>OX589610.1:29139032-29576799 GCA_951329385.1 Polia nebulosa | reverse complement strand
AACCTAACCTAACCTAACCTAACCTAACCTAACCTAACCTAACCTAACCTAACCTAACCTAACCTAACCTAACCTAACCTAACCTAACCTAACCTAACCTAACCTAACCTAACCTAACCTAACCTAACCTAACCTAACCTAACCTAACCTAACCTAACCTAACCTAACCTAACCTAACCTAACCTAACCTAACCTAACCTAACCTAACCTAACCTAACCTAACCTAACCTAACCTAACCTAACCTAACCTAACCTAACCTAACCTAACCTAACCTAACCTAACCTAACCTAACCTAACCTAACCTAACCTAACCTAACCTAACCTAACCTAACCTAACCTAACCTAACCTAACCTAACCTAACCTAACCTAACCTAACCTAACCTAACCTAACCTAACCTAACCTAACCTAACCTAACCTAACCTAACCTAACCTAACCTAACCTAACCTAACCTAACCTAACCTAACCTAACCTAACCTAACCTAACCTAACCTAACCTAACCTAACCTAACCTAACCTAACCTAACCTAACCTAACCTAACCTAACCTAACCTAACCTAACCTAACCTAACCTAACCTAACCTAACCTAACCTAACCTAACCTAACCTAACCTAACCTAACCTAACCTAACCTAACCTAACCTAACCTAACCTAACCTAACCTAACCTAACCTAACCTAACCTAACCTAACCTAACCTAACCTAACCTAACCTAACCTAACCTAACCTAACCTAACCTAACCTAACCTAACCTAACCTAACCTAACCTAACCTAACCTAACCTAACCTAACCTAACCTAACCTAACCTAACCTAACCTAACCTAACCTAACCTAACCTAACCTAACCTAACCTAACCTAACCTAACCTAACCTAACCTAACCTAACCTAACCTAACCTAACCTAACCTAACCTAACCTAACCTAACCTAACCTAACCTAACCTAACCTAACCTAACCTAACCTAACCTAACCTAACCTAACCTAACCTAACCTAACCTAACCTAACCTAACCTAACCTAACCTAACCTAACCTAACCTAACCTAACCTAACCTAACCTAACCTAACCTAACCTAACCTAACCTAACCTAACCTAACCTAACCTAACCTAACCTAACCTAACCTAACCTAACCTAACCTAACCTAACCTAACCTAACCTAACCTAACCTAACCTAACCTAACCTAACCTAACCTAACCTAACCTAACCTAACCTAACCTAACCTAACCTAACCTAACCTAACCTAACCTAACCTAACCTAACCTAACCTAACCTAACCTAACCTAACCTAACCTAACCTAACCTAACCTAACCTAACCTAACCTAACCTAACCTAACCTAACCTAACCTAACCTAACCTAACCTAACCTAACCTAACCTAACCTAACCTAACCTAACCTAACCTAACCTAACCTAACCTAACCTAACCTAACCTAACCTAACCTAACCTAACCTAACCTAACCTAACCTAACCTAACCTAACCTAACCTAACCTAACCTAACCTAACCTAACCTAACCTAACCTAACCTAACCTAACCTAACCTAACCTAACCTAACCTAACCTAACCTAACCTAACCTAACCTAACCTAACCTAACCTAACCTAACCTAACCTAACCTAACCTAACCTAACCTAACCTAACCTAACCTAACCTAACCTAACCTAACCTAACCTAACCTAACCTAACCTAACCTAACCTAACCTAACCTAACCTAACCTAACCTAACCTAACCTAACCTAACCTAACCTAACCTAACCTAACCTAACCTAACCTAACCTAACCTAACCTAACCTAACCTAACCTAACCTAACCTAACCTAACCTAACCTAACCTAACCTAACCTAACCTAACCTAACCTAACCTAACCTAACCTAACCTAACCTAACCTAACCTAACCTAACCTAACCTAACCTAACCTAACCTAACCTAACCTAACCTAACCTAACCTAACCTAACCTAACCTAACCTAACCTAACCTAACCTAACCTAACCTAACCTAACCTAACCTAACCTAACCTAACCTAACCTAACCTAACCTAACCTAACCTAACCTAACCTAACCTAACCTAACCTAACCTAACCTAACCTAACCTAACCTAACCTAACCTAACCTAACCTAACCTAACCTAACCTAACCTAACCTAACCTAACCTAACCTAACCTAACCTAACCTAACCTAACCTAACCTAACCTAACCTAACCTAACCTAACCTAACCTAACCTAACCTAACCTAACCTAACCTAACCTAACCTAACCTAACCTAACCTAACCTAACCTAACCTAACCTAACCTAACCTAACCTAACCTAACCTAACCTAACCTAACCTAACCTAACCTAACCTAACCTAACCTAACCTAACCTAACCTAACCTAACCTAACCTAACCTAACCTAACCTAACCTAACCTAACCTAACCTATACCTAACCTAACCTAACCTAACCTAACCTAACCTAACCTAACCTAACCTAACCTAACCTAACCTAACCTAACCTAACCTAACCTAACCTAACCTAACCTAACCTAACCTAACCTAACCTAACCTAACCTAACCTAACCTAACCTAACCTAACCTAACCTAACCTAACCTAACCTAACCTAACCTAACCTAACCTAACCTAACCTAACCTAACCTAACCTAACCTAACCTAACCTAACCTAACCTAACCTAACCTAACCTAACCTAACCTAACCTAACCTAACCTAACCTAACCTAACCTAACCTAACCTAACCTAACCTAACCTAACCTAACCTAACCTAACCTAACCTAACCTAACCTAACCTAACCTAACCTAACCTAACCTAACCTAACCTAACCTAACCTAACCTAACCTAACCTAACCTAACCTAACCTAACCTAACCTAACCTAACCTAACCTAACCTAACCTAACCTAACCTAACCTAACCTAACCTAACCTAACCTAACCTAACCTAACCTAACCTAACCTAACCTAACCTAACCTAACCTAACCTAACCTAACCTAACCTAACCTAACCTAACCTAACCTAACCTAACCTAACCTAACCTAACCTAACCTAACCTAACCTAACCTAACCTAACCTAACCTAACCTAACCTAACCTAACCTAACCTAACCTAACCTAACCTAACCTAACCTAACCTAACCTAACCTAACCTAACCTAACCTAACCTAACCTAACCTAACCTAACCTAACCTAACCTAACCTAACCTAACCTAACCTAACCTAACCTAACCTAACCTAACCTAACCTAACCTAACCTAACCTAACCTAACCTAACCTAACCTAACCTAACCTAACCTAACCTAACCTAACCTAACCTAACCTAACCTAACCTAACCTAACCTAACCTAACCTAACCTAACCTAACCTAACCTAACCTAACCTAACCTAACCTAACCTAACCTAACCTAACCTAACCTAACCTAACCTAACCTAACCTAACCTAACCTAACCTAACCTAACCTAACCTAACCTAACCTAACCTAACCTAACCTAACCTAACCTAACCTAACCTAACCTAACCTAACCTAACCTAACCTAACCTAACCTAACCTAACCTAACCTAACCTAACCTAACCTAACCTAACCTAACCTAACCTAACCTAACCTAACCTAACCTAACCTAACCTAACCTAACCTAACCTAACCTAACCTAACCTAACCTAACCTAACCTAACCTAACCTAACCTAACCTAACCTAACCTAACCTAACCTAACCTAACCTAACCTAACCTAACCTAACCTAACCTAACCTAACCTAACCTAACCTAACCTAACCTAACCTAACCTAACCTAACCTAACCTAACCTAACCTAACCTAACCTAACCTAACCTAACCTAACCTAACCTAACCTAACCTAACCTAACCTAACCTAACCTAACCTAACCTAACCTAACCTAACCTAACCTAACCTAACCTAACCTAACCTAACCTAACCTAACCTAACCTAACCTAACCTAACCTAACCTAACCTAACCTAACCTAACCTAACCTAACCTAACCTAACCTAACCTAACCTAACCTAACCTAACCTAACCTAACCTAACCTAACCTAACCTAACCTAACCTAACCTAACCTAACCTAACCTAACCTAACCTAACCTAACCTAACCTAACCTAACCTAACCTAACCTAACCTAACCTAACCTAACCTAACCTAACCTAACCTAACCTAACCTAACCTAACCTAACCTAACCTAACCTAACCTAACCTAACCTAACCTAACCTAACCTAACCTAACCTAACCTAACCTAACCTAACCTAACCTAACCTAACCTAACCTAACCTAACCTAACCTAACCTAACCTAACCTAACCTAACCTAACCTAACCTAACCTAACCTAACCTAACCTAACCTAACCTAACCTAACCTAACCTAACCTAACCTAACCTAACCTAACCTAACCTAACCTAACCTAACCTAACCTAACCTAACCTAACCTAACCTAACCTAACCTAACCTAACCTAACCTAACCTAACCTAACCTAACCTAACCTAACCTAACCTAACCTAACCTAACCTAACCTAACCTAACCTAACCTAACCTAACCTAACCTAACCTAACCTAACCTAACCTAACCTAACCTAACCTAACCTAACCTAACCTAACCTAACCTAACCTAACCTAACCTAACCTAACCTAACCTAACCTAACCTAACCTAACCTAACCTAACCTAACCTAACCTAACCTAACCTAACCTAACCTAACCTAACCTAACCTAACCTAACCTAACCTAACCTAACCTAACCTAACCTAACCTAACCTAACCTAACCTAACCTAACCTAACCTAACCTAACCTAACCTAACCTAACCTAACCTAACCTAACCTAACCTAACCTAACCTAACCTAACCTAACCTAACCTAACCTAACCTAACCTAACCTAACCTAACCTAACCTAACCTAACCTAACCTAACCTAACCTAACCTAACCTAACCTAACCTAACCTAACCTAACCTAACCTAACCTAACCTAACCTAACCTAACCTAACCTAACCTAACCTAACCTAACCTAACCTAACCTAACCTAACCTAACCTAACCTAACCTAACCTAACCTAACCTAACCTAACCTAACCTAACCTAACCTAACCTAACCTAACCTAACCTAACCTAACCTAACCTAACCTAACCTAACCTAACCTAACCTAACCTAACCTAACCTAACCTAACCTAACCTAACCTAACCTAACCTAACCTAACCTAACCTAACCTAACCTAACCTAACCTAACCTAACCTAACCTAACCTAACCTAACCTAACCTAACCTAACCTAACCTAACCTAACCTAACCTAACCTAACCTAACCTAACCTAACCTAACCTAACCTAACCTAACCTAACCTAACCTAACCTAACCTAACCTAACCTAACCTAACCTAACCTAACCTAACCTAACCTAACCTAACCTAACCTAACCTAACCTAACCTAACCTAACCTAACCTAACCTAACCTAACCTAACCTAACCTAACCTAACCTAACCTAACCTAACCTAACCTAACCTAACCTAACCTAACCTAACCTAACCTAACCTAACCTAACCTAACCTAACCTAACCTAACCTAACCTAACCTAACCTAACCTAACCTAACCTAACCTAACCTAACCTAACCTAACCTAACCTAACCTAACCTAACCTAACCTAACCTAACCTAACCTAACCTAACCTAACCTAACCTAACCTAACCTAACCTAACCTAACCTAACCTAACCTAACCTAACCTAACCTAACCTAACCTAACCTAACCTAACCTAACCTAACCTAACCTAACCTAACCTAACCTAACCTAACCTAACCTAACCTAACCTAACCTAACCTAACCTAACCTAACCTAACCTAACCTAACCTAACCTAACCTAACCTAACCTAACCTAACCTAACCTAACCTAACCTAACCTAACCTAACCTAACCTAACCTAACTAACCTAACCTAACCTAACCTAACCTAACCTAACCTAACCTAACCTAACTAACCTAACCTAACCTAACCTAACCTAACCTAACCTAACCTAACCTAACCTAACCTACCTAACCTAACCTAACCTAACCTAACCTAACCTAACCTAACCTAACCTAACCTAACCTAACCTAACCTAACCTACCTAACCTAACCTAACCTAACCTAACCTAACCTAACCTAACCTAACCTAACCTAACCTAACCTAACCTAACCTAACCTAACCTAACCTAACCTAACCTAACCTAACCTAACCTAACCTAACCTAACCTAACCTAACCTAACCTAACCTAACCTAACCTAACCTAACCTAACCTAACCTAACCTAACCTAACCTAACCTAACTAACCTAACCTAACCTAACCTAACCTAACCTAACCTAACCTAACCTAACCTAACCTAACCTAACCTAACCTAACCTAACCTAACCTAACCTAACCTAACCTAACCTAACCTAACCTAACCTAACCTAACCTAACCTAACCTAACCTAACCTAACCTAACCTAACCTAACCTAACCTAACCTAACCTAACCTAACCTAACCTAACCTAACCTAACCTAACCTAACCTAACCTAACCTACCTAACCTAACCTAACCTAACCTAACCTAACCTAACCTAACCTAACCTAACCTAACCTAACCTAACCTAACTAACCTAACCTAACCTAACCTAACCTAACCTAACCTAACCTAACCTAACCTAACCTAACCTAACCTAACCTAACCTAACCTAACCTAACCTAACCTAACCTAACCTAACCATCGATTTCTCAGCCTTCAGGAGTGCTAAATTGACCTAGTTTTTTGCATAGTAATTACAGGACGGGCTAGTTCCTGCTATCCTGACTATAGAAATTGACCATCGAGGTTTTATTTTTCGAATACCTACAAATTGTGATTTTTTCAAAAAATTTTTATTTTCAAAATTAGATATCTCAAATTCTACTCGTTAGATTCTTTTGGTTTAAACTCCATAGGACTCCATCAACCATTACCTGTGCCCCGGTGCGTGTTTCGCGTATCCGAGTCCTGGTTTTGGAACAAATTTTCAAAATTTTTCTCAAAAAATCTAGTTTTTTGCCCATATTCAAAAATTTTTGTTCTAGATAAATTTTTATTTTTATAAAATCCGTTAGCCCGTGCGGAGACGCAACTTTTGACACCCCACACGTGGGCCTAGCTCTCACGAAACGTCAAAAAATTGCCCACCCGCCCGCCGGTGGTCTTTTAAACTGTATATAATAAGACGAAGAGAAAATCGATAAAAAATTTTAAATTGACAAAATAGTTTTTCTATTGATTGACTATTTTAGAATCTTTTTGACATCTATACCAGACGTGACTAAAAACTCTAGTCACAATATTTAATTATTGACATTTTATTGAATTTTAACATTGTATTTTTATCTTATTTTAACCTATTTTTAATCGATATATTTGACGGATCCCTCCTTTACAGGGATCTAGTCTTAGTGATATTTTGACGCAAATTATATTTGACGGATCCCTCCTTTACAGGGATCTAGTTCTAGTGATTTTTGACGCAATTCGTATAGTTGGCTGATCCCCCCTTTACAGGGATCTAGTCCTATCGTCTGATTTGGCGCAATTTATATAGTTGGCTGATCCCCCCTTTACAGGGATTCAGTTAATTATCTTTATATTGTCCCCTGATCTTTGACTCCGACATGATTCGTACGCCGGCCAAGGACGCAGATGTGCAGGGCTCTGGAGGCTCGCCGCGATCGGCAGAGGAAGCTGGGACGTCGCTTTCGAGTGTCAGGCGCAGCATTGGGGAATGGGAGGCTGGAAGGGTAGAGCCCAAGGCTAAGTCCCCGGCCAACCTAAAACCAGCTGCGTCCCAACCAACCACACAAAAAATCCCCGGCTCTCTGGTGACGCGCCGGGCCTCTGCGGGCGCTGCAGACCCTGCAAAAAAGGCCGAACCCAAGTACCCCAACCTGACAGCGGAGGCGAGAGCTTGCCTAAATAAGGCGAAGCTGCATTTGGGCAACTCTCGCAACCTGAAAACGGAAATTAAGACGGAGGTGCTTGGGGCCATAAACAGGCTGTACGAAATCGTGAAGGAGTCGGAGAAGAAAAGATCGTCCGCCACGCCGCCTGCAAAAGCGTCGGAAGTGGATTCGACCTGCCAACCCACCCCTATCGAGGAACAGAGGGTTCCAATGACAACCACAGTTGTTCCGACAGAGCTTGTGAAACAGCTCATAGGAGACCTCCAGCAGCACAAACGGGCGCTGGAGGAATGCCAACAGCACACGCAGGCCTTGTCGGAACAGCTCAAAAAGGCACCTCACTACGTCGCCGGCCAAGGACCAACATTCGCCGAAATCGCTGCCGTTTCCAAACAGCAGTTCCAGCGACCTCTTCACTCGGTGGTCGTCTCATCTGTTGATGACCAGGACACCGGTGAAGTGGTTGTTGAGAAGCTGAGGACGGCAGTTGATGCTAAAAACACGGGCACAAGGGTCGAGCGTGTACGGAAAGTGAGGGACCAGAAGGTGGTGGTCAGTTTTAAAACTGAGGAGGAGTTGGCAAGGGTCAAGGAGAGGATTAAGAGGGCAGGGAACCTGGTGGTAGAGGAGGTTAAGAATAGGGACCCCCTCGTCATCATAAAAGACGTCCTCTCCTGCCACTCCGACGTGGAGACGATTGAGGCCATAAAACGGCAAAACCAGCATCTGCTTGGGGACGTGCCTGCCGGAGATGTGAGGCTGGCTGTGAAGTACCGTCGCAAGACCAGGAACGCCCATTTGTGCCACATCATCTTGCAGGTGTCCCCAGCGATATGGCAAAGGCTCACAACGGCGGGTTGCGTGCATATTGACCTACAGAGGGTGCGTGTACTGGACCAGTCGCCGCTGGTGCAGTGCACTCGCTGTCTGCGTTATGGCCACAGCCGTAAGCTGTGCACGGAACCCGCCGACTTGTGTATTCATTGTGGTGACCCCCACATGCGCGCAGATTGCCCCTCGCGACTGGCTGCGGGTAAACCGTCATGCCGAAATTGTGTGACGGCAAAACTTGCCACAATTGATCACAACGCCTTCGACAGCGAGTGCCCGATCCGTGTTAGGTGGGACGCATTGGCGCGCCTGTCGGTGGCGTACTGCTGAGGTGGTGACGGCCGCAGTCAGGAATACTCAACCAGGCAGCCGCACTCGGACAGACCCCGGCGTCCACCCGGGATACCACGTCATCCAAGCGAATCTGCAGAGGAAGAACCTAGCAACCCAAGAGCTCTTACAAGTGGCAAGCGAGCGGAGGGTTGCTTTCGCGCTGCTCCAGGAGCCTTATGTGGGTGGGATCAAGAGGATGCGAGACTACCGGGGAGCGAGAATCTACCAGTGCGCTGATCAAGGAAGTGGAACTGTGAAGGCGGCAATAGTCGTGTTCGATCACGAACTCGACGTCTCACAGTGTCCAGAACTCACTACCAACAACATCACGGTAGTGAGGATCCGAACCAGCGCCTGGGAAATCGCAGTAGTCTCCTTCTACTTTGAACCCGGCAAGCCCATAGAGCCATACCTGGAGCACCTCAGGCGGATTCGCGAGGAATTGGGTCAAACCAAAATAGTGGTTGGTGGGGACGCCAACGCCAAGAGCCACTGGTGGGGTAGTGCGGTTGTCGACGATAGGGGCGAGGAAATGTCCGGGACGCTGGATGAGTTGGGCTTGCAGGTGCTCAACGTCGGCCACACTCCGACTTACGACACCGTCAGGGGGGGCAGGTCATACGCCAGCTTAGTTGACGTAACGGCCTGCTCAACCGACTTGCTGGATCTGGTGGAAGACTGGAGGGTTGAGGAAGGCATCACGAGTTCGGACCACAACGGCATTGTATTCAAAATTAAATTGCAAAAATCAAAAGGCATTAGTGTTAACAGGACGACAAGGATGTACAATACTAAAAGAGCAAATTGGAGCCAGTTTCATGAGAAACTGGCCCAATTAAAAGCAGACAGCAAATTAGATAAATTGAACATAGATAAAATAAATAATAAAGCACAACTAGAAAATAGCATAAGTACATTCATCCAAGTAATAGAGAAAACATGCCAAGAAACATTACCCAAATTAAAATCAAACAATAAACTTACTTTGCCGTGGTGGTCTACCGAGCTCGCTGACTTAAAGAAAAAAGTCAACACCAGTCGACGCCGCATCCGTTGCGCAGCACCAGTTCGGAGACAAGTGGTCGTCGAAGAGTATCTGCAGGCCAAGGATGCGTACGAATCCCGGGCTAAGCAGGCGCAGATTGAGAGTTGGAAGAGGTTCTGCGAAAAGCAGGACAGGGAGGGAGTCTGGGAGGGCGTATACCGGGTAATCGGACGGACTGCCAAAAGGTATGAAGACCTGCCCTTGGTGAGGGACGGAGTGTCACTCAGCCCACAAGACTCGGCGAGGTTGTTAGCTGAGACATTCTACCCGGATGACCTGGAAGGGGGAGAAAACGCTGATCACCGTCGGACTCGAGAAGCGGCCAGTCGTGTAAACGAGTGGGCGCATGATGAATACCATGACCCGCCGTTTACACTTCTGGAGCTGAAGACCGCGGTGGACAGCTTCAACCCCAAAAAGGCACCCGGGGCGGATGGTCTCACAGCCGAGATATGTGCCCAGGCCATTTTCCGGGATCCAGGGATGTTCCTAGCACTGGCAAATAAGTGCCTTGAGCTGGGTCACTTCCCTGGGGCCTGGAAAGTGGCTACAGTAGTGATGCTCCGTAAACCCGGAAAGGACACCTACACCACCCCGAAGTCCTACAGGCCGATCGGCCTCCTACCAGTCCTGGGCAAAATCCTGGAAAAGTTGGTGGTAGCTCGTCTTAAGTGGCATCTGATCCCGCGGTTGAGTACTCGTCAGTTTGGTTTTATGCCCCAGAAGAGCACCGAAGACTCCCTCTATACAATGATACAACATATCAAGGCAAAGCTGGATCAAAAGAAGCTGATCACTGTTGTCTCACTTGACATAGAGGGAGCCTTCGATAGCGCATGGTGGCCGGCCATTAGAACCAGACTGGCTGAGGAAAAGTGCCCGGTGAACGTCAGACGGCTGCTGGACAGCTACCTGGACGACAGAAGTGTCCGGGTCAGGTATGCAGGGGCCGAGTACCAGAGAAGGACGACGAAGGGGTGTGTGCAGGGGTCGATTGGCGGTCCGATCCTCTGGAATCTGGTGCTGGATCCCCTGTTGAAGGGGCTCGAAGAGCGGGGTTACCACTGCCAGGCTTTTGCCGATGACGTGGTGCTCATCTTCGACGGGGATACAGCACTGGAGGTCCAAAGACATGCCAATGCCGCCCTCGAGTATGTTCGAGAGTGGGGCATCAGAAATAAACTGAAGTTCGCACCACACAAGACATGTGCTATGGTTGTGACAAGGAAGTTAAAGTACGATGTCCCGCTCTTGACCATGGGCGGGGTCGACATTGGCATGTCTGAGGAAATAAAGATACTGGGGCTCACTGTGGATCACCAGCTCACCTTCAACTCACATGCTGCTAACGTTTGTGCAAAGGCGATTGCTTTTTACAAACAGCTTTCCAGAGCAGCCAAGGTGAGCTGGGGTCTACACCCGGAGGTGATACGCTCAATTTATACCGCGGCGGTCGAGCCGGTGGTATTGTATGCAGCTAGCGCATGGGCGCCAGCGGCTAAAAAGATCGGAGTGCAAAAACTCTTGTATTCAGTCCAGCGGGGATTCGCTCAGAAGCTCTGCAAATCCTACCGCACCGTTTCGCTAAACTCCGCACTCGTGCTGGCGGGGATACTCCCACTCGACCTCCGAATACAGGAAGCAGCCGCACTGTATGAGGCAAAGAGGGGAGTACCCCAGCCAGCGCTTGCGGGACGGGAGGTGGAGCGTGTGGTGGCATTTGCAGAAACTCCGCACCCGGCGAAACATATGGCCATGGGGTTCGTGAGCTTGGTAGATCAGTCACATGTGGAGTCCCACAACAGCCAAGAGGTGAGGTTTTTCACCGATGGCAGCAAGATTGCGGGCAAAGTCGGAGCAGCACTGTCCCTTTGGGACAGGTATGCCGAGATTAGGTCCGTCAAGCTTAGCTTGCCAACGTGCTGTACTGTCTACCAGGCGGAACTCCTGGCCATATGCGTAGCTACACGCCAGATACTGCGTCGCGGGGAGGGAACCTTTGGTATTTACAGTGACTCGAAGGCCGCACTGGAGACGGTCACAAACCAGGGTTCCCTCCACGCGCTGGCAGTGGAGGCGAGGGCGAATCTCAATGTGGCTTTATCCCAGAGCAAAGATGTCTCTTTGTTCTGGATAAAGGCACATGCTGGACTGGAAGGCAACGAGCGCGCCGACCATCTGGCGAAGGAAGCTGCACTACACTTAAAAAAGAAACCGGACTACGACCGCTGCCCGGTTTCATTCGTCAAGCGGCTTATCCGTTTGGAGTCGCTTGACGAATGGAACCGTAGGTATAAAACTGGTGGAACAGCGTCGATCACCAAGATCTTCCTCCCAGACGCAGTTGACGCCTACAGATTGGTGCAGAAGATTAGACCAGCAGGGGTAGTCACCCAGATTATGACAGGGCACGGTGGGTTCTCCGAATACTTGCATCGCTTCAAGTGTAAGGAGAACCCATCGTGTATCTGTGAGCCGAATGCGGTAGAGTCGGTCCCGCACATTATTTTCCAATGTCCAGTTTTTGCAAGGGAAAGGTGTGAGCTAGAGCAGGAACTTGAGACCGAACTAAACCAAAACACAATTAGCGAGCTGATTAAGACAGCAAAATCTAGAAAGATGGTCTTGGAATACTGTATTAGTGTAGCAACTAGAGTCATAAATCGAAATAGAAAAATTTAAAAACTGTGCTTTCATTACATGTAGGCTTACAAGAAATGCTAAGCACAGATTTACACACGCATTTAACTAGAATAATTAATCAAAATAGATATAGCAATAATTACAACATTTTTCAAAATTAAAAACTAAAGTTAATTTCAGGTTAAAATCCAGTTTTATTCATTCGTACAGGTCCTTTCACAAAATTGATAGACAAGGTCTCTGACGACGTCAGGGGACAAGTAGCGCGGCAGGAGTGTGGTTTTAGTCAGTAAGAGTCTGACACTGTTCGGGCTGGCTCGCTCGCGGGTCAGCCCGTTCGTCCATGAGGATTTCCCACTCCTGCCAAATAAAAAAAAAAAAAAAAGAACCTAACCTAACCTAACCGAGTCTGAGTCCAACCGTGCCCGAGAACACCACGTTTTCGCAGAGCTCCGCTTTGAAAAATTCGTTTTGGCGGTATTTTTTAAAGTTATCAAGTTGTTTTATACATCAAAAGTTTCGTCTCAGTGCCGCGCAAGTGCTAGTGAAAACTCCGTGAGCCGGAAAACTCCGGAAAAAAAGTTATAAGTGGAAAACCATAAAAGTGTGAACCTACAAAATCTTCGGAGCCCTATAACTCCGGAGATAGATCGAGGACCCAAAATTTTTATTGCACCATATTGTGAGGCGCGCAAAGAGGCATCCTTTAATATTTGTCGGGAAAAAATCCGACAGCAATTTCCTGAGAAAACGGTGAAAAACCGAGGATTTAACCTCAAAACTGGAGCACGTGGTTCCTGAAATTGGCGTTGCTGGTGGCCAAGTTTTTTGGAGTTGACAGCAGGCGTCAAGACGTGACCAACGCGACATCAACAGGATTTTTAGCAGCAACAGGTACCGAGAAATTTTAATTAGAAGACCCAGACTTCAGACCCCTGCCCTGGAAAATTTTCAGGCAGGACACCTACTTTTTACAACGAATCCTGCTGCGCGCTTGTGGGAAGATTAGTTGTAACACTGTTTTGAAATTTTTTTGTTTTTATTTTAGTAGATATTAAGTGTTTTGTCATTTCTCCAGATTTTTTGAAAATTTTGTATCTAAAACTATAAAAAACTTAATGTTTTTATAACTGTCGTAAAGAACACTATTTTATACAAATTTCAAAATTTTTTCCAAAATTTTATGTGTAGGGGTTCCAAAGTTATTAAATTTTAAGTGAATTTTTCAATTTTAATCTTAATAAATAGTCCTAAAAATATTTTGACCATTCAGATAGCTTTGGAACACTGAATACGTTTAGTTTAAGCCCAAAGACGCCCCCGATAGCTCCAAAAACGGAGAAAATAGACTTTCGCAGCCATCTTGGTTTTGTTGGTTGACGGACTTAACTGCGATTATCTCCGGATCTATTGGGTGCAGAAAGCGCGGATTTTCGCAGTTCCCAGCGGAATACACGCAGGAACATTATCTGTACAGTTTCAGGCGTTTTTCGGGCCTGAAAATTTTCAGCACTGAAACCGGTCTTGTCGGATAGGGGGGGTCAGGCCGGGCACTTGGTCCGAAGCCGCGTCTCTCTCCGGCAAACGGGAGCCGAGTTATAGCCACTCAAAGTCGGCTGTTGACATTAGGGCGGCCATTTTGGAAAACTTTAGCCCAACGTAGCTCCGAGCTCGGGGGTCGCGGAGGGCTGCGGTTTTCGCCGTGGTGTTCGGGGGGACAACCTCTGTCCGGCCCATAGGTTTTCAGGCGAATTGGCGCTGAAAATTTTCAGACTCCTGAAAACCATCTAGCGTGACGGGGCGGGACGAGCCGAGCCAAAAAAGTCCAAGCGCGAGTGTTCTGCGACCAGTGCAAGGTAAGTTATACCGGGTTGAAAATTGACTTTGACAGCTCTCGAGCTGTCAAACCCCTTTTTCAAACTCGGATAACTCCCGAACCGGAGGTCGCAGAAGGCTCGCGTTTCCTTTGGGGACGTTGGTAGGCTCCTCCCTATCCGTCCGTTGAGTTTTCAGGAATTTTCAGGAGTCGTCTGAATTTCAGACTGAAAGTTGTCCCGGGGGACGGATCTCTCCGAGACCGGTAAGGGGATCCCAAGCACGGTGGTATTCGGTCGAACGGTTCGGGAGAAAACCACGTTTAACCAAATCTGCAACCAAATTGGGTTAGCAACCAGGAATTTTGAACTGTGTTTTCTCTCGAACCCTTTGGAGTAGGTGGGCCGTGTTTGGGTTCTTTTGAGAGGGCTTGGGGAGAGCTGTCTATTAGTAGGTAGAGATTGACTCTATCTAGAGTCAAAAATTTATTGAAGGTTTTTATCGGATATTTATAAAAAACAAGGACGGCTCCGAAGGTTTCCTGACACTAGGTAGTGGCCTAAGCTTTTAGTAGATAAGAATTGACAGAAATAAGTTCTTGTAAGGTCACTTTAACATTATTTTTGGACTTCCGTGCAAAAACAAGACTGTATTTCTCACAGAGGCTGTTTTTCGTGACAAATAAAACTACTGACAGCTCCCTCTAACCTATACCACCCTTCCTAACCGTGGGTAGAGTCACTAGTGGGGAAAATAGATAAAACTGTTTTTACTGACTTGCTACTAACGTTGTTAGTAGATACAATCGGATTGCGTCTGCTGACCTCGCAGCCGCGTACGTGAAACAGCGCTTACCTGAAACGGAAGCTAATGGGATTGTGTTGACAAGGTTCCTTTGAACTTTAGTTATTATTTTGTTTCCTTTTATTGTTAGTGATTGTTTTAAAAATTTTATTTATATTTTCTTATACATTTTTACATTTACACTTACATATACACATAAGTGGGGTACTCTTTACAATACCCCATTGACGTCGGACTAGTCAGGCATCCTCCATACAGTTGTACCAAATGATTAGTATACAAACACCTGTTGGCAAGCTTGTCACTAAGTAAACTTAAGTATAGTATTAAGGTTTCTCTATCTCCTTCTTTACACCTCTATTGTATACGCCAAAGTTTGACAATTTTACTTTATTTTATTTTATTTTGTTTTATCTTACTTATCCAACACACGTTTGTCAATTGACAAAAAACTTAGTTTTAATACTCTCCCGGCCAAGACCGAAGTGAAGTGACTGACCCAAATAAGGATAAAAAAATTTTTTTTTTTTTTTTTTTTTTTTTTTTTTTTTTTTTTTTTTTTTTTTTTTTTTTTTTTTTTTTTTTTGACTTACGCAGAAAAGTTAGACCTGACAATTGTGGGGTTGCCCCGCTGGATGACAATATTTTTACTATATACATATCTTTTTATTCAACTTTATTAAATACTATTTACAAATTGGCAAATTTAAACATTTATTTGATAGAAATTTTTATCTTATTTCTCTCGATATTTACAACTTTTACAAACTTAAAATCGAGATAGTTAAGGCACCCTCAGACAATAAACATGATTAGAACACCATCCAAAGAAAATGCAGAAAACAAGGACCTCGACAAATCGCCAACGGTGGGGAACAAGACCTTTATAAAAAATACACCACCGAAAGAGGTGCCGAAAATCGCCTCAGTCAGGAAAACCATTGGAGAGTGGGAGGCTGGGAAGTCAGAGACTCAAATACAGAAGAAGCCTCAGACCATCTCCAAGGAGGCCCCATTATCATCATCATCTTTATCTTCGTCACCCTCCTCGTCGGTAGACCCCAAAAAACCAGAGGAAAGAAGGGCCACACAGAAACCGTTGACGGAGTCAGATAGAAGTGCCCATATAGAGGCGGAAAAAACACCGAAATTCGCAAACAGGATCTCGGAAGCAAGAGCCTGTCTCCTAAGAGCGAAAATGCATATGGGCAACTCCCGAAACACGAAGACGGAGATTAAGACGGAGGTCATCCAGGCACTGGAAAGACTCTTTCAGCTAGTCAAGGAGGCAGAAGCCGATAAAGGGAAATTTAAAGAACCGCCAAGAGATACACAGAACATACAAAAAGTGGTGCAAAGTGGAGAAACAGAAAGAAAGGAAGAAGGAAATAGAGAGATGGTGGACCTCATCGGGAAACTGAAGGAGCACGCAGATCTCATTAAAGAAAATACCAAAAGCATGGAGCAACTAAAGGAACAGATAGGCAACATGGAAAAGCGGTCCTACGCCGGTGTAGCCGCGGCTTCTATTGGTAAGCGGCTCCCGACCCAGACAGCCCTACACTCCTTCATAGTAACTGCGAATGATGACCAAGAAACAGGAGAAGATGTTATAAATAGAATTAGGAAAGCCGTGAATGCCAAAGAAGAAGGATTTGCCGTAGAAAAAATAAGAAAGGCGAAAGACCGCAAAATAATAGTTGGCTGCAAAACTGATGAGGAAAGAGAGCGAGTCAAGAATAAAATTATTGAATCCGGAGAAAGCCTCAAAGTTGAAAATATCCAGAACAGAGACCCCCTCGTTATCCTGAAAGACGTGCTCAGTTGCAATAGTGATGGGGATATACTAAACGCGATGAGGAACCAAAATAAAAAAATATTTATGAACCTGGACGTGCAAGAAGACAGAGCTGAAATAGCATATAAAAAACGTACCAGGAACCCACACACAAATCACGTCGTGATGAAGGTGTCCCCCAAATTGTGGCAGAGGCTGACCGAGGCTGAGTCGGTCCTCATCGACTTACAGAGGATAAGAGTGGCTGACCAATCTCCGATAGTACAATGCTCGCTATGCTTGGGCTATGGGCATGGCAGGCGCTTTTGCCAGGAGACCCGAGCAAGGTGCAGCCATTGCGGGGGTCCTCACATGAGGGCAGAGTGCCCCAACTGGATTGAAGGTGTGACCCCGTCATGTTGCAACTGTGTGAGCTCAAAACTGGATAAAACAGACCATAACGCTTTCAGTCAGGAGTGCCCCATCAGGGCAAAATGGGACGCGATAGCGAGATCAAGAGTGGCTTATTGCTAAGGTGGTCCCGGGCAAAAACTCTGTTCCCCAAAAAAGGCCATACCTCGTAGCACAAGCAAATCTGCGAAGGAAGGCTCTGGCCACAAATGAGATCATGCTTGAGGCTCACAGAAAAGGGGTGGCTTTTGCACTGCTCCAGGAGCCATACATTGGCAGTTTGGGTAGAATGAAAGACTACCGCGGTGCTCGAATATATCAACATACTGGCGATGGAGACGGCGTCATCAAGACTGCAATTGCAGTCTTTGATGGCGATATAGACGTTGTCCAGTGTCCGAAGTTCACCACGCCTAACATCACAGTGGTGAAGATGAAGACAAGCGCCTGGGAGATCGTGGTGGTCTCCTTCTACCTAGAACCGAAACCAGCACCAATAGGGCCATACCTGGAGCAGCTAATCAATATAGAGAGGAGTTTCGGCAGGAAAATCATCCTAGGTGGAGACGCAAATGCCAAAAACTCTTGGTGGGGAAGCCAGAAGATAGATCAAAGAGGGATTGAAATGGCCGGTACCCTAGAAGAGATGGGATTGCAGGTGCTCAACATAGGCGATACGCCGACGTTCCACACGGTGAGAGGAACCACCCTGTATACCAGCTTTGTGGACGTCACAGCATGCACTGCGGATATGCTTGACCTGGTTGAGGACTGGAGAGTGGACGAAGGCATGACGAGCTCAGACCACAACACCATCACTTTCAAAATAAAATTAGAAAGGTCAAAAGGCTTTGACATAAGCAGAACCACAAGGATATATAACAGTAAAAAAGCAAACTGGGCGCGATTTCATGAGAAATTGGGCCAGTTGCTTCAAGAAAATAATATGAGCAAAATTGAATTAGAAGAAAACATAAATAATAAAACCGAATTAGAACTCAAAGTAGAACTATATAGTAACATAGTAGTAGAAGCATGCAACTTTAGTATACCGAAACTAAAACCAAATAACAAAATTAAATTACCTTGGTGGTCCAATGAGCTCGCCATGATGAAAAAGGAGGTTGCCACTAGGAAGCGCAGAATCCGCTGTGCAGCCCCGATCAGGAGGCAAAAAGTCGTAGGGGAGTACCTGCAATCGAAAGAAAAATATGAGCAAGCGGAAAGAGCGGCCCAAACAGAAAGCTGGAAAAGCTTCTGTAGGAAACAAGATAGAGAGGGACTCTGGGAGGGTATTTACAGGGTAATAGGCAGGACCACAAAAAGACAGGAGGACCTACCCCTGACCAAGGAAGGGAAAATACTGAACCACCACGAATCTGCCACTTTGCTGGCGGAAACTTTCTATCCTGAGGATAGGAAGGAAGAGGATAGTGAGGAGCACAGACGTATCAGGATGGTGGCTGAAAAAGCAAACGAGATGAGCCATGATGAAGAACATGACCCACCGTTTACTCAGGAAGAGCTAAACATAGTAATACGTAGCTTCAATCCCAAAAAAGCCCCGGGGGCAGATGGCCTTACGGCCGATATCTGCCAGAAATCCTTTGATCATGATCCGGAACTCTTCCTATCACTGGCAAACAAATGCCTAGAGCTGGGCTACTTCCCGAAGATCTGGAAGGAGGCAATAGTAGTGATCCTGAGGAAACCTGGTAAAGAGAACTACACAGCTCCTAAATCATATAGGCCAATAGGACTGTTGCCAGTGATGGGAAAAGTCCTGGAGAAAATGCTGATAGGAAGGGTGAAATGGCACATTATACCTGGACTTAGCACACGCCAGTATGGTTTTATGCCACAAAAAAGCACAGAAGACTCCCTCTATGACCTGCTAGAGCTCATACGCAAAAAACTGGAAGACAAGAAGTTGATCGTCATGATATCACTGGACATAGAGGGAGCCTTTGACAGTGCATGGTGGCCGGCCATAAAAACCAGGTTGGCGGAAACGAAATGTCCAGTAAACGTGAGAAGAGTGGTGGACAGTTACCTGGAACACAGGAGGGTCAGGTTAAGGTACGCGGGACAGGAGGTAACCAGGGCAACCAACAAAGGCTGTGTTCAAGGATCGGTAGGAGGCCCAACTTTTTGGAACATACTACTCGACCCCCTACTAAAAGGTCTGGTACAAAGGGGAGACTACTGCCAAGCATTCGCCGATGATGTAGTTTTGATATTCGATGGGGACTCAGCGATGGAGGTCCAGCGACGTGCCAATGACGCTCTCGGGTATGTTCACCAGTGGGGAGTCAGAAATAAGTTGAAGTTCGCACCGCAAAAAACGAATGCAATGTTAATCACGCGGAAACTTAAATATGACACCCCACTGTTGAGCATGGGCGGGATCGATGTTGGTATGTCGCGGGAAATCAAAATCCTGGGGCTGACCATTGACAGCAAGCTGACGTTTAAAGCCCATGCATCTAATGTATGCAAAAAGGCGTTAAACCTGTACAAGCAGTTGTCAAGGGCAGCCAGGATCAGCTGGGGACTCAATCCGGATGTCATACGCTCCATCTACACGGCAGTAGTCGAACCAACTATACTTTACGCGGCGAGTGCGTGGGCACCAGCAGCTAAAAAGCTGGCGACGCGCAAGCAACTAAACGCGGTCCAAAGGGGATTTGCACAGAAACTGTGCAAATCCTATCGCACAGTCTCCCTAAACTCGGCACTGGTTCTGGCCGGGATACTACCCCTCGATCTCCGAATACTAGAAGCAGCTGCTCTATATGAGGCAAGGAGGGGTGTGCCTCGGCCGGAGCTAGGAGACAGAGAGATTGAGCGACGCACCGCGTTTGACAGAACCCCACACCCGGCCAAACATATAAGCCTGCAGTTCATGTGCCTGGCAGACCAGGAGCAACACAGTAACCACTGCACTCAAGCAGTGCGGATATATACGGACGGCAGTAGGATTGAGGGCAAGGTTGGGGCATCATTGTCTCATTGGAGCAATGATGTTGAAACCAAGGCCCAAAAACTTAAGCTGTCGCCCCACTGTACCGTCTACCAGGCGGAACTGCTGGCTATATGTAAGGCCACAAGGGAAATTTTGCGTAGTCCGAAAAGCAGTTTTGCTATCTATAGCGACTCTAGGTCGTCGTTGGAAACAATTGCCAACCACCGCTCTCTCCATCCCCTTGCAGTCGAAATTCACGAAAACCTGCGACAATGCAAGGACCTGTCCAAAAAAGTCGAACTTTTCTGGATAAAAGCTCATGCGGGACTGGAAGGTAATGAGAGAGCGGACCAGCTGGCTAAGGAAGCCGCCCTTACAACCAAGAGGAGACCAGATTACGACCAATGCCCGATTTCATTCGTCAAGCGGCAGATCCGGGCAGGTACGCTTGACGAGTGGAATCGGAGATACAGATCTGAGAGCACAGCCGGCGTGACAAAAATGTTTTTCCCGGACGCCATACAAGCGTTTAGGCATGTTAAAAGACTAAAACCGACAGGAATACTCACACAAATACTGACAGGGCATGGTGGGTTCTCCGAATACCTGAACAGGTTCAGGTGCAAGGAGAGCCCATCATGCATATGCGACTCTGACAAACAGGAAACTGTCGAACATGTACTGACAGACTGTCCCGCTTATGGCCAAGAGAGATACGAGATTGAGCAGGATTTAGGAATTGGGGTAACGAGGGAGACGATAAACGCTCTGATAACAAGTAAGGAGACAAGTGACAAATTTGTTGAATATTGTATAAAAATAGCCGTAAAAATAATCAATAGGAACAAGTAAATGACTATGCTTAGTATTCATATTTGGTTATAATATTTAACAGTAGCATAACTACTCTATATCATTGAAAAATGTCCGGAAGTAAGGCAATAAATCCGACAAATTTGTACCTAGAGAAAAAAAAAAAAAAAAAAAAAAAAAAAAAAAAAAAAAAAAAAAAAAAAAAAAAAAAAAAAAAATATGTAAGGATAACAATTGTTAAAGAAATGAAAGTGAATGTAACGATAAGAAATGTTAAAGAAATGAGACTGTATCTCTAGAATCAAAAAATTGGATGGTAAATAAAAATTGTTAAATATATTAAAATTAAAGTAACACATTTAAATAGGTGCTCTGGAACAGCGCCACTTGTAAGTGGCGTTGCCCAAAGCAAAGAAATTGTCAACGATAAACAAGGCCACGGGCGTGTTGTCTGTGGGTGCTGTAAGGCAGGAGTGTGGTTTTAGTCAGTAAGAGTCTGACACTGTCCAGGCTGGCTCGTATGTGAGGCAGCCTGGCCGTCCATGAGGATTTCCCACTCCTGCCAATAAAAAAAAAAAAAAAAAAAAAAAAAAAAAAACCTAACCTAACCTAACCTAACCTAACCTAACCTAACCTAACCTAACCTAACCTAACCTAACCTAACCTAACCTAACCTAACCTAACCTAACCTAACCTAACCTAACCTAACCTAACCTAACCTAACCTAACCTAACCTAACCTAACCTAACCTAACCTAACCTAACCTAACCTAACCTAACCTAACCTAACCTAACCTAACCTAACCTAACCTAACCTAACCTAACCTAACCTAACCTAACCTAACCTAACCTAACCTAACCTAACCTAACCTAACCTAACCTAACCTAACCTAACCTAACCTAACCTAACCTAACCTAACCTAACCTAACCTAACCTAACCTAACCTAACCTAACCTAACCTAACCTAACCTAACCTAACCTAACCTAACCTAACCTAACCTAACCTAACCTAACCTAACCTAACCTAACCTAACCTAACCTAACCTAACCTAACCTAACCTAACCTAACCTAACCTAACCTAACCTAACCTAACCTAACCTAACCTAACCTAACCTAACCTAACCTAACCTAACCTAACCTAACCTAACCTAACCTAACCTAACCTAACCTAACCTAACCTAACCTAACCTAACCTAACCTAACGTAACCAGAGTCCGCGGCTTCCCCCCGCGACGATAGCACGCATATAAGGTTGCTCCGCGCTCGAAATCGCAAAAAATTTTAAAGAAAAATACGAAATAGTGGGTTTTTCTTACGGAATTAAGCCAAGTGAACCACCAAAATTTGCGGGAAAGTGCGGGCAATCCGATAGTGTAAAGTGCGTAATTGGAAAATTAGTGGAAAAGTGCGAAAAGCGCTAAAAGGTGCAAAAGTGCAAAAATTGAAAACTTAAAAAATTAACGCTGCGGAAATAAGATCGACGACACCAACATTTTTTGGTGTCAAACGACGCGTCTTGCCGACGCCCACAACTTTAAGCTGCTTCCCGATTTTTCCGCGCCACGCGCTTGGAGAAAATCGGGAAAAACCAGTCACCACGTGGCCACGTGCTGCCGGTTCCAGTCAAGTGTGGCAGAAACCATCGAGCGGCTTCGGAAGAGGACGACGAGCCCAGCAAAACGACGCTTCGATCTCCGGAAAAGGTGAAGTGGCTCCAGAGATATTAGGTTTTTAAAATTCTCTTAATTTTCAAAAATTAATATTATATTATCTGTCGCGACGACCCCCCAATTTTAATTTAGTTTCGGAAGGGCTCATACGGGTTCTATATAACTATAAAATTTTAGCGTTCTATCATATATACTTTATGAGATACGATTTTTCGAAATTTAGGGGTAGATTGGAGGGGTATTAAATAACCACCTGGTATATCTGGAATTACTACCTAAAAATAGTATAAGTTATCTATAGTATTAGCATTAAGTTTCAAAAATTTTTGTTGTGTAGTTTTTGTGCTGTGGCCTTTTTTGCCAAATATAGGGTGTTTTTTTGGCTGTATTAAATCAGGGGTGAGTTTTCGAAGATCAACGTCATCATACCTGGATCGGACTCTTCAAGCCCGACCCAGAGAGCCCAAACTTGGCCGGTTTTGGCCAAACAGTGCCAATTCTGTGCAAACGGCCGCCATTTTGGGCGCCATCTTCGAAAACTTGCTCCTGACATAGCTCCGGACTCTGTTGACCTAGGAAGTAGCGGTTTCCACGGCTGTATTTGGGAGGGCAATACCTGTCCTGTCCGCCTGTTTGCATGCGTTTTGGCGCTGTTGGTTTTTAGGATCCTGAAAACCACCCTGCGCGCTAGAGCGGGTGAGGCCAGGCCAGAAAAGTCCAAACACGGACGTTCTGCGGCTATTGGAAGGGAAGATAGCCCGGGTTTGAGATTGACTTTGACAGTTCTCGAACTGTCAAACACTTTTTCAAACCCGTGTAACTCCCGAACCGTTGGTCGTGGAGCGTTCGGGTTTCCGTTTGGGGCGTTGGCTTGCCTTCTCCTACCTGGCTTGCGCTTTTTGGGGGTTTTCAGGACCTGAAAATTTTTCGGCCTGAAAGCTGTTCCAGGGGATAGGTCGCGTTGCGTCCAGTCTGAAAAGCCCAAGCACGGATGTTCTGCGGCCAGTGGGTGGGGAGATAGACCAAGTTTGAGACTGACTTTGACAGTTCTCGAGCTGTCAAACGATTTTTCAGACTTCGCTAGCTCCCGGACCAGTGGTCGTATAGCTTTCGGGTTTTCTTTAGGGGCGTCAGCTTGTTTTTCCCTACTTGCCGGAAGCCATTTCAGGAGCTCTTTCAGGAAAACAGGTTTTCAGCCTGAAAATTATCCAGGGGGGTAGATTGAGTCGTGCCCATTCAGGGGAACCCAAGCACGACGGTATTCGGACGGACGGTTCCGGAGATAACCGCAGGTAGCTGGATTCTGGGCGCCATCTTGGATTGGTGACCTGAACTTCGGCTGGCTGTATCTCGGGAACCCTTTGAGCTAGAGCAGTCGAGTTTGGGTTCGTCTGGGGGGGCTCGGGGAGACCTATCACCTGGTCGATAGAGACCGACTCTAGGTAGAGTCGAAAAATTTAATTTTGTAAATTTTCAAATATTTCGACGAAAGACGATCCTGTAGGCTCCTGGACACCGGATGGTGCTCTGGTATACTTTTTAGTGAATTAGTAATTAAGAAACCGGTAGAGCAAGGCTCTATTGATATTTATTTGGACTGTACTCTCATAGAGGCTGCATTTTCTGACAGGCAAATATTGACTGCATCATTCTGTTGACCCACTGATATTTTATCAGTGGAACTGACGGGGGCGCGCTTGTTGACCTCCCAGCCACGTATGCAGACAGTTGAGAGGATTCATCGAATCCACTATTAGTTATTATTTGACTTTATACACTTTAATTTATACACTTTTATTTTATTTTTTATTTATCACATTTACACTAGACTGGGGTACTTTTTACAATACCCTATTGACGTCGGACTGGTTTAAATCCGAATCCTGCAAAGCAAAATGCATTTAGGCATACGTACACCCGCCAAAAAGCCGGAAAGCCGGCCAAACAGGAGCCCACCGAATGCCACAGTAGAGGCTGGACCCTCCACTCAAAGCGTCCGAAGAAGTGTGGGTGAGTGGGAGGCTGGGCAGCCGGCAAGGAGACCGACTCCTCCGGTCAATACAACTTTTGAGAAGAGAGCGACAGAAACGGTACCGATAAAGCGGACACCGGAGACGACACGACGGGCATCCGTCGAACTAGTCAGTCTGAGTCCGCCTGCTGTGAGAACTAGGGTTGCGGAGGCCAGAACATGCCTAATAAAAATAAAGACCCATCTGACAAACTCAAAGAATTTAAAGAGGGAAATAAAGGAAGAGGTCAAGGCCCAAGCTGACCGACTCTACCTGCTCGTGAAGGAGTCCGAGCAGGAGAAAGGACGAGCCCCGCCGCAAATGGTATCGACTGAAAGCAAAGGGATACAAGCGCGAGAAGAAGATACCGTGGTTACCAGCGCTAATGCAGAGATAGAATCTCTCAAATCGGTTTTGGAAGACCACAGCCGAAACCTCCGGGAGAATAGTGCGAAGCTCGATAGGCTGAAAGAGGCACTACTGACTAGCGAAGCGCATATGGAGAAGCTCTCCTATGCTAGTGTAGCGGCAAGTCGGCCTATCGAGCTGCCAGTAAAGCAGACGGCGCTCCACTCCATCGTGGTCTCCTCGAGCAAAGAAACCGAAACGGGAGATCAAATAATCGACCATATTAGGAAGGCGGTAAACGCGAAGGAGGGATGGGTCAAAGTAGACAGAATTCGGAAAGCAAAAGATAGAAAGGTAGTGCTAGGGTGCAAAACGGAAGAGGAAAGAGAGAAGATAAAGGAGAGATTGATAAGTGTGGGGGGGATGTTAAAGGTTGAGGACATCAAAAACAGAGACCCACTGGTGATTCTGAGAGACGTCTTAACCTACAACACAGACGAAGACATCCTCAAGGCTCTTCATAACCAAAACCGGGATGTATTTGAGGAGCTTAAGAAAGAAGATGACCGGGTAGAGGTACTTTTCAAAAAGAAAACGAGGAACCCTCACACACACCACGTAGTCCTCAGGGTCTCCCCTAAACTATGGAATAGACTGCTGGAAAGACAGGCCATACATATAGACCTGCAAAAAATTCGAGTGGCTGACCAGACTCCACTGGTCCAGTGTTCCCTGTGCCTTGGTTTTGGGCACGGACGACGCCTGTGTAGGGAACAAGTGGAAAAATGTAGCCACTGCGGGGGCCCTCACATGAGGACGCAATGCGCTGACTGGCTGGCCGGAGCAGCTCCTTCCTGTTGCAACTGTGTGCGAGCGAAGCTGGAGAACGCGGAACATAATGCGTTCAGCGACGAATGCCCAGTTAGAAGGAGATGTGAGGTCCTGGCCAGAGCCAGGGTAGCGTATTGCTAAGGTGGTCACTGGCGAAAGGGCAGGCACCCCAACCAGAAGTTATGCAGTAGCCCAAGCCAACCTACAAAGAAAGGAACTGGCGACCACCGAACTCTTTTTAGAGGCCAGTGAGCGAAACATCGCATGGGCACTGATCCAGGAACCGTATGTGGGGGGGCTAGGAGTATGAAGAGCTACCGAGGTGCGAGAATCTACCAGTGCGAGGTTGAAGGAAGTGGGACGGTAAAGGCGGCAATAGCCGTCTTTGATGATGACTTGGATGTCATTCCGTACCCGAAACTCACCACTAACAACATCGTTGTGGTGGGGATCCGGACCAAAGCCTGGGAAATCGCAGTAGTCTCTTATTACTTTGAGCCAGGTAAACCCATAGAACCTTACCTGGATCAGCTGACCGATATAAAGTTGGAGCTGGGCACCGGACTACTGCTGATAGGCGGAGATGCCAATGCAAAGAGCACCTGGTGGGGAAGCACCATAGAAGACCCCAAGGGAGAAGAGATGTCCGGGACCCTTGAAGAGTTGGAGCTTCAGGTACTGAATACTGGCGATACGCCGACCTATTACACAGTAAGAGGCGGCGTTGTATACAAGAGCCATGTGGACGTCACGGCGTGTTCGCTCGAGCTTTTTGACATGGTAGACGGCTGGCGAATTGACACAGGAATGACGAGCTCGGACCATAACACGATTTTATTTAATGTAAAATTAAAAAGGGAAAAAGGGATTAGCATAAACAGAACAACTAGAAAGTATAATACCAGAAAAGCCGATTGGGAAAAATTTAAAACAAAATTGGGGTTATTGAAAAGCGAAAATAGCATAAACTTAAATAATATAAGTCAGATCAATAACAAATATGATCTTGAGGAATTGGTCGTTAGGTATGAAAACGTGATAAATAAAGCATGCGAAGAGGCTATCCCAAAACTTAAAAAGAAAGAAAAAATTACTATCCCGTGGTGGTCCGAGGATCTCGCTGCGAAGAAGAAGGAAGTTAGGACGAAGAAAAACCGTGTCCGCAACGCCGCACCGGTCCGCCGAGCGATGGTCGTAGACGAGTACCTGAAAGCGAAAGAGGAATATGAGTGCCAAGCCAAGGAAGCCCAAGTAGCCAGTTGGAAAGCATTCTGCGAGAAGCAAGACGGAGAAAGTATATGGGGTGGGATCTATCGAGTTATTAGAGGGACCACCAGGAGGCAAGAAGATCTGACCCTAACTAGCGATGGTGCATTCCTGAACCCGAAGGAATCGGCAGCCTTACTCGCCGACACATTCTATCCAAAGGACACAGCAGAGGAAGACAACGCAGACCACAGGCTCACCAGGGAAGCAGCCAGGCGGGTAAATGCATGGTGTCAAGATGAATATCTTGACCCACCATTTACAGCGCTGGAGCTGAAGACAGCCGTGGAGCGCTTCAACCCCAAGAAAGCCCCTGGAGCGGATGGATTTACGTCGGACATCTGCAGTCGAGCGATCTGCCAGGACCTGGACGCTTTCCTTGCCCTTTACAATAAATGCCTAGAGTTGGCACA
The DNA here is from genome assembly GCA_951329385.1 of Polia nebulosa. Classification (NCBI taxonomy): domain Eukaryota; kingdom Metazoa; phylum Arthropoda; class Insecta; order Lepidoptera; family Noctuidae; genus Polia; species Polia nebulosa. The sequence continues at coordinate 29,548,893 of OX589610.1, read as the reverse complement.
TTTCCCGGACATCTGGAAAGAGGCAACGGTGGTAGTCCTCAGGAAACCGGGCAAGGAAGATTACACGAACCCTAAGTCATATAGACCGATAGGTCTCCTGCCGGTCTTGGGGAAGGTCCTGGAGAGGATGATAGTAGCAAGGACGAAATGGCAGCTCGTGCCGCGGTTTAGTACTCGTCAATTTGGCTTTATGCCCCAGAAGAGCACCGAGGACGCCCTCTATAATCTAATAAATCATGTACAGGACAAGTTGAGGCTGAAGAAGCTAATTGTCCTGGTGTCATTGGATATAGAGGGTGCCTTCGATAGCGCCTGGTGGCCGGCTATCAAAGTCAGATTGGCTGAGGAAAAGTGCCCGGTAAACATCAGGAGGCTGCTAGACAGCTACCTCGACAGCAGAAAAGTAAGGGTAAGGTATGCTGGGGAGGAATGCACGAGAGATACAAATAAAGGCTGTGTTCAAGGGTCAATTGGTGGTCCCATCCTTTGGAATCTTCTACTGGACCCGCTACTGAAAGATCTGGAGAAAATGGGTTATTTTGTACAGGCTTTTGCCGACGACATCGTCTTGGTCGTTGATGGGGACACGGCGGCTGAAGTCTCCAGAACCACCAATGCAGCCCTCGCCCATGTTCAGAGTTGGGGCGTCCGAAATAAGCTTAGGTTTGCACCGCACAAAACCTGTGCGATGCTTCTAACCAATAAGCTTAAGTACGACACCCCAATTCTGAGCATGGCCGGGGTCGACATTGGTATGGTGAGGAGTATGAAGCTGCTGGGTCTGACCATCGACGACAAGCTCACTTTTGACGAACACACCGTAAACATCTGCAAGAAGGCAGCGGAGGTGTATAAACAGCTTTCGCGTGCGGCAAGGGTCAGTTGGGGACTTAATAGGGAAATAGTACACACAATTTACACAGCCACCATAGAACCGATTGTCACGTACGCGGCTGGAGCCTGGGCTCCCGCTACGAAAAAGCTGGGCATACGGAGGAAGCTAGGCTCTGTCCAACGAGGATTCGTCCAGAAGCTCTGCAAGTCTTACCGTACGGTCTCACTAAACTCGGCACTGGTGCTGGCTGGGATACTACCTCTGGACCTCCGCATACAAGAGGCAGCCGCCCTGTATGAGGCGAGGAGAGGGTCATCCCGGTTTGTGCCAGGAGATCGGGAGATTGAGAGTATGGTGAGATTTGCAGAGACATCGCACCCTGCTAAACAAATGGCCCTGGAATTCATGTGCCTGGCGGACCAACAGCTCGTAGACAGCCACAACGTGCAGGCAGTGCGAATCTTCACTGACGGCAGCAAGATTGAGGGGAAGGTCGGAGCCGCATTATCTCTGTGGGATAATGAAGGTGAAGTCCAGAACCTCAAGCTTAGCCTCGCCGCGTACTGCACGGTCTACCAGGCGGAATTACTGGCCATTTGCAAGGCAACGGACGTGATCCTCAAGCGCAAAGAGGCGAGTTATGGCTTGTACAGTGACTCAATGGCAGCATTGCAGACGCTGGCAAGCCATGGCTCGCTCCATCCTCTGGCGGTCCGCGCACGAGCCAACTTGGCTCGGGCGTTGGACCAAGAAAAAGTTGTCTCTTTCTTTTGGGTCAAGGCCCACGCGGGCTTGCCGGGGAATGAGCGCGCGGATGAGCTGGCCAAGGAGGCAGCGTTGTCGTCACGGAGGAAGCCGGACTATGACCAATGTCCGGTTTCATACATCAAGCGTCAAATCCGGTTGGATTCGCTCGATGAGTGGAACCGGAGATATGTGTCGGGCGAGACGGCCTCGGTGACGAAAATGTTCCTTCCGGACGCCATAGCGGCCTACCGTATTGTACAACGGGTGAGGCCGACAGGCGTACTCACGCAGGTTCTAACGGGGCACGGTGGGTTCTCAGAATACTTGAACCGTTTCAGGTGTAAGGAGAGCCCATCGTGCGCCTGTGACCCAGATATTGCGGAATCAGTACCGCATATAATTCTGGATTGTCCAATCTATGCGAAAGATCGCTATGATCTGGAACAAAACCTGGGTTTGAAACTGCATAGAGGAAACGTGGCAGAGGTAATGCTGGGCAAAAACAGAAATATATTTATAGCCTACTGTGAGAGTACAGCACAAAAAGTGATAAATAAAAATAAAAACTAGGTTGAAATACTATGTTTCATTTTATATTGTTATATAGTCAATGTAAGCATAGGTTATAAGCGCAATAAATTGTTAAGTAGTTTAAGCAGTAGGTTACGTATAACAATCAAAATTGTATGAAATAGATTAATATTATTAGTGTGTTAGCTATTAAGTTAAGATAAGTAAAACATGTTTTAGTAGATAATAAGATAATTGTAAAGTTAATTTAAGATAATAATGTAAATAAAACCGAACTGTATGTAAAATTATTTCCCCTGCTGTAAGTAAAACCAAACCTTCTGAAGAAATTATTTTCCCTAAGACTATGCATAAGACTATAATAAAGTAAATAGAGAATAGGTAGGTATAAATGTGGGAATCCCACCCGCAGAAAGGATAAATGGTGATGGATACGAGAAAGAAACAGTATGTAGCATGAAAGTACGAGAGGCATGTAATGCGAGAACTAGTATGGATGAGGATTAGCATTAAATAGGCGCCAATACCGTTGGCGGAACCAGTCCGTAAAAAAAAAAAAAAAAAAAAAAAAAAAAAAAAAAAAAAAAAAAAAAAAAAAAAAAAAAAAAAAACCTAACCTAACCTAACCAATCTGAGTCCAACCGTGCCCGAGAACACCACGTTTTCGCAGAGCTCCGCTTTGAAAAATTCGTTTTGGCGGTATTTTTTAGAGTTATCAAGTTGTTTTATACATCAAAAGTTTCGTCTCAGTGCCGCGCAAGTGCTAGTGAAAACCCCGTGAGCCGGAAAACTCCGGAAAAAAAGTTATAAGTGGAAAACCATAAAAGTGTGAACGTAGAAAAACTTCGGAGCCCTATAACTCCGGAGATAGATCGAGGACCCACAATTTTTATTGCACCATATTGTGAGGCGCGCAAAGAGGCATCCTTTAACATTTGTCGGCAAAAAATCCGACAGCAATTTCCTGAGAAAACGGTGAAAAACCGAGGATTTAACCTCAAAACTGGAGCACGTGGTTCCTGAAATTGGTGTTGCTGGTGGCCAAGTTTTTGGGAGTTGACAGCAGTCGTCAAGACGCGACCAACGCGACATCAACAGGATTTTTAGCAGCAACAGGTACCGAGAAATTTTAATTAGAAGACCCAGACTTCAGACCCCTGCCCTGGAAAATTTTCAGGCAGGACACCTACTTTTTGCAACGAATCCTGCTGCGCGCTAGTGAGAAGAGCAGATTTAGCTTAGTTTTGTAATTTTAAGGTGTTTATTTTAGGAATAAATGCAGTTTTTGTAAATTTTTCTGTTTTTTCAGTAATTTAATACTGAAATTTATCAAATTTTTAAAATTTTTAGTGTCATCGTAAAGAACGTGTATTTATACAAATTTACATGTTTTTTTCAAATTTTTAGGTCTTAGGATAACAAAGATATAGATTTTTTAACGATTTTCCCAGTTTTAATGCAAACAGATAGTTTTAGGAGTTTTTTGACTGCAGGAGTGTTTGTAAAACACCTATTACGACTTGTATAAGCCCAAAGTTGCCCCCAATAGCTCCAAAAACAAAGAAGATCATCTTTTTACGCCATTTTGGTTTTTATGGTTATCTGCTTTAACAGTGGATATCTCCGGAGATATTGGGCGCAGAAAACCCGGATTTTCAGCTTTAGGAGCGGGGCACATTCGAGAAAATTTTAGTTATATTTTCAGGCGTTTTTCAGGCCTGAAGTTTTTCAGCCCTGAAACCAGAGTGGCCGGGTAGGGGAGGTCACGCCGAGCACTACACTCGAGACCGCGTCTCTCTCCGACGAACGGGGGCGAAGTTACAGCCATTTTAATTTGGCTTTTGACAGTAGGGCGGCCATCTTGTTTTACTTTGCCCTAACGTAGCTTCGCACTCGGAGGTCGTAGCGAGCTGCCGTTTTCGCTTGGGTGTTCGGGGGGGCAACTTCTGTCCGATCCACGGATTTTCAGGCACTTCCGAGCTGAAAAATTTCAGAATCCTGAAAACTGGTTCACGCGACGGAGCGTGACGGGCCGAGCCTAGGGAGTCCAAGCGCGGGCGTTCTACGATCGTTGTAAGGGAAGTTATACCGGGTTGAAGATTGACTTTGACAGTTCTCGAACTGTCAAACCAATTTTCAAGCTCGGATAACTCCCGAACCAGGGGTCGTGGAAGGCTCGCGTTTTCTTCTGGGACACTGGTCGGCCATTCGCTATCGGTCTGGAGCCGTTTCAGGCTTTTTCAGGAGTCGGAAAATTTTCAGGCTGAAAACCATCCCAAGGGATAGGTCTGGTCGAGCCCAGCCTGGGAAGCCCAAGCACGGTGGTTTTCGGTCGAATGGTGCCGGAGAAAACCTCGACTAACCATATTTCCTAAAAAACCGGGATAAAAACCCAGAAATTCAAACGTGGTTTTCTCCGGAACCCTTTGGAGTAGGGGTGCCGTGTTTGGGTTTATCTGGAAGGGCTTGAGGAGGTCTATCGGATTGAATGTAGAGATCGGCTCTACATAGAGTCTAAAAATTTTTTCAAGGATTTTCACTGGTATAGGGATAGGACCGACTCCTGGGACCTGAACGGCGACGGAACGTGGTCTGAAACTGGCATCTTCAGGACCACAAGTTTTCGAGTGTCTCTGGGTTGTGTTTGGGTGGTTATATTTTAATTAGTTTTAGTATTTTCTCTATCCCTCTTCTCTACACCATCTTTTAGTAGTATAATTTTGACAATTTTTATTTTTTATCGTTTTATATTGATATCTTTTACACGTTGTCAACTTGACAAGAGAAATTTTTCTTAGTTTTACTGACGCAGCACCCGCGAGTATTAACAATGTTCGGAATGAGAACTCCGGCCAAAGAAGCCTCATTATCCCGTGGATCTCCCAGTGATGACGAGAGGGCTGGTCCCTCGACGGCAACGACGCAATCCTCCAAAGTGAGGAGAAGCATAGAGGAATGGGAGGCATCCAAATTAGCTCGAAAGTCTAACTCGCCACAAAAAATCGCGCCATCAGCGCAGACGAAGCCGAAGTTGGGCCTTGTCACTACGGAAAATAAACCACGCAGGGTATCCGCAGAGATGCAAGTCGGTCCTTTGAAGCAAAAGAGAGATTACCCGGACAGAGTAGCGGAGGCAAGAGCCTGTATTAAAAAGGCAAAAACTGCTCTGGGCGAATCCCGGAATCTAAGGGCAGACATCAAAGCGGATGTCACTGCGGCGGTGGAACGCTTGTTCCAGCTCGTAAAAGAAGCTGAGATTGCAAAGGTGACACCAGAAACGTTGGGAAAAAGCATAGACGAGGATAAGGCAAAGGTCGGAGAAAAAGAGGATGAGTTAGGGAACATCGGCTGGTTGCGCTCCGCATTAAAAGAGCAGTCTCTTGTAGTGAAGGAGGGCAACCATATGATTAGGCAGATACAGGTCGCATTGCGGGAGCAGAAGGAGAAGCAGGAGTCACGGGGCAGCGGAGGGCACAATGACGTAGTTATCCTTGAGGAGATTAGGGCGCTCAAGGAGACCAACAAGGAAATGGGTAAAATGATCTCCGAAATAAAGGAGAGAGCCCCCACTTATGCGGAGGCACTGACAACACCCAAAAACATCTGGGTCCATAAACCTAAACACTCCGTCATTGTGTCATCCGATGTCACGCTAGATACAAGTTCGGAGGTAGTGGGAAGAGTAAAAGAGGCGTTGGACGCGAAAAAGAGTGGCCTGCAGATAGAGAGAGTCCGAAAAGTTAGAGACAAGAGGGTCATCTTGAGCTTCAACAACAGAGAAGAGATGATTAAAACTACATCTCAGCTCAAGAGAGACAAGCACCTAAAAGTGGAAGAAGCACAAAACCGAAACCCACTGGTAATCATCAAGGACCTCTTGTCTTATAACAGCGACGAGGACATACTGTCTGCATTAAAGGCCCAAAACCGTCGCTTGTTGGAGGACCTGACAGCCGAGGAGGCGACTGCCACAGTGAGGTACCGGAGGAGGGCACGGAACTCATTAGAGAACCATGTCATCCTGGAGGTGACACCAAAGTTGTGGCATAGGCTCACGGAGGCTGGCAGGGTCTTCATCGACCTGCAATGTGTCAGGGTGCAAGACCAATCACCCCTTATACAGTGCACGAAGTGCTTGGCATATGGCCATGGCCGAAAGCTGTGCACTGAGTCGGTAGACTTGTGCAACTATTGCGGTGGGCCACATCTTAAGGCTGAATGTACGGAGCGGGTGACTGGTGACGGGCCGACGTGCAAGAACTGCGTCAAAGAAAAGCTCGATGGCGCAGGCCACACGGTATACAGTCAGCAATGTCCGGTGCGTAGGAAATGGGATGCCTTGGCACGAGCCGCCATAGCTTATTGCTAAGGTGGTCCCCGGGAATACACGAACGGCGGCTGCTCATACATACGTTGTGGCACAGGCGAACCTCCAACGCAAGCAACTGGCGACTAACGAGCTTATGCTCGAGGCCAAAAAACGCAAAGTTGCCGTCGCACTGGTCCAGGAGCCGTATGTGGGAAGTATAAAGGCTATGAAGTCGTACGGGGGGGCTAGAATCTACCAGGACGCGGGCGGCAGCGGAGGCACTGTAAAGGCGGCGATAGTGGTGTTCGATCACGATATCGACGTTATACAGTGCCCAAAATTCACCACCAGTAACACCGTGGTGGTGAAGCTGCGAACGAATGAGTGGGAGATTCTCGCCGTCTCGTACTACTTTGAGCCTGGCCTTCCCATCGGGCCATACTTGGACCACATGACAAGGGCGATGAAAGAGTTAAAGCCCAGAAAGGCTATCATTGGAGGGGATGCCAACGCCAAGAGTGTGTGGTGGGGTAGCGGCGTCATCGACGATAGAGGAGACGAGCTGGCTGGAATGATCGGAGAGCTGGATCTCCAGATACTCAACCGCGGGAACAAACCCACCTTCGATACCATAAGAGGAGGACGAAGGCTAACAAGCCACGTGGACGTCACCTTATGCACGGAGGACTTACTCGACCTAGTGGAGGAATGGACGATTGCTGAAGACCTGACGAGCTCGGACCACAGCGGCATAATGATAAAAATTAAACTAAAAAAAGGGAAGGGTATTAGCATACAAAGAACGACTAGGATTTACAACACCAAAAAAGCTAATTGGGAACTTTTTAATGCAAAAATGAACCAATTAAAAATAGAAAATAGCATAAATAAATTACAGATAGAGCAGATAAATAACAAAGAACATTTAGATGATTTAATTGAAAAATATACAAAAACAATAACCGAAGCCTGCAAAGAGGCAATACCTAGGAAAAAGCAAACCCAAACACTCACCTTGCCGTGGTGGTCCGATGAACTCGAGAGGATGAAGCACGAAGTCGCTACTAGGAAGAGGAGAATCCGGTGCGCGGCGCCCTCACGTAGAGAAGGTGTGGTTGCGTTGTATCTGGAAGAGAAAGCGAAATACGAGGCAGAAGTTAAAAAGCGATCCACGGAGAGTTGGAAACAGTTCTGCCAAAAACAAAGTAGGGAAGGGGTATGGGAGGGCATCTACAGGGTGATAAAAAATACCACAAAAAGGCAAGAAGATCTGCCACTAAAGTGGAATGGGAAGGAAGTAGGACAGGAAGGATCTGCGAGACTACTGGCAGAGATTTTTTACCCGGATGATGCAGAAGAGGAGGATACTCCAGACCATCGTCGGATCAGGGCTCTTGCTGACCGCGTAAACGACTGGAGCCATGACGAGACCCATGACCCAGAGTTTACGTCGGAGGAGCTCAGGTTCGCGACGGGGAGTTTCAATCCTAAGAAGGCACCCGGAGCAGACGGTCTTACAGCCGATATCTGCCAGCGATTGATAGCGCAAGATATGGAGTTGCACTTATCAATTTTTAACAAGTGCTGGCAAATGAACCACTTCCCCACAGCGTGGAAAGAGGCCATCGTGGTGGTGTTGAGGAAGCCGGGCAAGGACAACTACACCAGTCCCAAATCGTATAGGCCAATTGGACTTCTACCGGTGATGGGTAAAATACTGGAGAAAATGGTGGTCAGAAGGCTGAGTTGGTACCTGGTGCCCCGGATGAGTCCACGTCAGTATGGCTTTATGCCGCAGCGTAGTACCGAAGACTCCCTCTATGATCTTATCGCCCACGTGAGGGGCAAACTCCAAGAGAGGAAGCTCATCACGGTGGTTTCGTTGGATATAGAGGGGGCCTTCGACAGTGCGTGGTGGCCGGCCATAAAGGTCAGACTGGCGGAGGAGAAGTGCCCTGCAAATCTCAGGAGAATGATAGCCAGCTACCTGAGGGACCGTAAGGTCCGGGTTAGGTATGCTGGCCATGAGTTTGCAAGGAGCACGAATAAAGGGTGTGTCCAGGGATCAATAGGCGGTCCCATTCTATGGAACCTAGTGTTGAACCCGTTGCTGGAGAGTCTCGAGCAGCGTGGCGTATATTGCCAGGCCTTTGCGGATGATGTGGTGCTCGTGTTTGCTGGGGAGACAGCTCGGGAAGTCCAGGGACAGGCCAATGCCGCTCTTGAGCACGTTCGGGAGTGGGGTGTCATGAATAAGCTTAAGTTCGCACCACATAAAACTTGCGCCATGGTAGTTACCAGAAAGCTTAAATATGACACGCCACACCTGACGATGGCTGGGATCGACATTGGAATGTCCCCGGAGATCAAGATCCTAGGACTCACTGTGGATGCCAAGTTGACTTTTAATAGTCATACGTTCAAAGTCTGTAGGAAGGCACTTGGTATCTACAACCAACTTTCGAGACCCGCAAAAGTGAGTTGGGGTCTCCACCCGGATATAATCCGGATCATATATACAGCCACGGTAGAGCCCATCATCACTTACGCTGCTGGTGCCTGGTCCTCAGCATCAAAAAAGTTGGGCGTCCAACACTACCTGAACGCCGTTCAAAGGGGTTTTGCGCAGAAGTTGTGCGGGGCATATCGCACTACCTCTCTGCATTCGTCGCTGGTGCTGGCCGGAATATTGCCGCTGGACCTCCGGATACAAGAGGCGGCCGCCTTATACGAGGCGAGGAGAGGGGTGTCCCGGCCGGATCTGGCTGATAGAGAGGTGGAGTGCAGGGTGAAGTACTCCAGCACACCTCACCCGGCAAAACATATCGCAATGGAGTTCGTGAGCCTGGTAGACCAAGAACAGTTGGATAGTCACAACAACCAGGTTGTTAGGATATTTACCGATGGCAGCCGAATCGAGAATAAGGTTGGAGCAGCGCTAACCCTGTGGGATAGCGTAGCAGAAAACAAAAAAGTAAAACTCAAGCTGGCTCCATACTGCACGGTATACCAGGCGGAACTCCTTGCGATATGCAGAGCCACTGAGGAGATCCTGCAGAGAAGAGAGGAGAGCTACGGTATTTACAGCGACTCCAGAGCAGCGCTGGAAACAATAACCAATCCCTACACAACGCACCCCCTCGCAGTCGACACTCGCAAGAACCTAAGCGCCATTAGGAACCAGAACAAAGCTGTGTCTTTGTTTTGGATTAAGGCACACGCGGGACTGGCGGGCAATGAGAGGGCGGATCAACTGGCAAAAGAAGCGGCATTAAAAACAAAAACGAAACCCGACTACGACCTGTGCCCGATTTCATTTGTTAAGCGACAGATCCGGAATTGGTCGATTGATAAATGGAATCGGAGATACAAAGTAGGTGCCACTGGTAGAGTTACGAAAATGTTTTTCCCTGATATTATCACCTCCTATAAAGTAGTTCGACAACTGACCCCTACAAGTATGACTACCCAAATACTGACAGGGCACGGTGGATTCTCGGAGTATTTGAACCGGTTCAAATGCAAAGAGAGTTCATCGTGCATCTGCCAGCCCGGGATACCCGAAACGGTGGAGCATATTTTGACCGAATGCCCGGTTTACGCTCTGAAGAGGTTAAGAATAGAAAGCCAGCTAGAGTGTCAAATGGTTGCCAAAAATTTCCATATGCTTATCTCAAATAAAGACACAAGGGAAAGATTTATAGAGTACTGCATTGATGTTGCTAAAAGTGTAATAAAAAGAAACAAATAGGACAAAAAATTTATGCTAGATACTATATTAGGATAAAATATAATTAATAGCATATAAAAAGAAATGTGTAATATAAGATAAGTTATTAAAATGTTAAGGCAGTAAATATAAGAAGTAAGAAAAAGTGTTAAGATAAGATAAGATAAGACTTATTGTGTTGAGGTAGAATAATGTAACCATAAGAGATGTTTACTAATAATAATAAGATGTTTAACGTTTAAGCTGTACAAATAAAAATTAAGAACAAAACTGTTATAAAAAATAATGTTAAGTATAAGTTAAGCTTAAGAAAAGGAAACTATGTAGCTGATGTAAAGTATATTTATAAGACAAGGTAGTAATAAGTGTAAGGAAAAGTTTTAAATAAATAAAAAATCCCGTAAACAGAACCCATCACCTAGATTGTTAAGTATAAGTTAAGTTTAAGAAAAAGAAAAGTATGTAGCCGATGTAATACTGTATTCATAAGATAAGATAACAATAAATGTAAGGAAAAGTTTTAAATAAATAAAAATCCCGTACACAGAATCCATCCCCTAGTTACCCTAAGGACTCTAATTATGTTAGAGGTTAGCTCGCGGGCCGGGCCTTGGCGCCCGGACAGGAAAAAAAAAAAAAAAAAAAAAAAAAAAAACCTAACCTAACCGAGTTCCCCCCCGGCTCTCGTGGCGGTCGGATCGTTTTTGAAGTCGCTCCGCGCTTAAAAATAGTAAAAAACGGTATATTGTAGTCGTACACCCAAGTGCTATACACCAAAAGTTGCGGAAAAGTGACGCGCATATCGTGGTGAAAGTGGATTTTCCCGAAGTACTGTGGAAAAAATTTTCTAAGTGGAAAACCAAAAACTGTGCAAAGTTATTTACAGTTAAAGTGAAATAGCAAGTGAACCATCGCGACGACATATACTTTTCTTTTTGTCAAAAGAAGTGCTTCCAGGGGCTCTAAAAGCCCCCGGGTTTTCGGAATTTTTCCGTGGAAACTCACGGAAATAGAGGCGGAAAACTGAAGAAATAACCTCAAAGTTGGCCCACGTGTTCTTCGAACCAGGTGTCACCGGGGGCTGATTTTTTGGAAACAGACAGGAGGCACATGGACGAGACCGGCGACACATCAAACGGATTTTTACGAGCATCAGGTACCGTGAAATAAGCAATAGAAGATCCTAACTTCGGACCCTTCTCCTGAGAAATTCTCAGGCAGGACCTATATCTTTTCCGGCGAATCCAGCTGCGCGCTCGTGAGAAGATTTGATATAGATGTAGTTTGTAATTTTTAGGTTTTTATTTAAGTAATTAATGTGCTTTTTAAGAAATTTTTAGTTTTTTCAAAAATTTTTAACCAAAACTTAACAAAATTTTTAATTTCTTGTTGCCATCGTCAAGAACCGTAATTAACACAAATTTAGACATTTTTTCCAAAATTTTAAGTGCAAGGGTCGCGAAGTTACAGAATTTTATGTGAATTTTGCAGTTTAATTAAGAATAAATAGATTTAAGTTTGTTTCGACAGCGGAATTGGCTTGTAAACATCCACAGCCACTTGTTTAAGCCCAAAGTCGCCCCCAATAGCTCCAAAAACAAAGATAATTGACTTTTTGGACATTTTGGTTATTTTGGTTTAAATTTTTAACAGCCTGTATCTCTGGAGCTATTGGGCCTAGGAGATCCGGATTTTTTGACTCCCCAGCGGCTTGCGCGCGGGAATATTTATTATAGGTTTTCAGGCGATTCTGGGGCCTGAAATTTTTCAGGCCTGAAACTGATATTGGCGGATAGGGGGAATCGGGCCGAGCATCGTATCCGAAACCGCATCGCTCTCCGACGAACGACGGCGGAGTTACAGCCACTCAAAGTTGGCATCTGACATTAGGGCGGCCATTTTGAAAAACTTTGGCCCTTTGTAGCTCCGCACTCGGAAGTCGTAGAGAGTTGCCGTTTTTGCCTTGGTGTTTGGGCGGGCACCCTCTGTTCGGTCAGTGGGTTTTTGGCCACTTTGGGGCTGAAAGGTTTCAGGTTCCTGAAAGTCGTCTCACGCGACAGAGGGGGACGAGCCAAGTCGGAAGAGTCCAAGCGCGGGTATTCTGCGACCATTGTAAGGAAAGTTATACCGGGTTGAAGATTGACTTTGACAGTTCTTGGGCTGTCAAAACAATTTTCAGACTCGGATAACTTCCGAACCGGAGGTCGTAGAAGGCTCGCGTTTTCTCTGGGGACGTTCGCTGGCTCCTCTCCATCTGTCTAGCATAGTTTGGGGGGTTTTCAGAGGTCCTGAAATTTTCAGGCTGAAAACCATCCCAGGGGGTAGATCTCGCCGAGCTCAGTTTGGGGAGCCCAAACGCGGTGATATTCGGCCGGACGGTTCGGGAGAAACGACGAAAAACCAGATTTCGTTAACAGCTGGTTGGAAAAAACCCGAAATTTCGGAACGAATTTTCTCCGGAACCCTTTGGAATAGGGGTGCCGTGTTTGGGTTCTTCTTGAAGGGCTTGGGGAGAGCTGTCTATTGGTAGGTAGAGATAGACTCTACATAGAGCAAAAATCTTGTTTTTGAAATTTTTCTCTTACGTGTCGACAAGGGACGGTCTCTCTGGGCAGAGACACTATATAGCTTAATTTAAGAATAGTTTTAAGGTTTCTCTATCTCTCTTCTTTACATCTATTGACTTTTATATTAGTACTTTTTAACATCTGTCAAATTGACAAGAAAAATTTACGGACTCACTAACTGCACACCATGATCCGCTCACCACAAAAACAAGAACTGCAAAAGGACAGCTCGCAAATCATAGACGCACAGGCCTCGAAAGTGGAGGAGACGACGATGGCTGGACTAGAAAAATCGAAGCCTCGAAATGTCCGAAAGTCTATTGAAATAATAGAACAAGGGTCAGCAGCTGCAAGACAGGGGCCAAAGGCTCCAAAAACAACAAAGACGGCCCTGATGGGCGAAAAATCGATGATAAATCAGACGATGCAGCCTGCTCAACCCGAAAGCAGTATTCCCTCGGGAACAAAACATTCCCCACAAAAAACACCAACAAACACAACACAGCAGGCCCTAAATACAGCCACAGTAATAAAAAAGAAGACTCAACCTCTGCCTACGCCAAGCCCAATAAAAACTAGTAGCGCAACAAAAACAATTTACTCAAACAGATTGGCAGAAGCTACTGCAATACATAAAAAAGGCATGGAAAATCTCAACCGATTCCAGAACTTGAGAAGAGACGTCAAGCTGGAAGTAAAGAAAGCTTTAGACAGGTTGTATGAGTTGACCAAAATGGTCCCTGCCGCAAGAAGGTTAGACGAAAATTTCGAGAGGGAAAAAACAAACGGAACAACAGCGACAAACCCAACGCAAACAGACATGGAAAAAGACACAAAGGAGCAAGGAACAAAAGATAGGGAAAGGAAAGGGGACGATGACCAAATAATAAAGAAAATTGAAGAAAACAATAGACTGATAGCTGAAAATGGAAGAAAAATGGAAAAACTAAAGATGATGATAGAAGGGCAAAAGGATATTATAGAGAAGACAACTTATGCGAGAGTAGCGGCAGAAGGACTAAAGGCCAGATCAGTGCCAGAAAGAACAGCACTGCACTCCGTAGTTGTAACATCTAAGAATGGTGATGATACAGGGGAGGAAGTGCTAGAGAAGATAAGAAAAGCAGTGGACGCAAAGGAAGGGTGGATAGAAGTGGAAAAGGTCAGAAAGGCAAAAGATGGAAAGGTCATCATGGGATGTAAAACCCAAGAAGACAGGAGGAAGGTAAAAGAAAGACTAGAAGCAGCAGGAGACCACCTCGTTGTGGAGGAAATGAAGAACAAAAACCCGCTCCTGATTCTTAAGGACGTACTGCTAGTACATACGGATGAAGAAGTGTTGAAAGCCCTTAAGAATCAGAACCGGAATGTTTTCCAGGACCTCGACAACGAGTTGGACACTGTAAAGATAAAATACAGGAAGAAAGCCAGAAATCCACACACCGGCCACATTGTAGTGACTGTGCCCCCTGCTATATGGAGAAGAGCGATGGAAAATGGCAGATTGAAAATAGACCTCCGATATGCCCGAGTCCAGGACCAGTCCCCTCTGGTACAATGTTCCAGATGCTTGGGATATGGACATGGGCGAAGGTTCTGCAAGGAGACGCAGGACCTCTGTAGCTACTGTGGTGGACCGCACTTCCACACAGAATGCCCAGACAAAGTAATCGGAGAGGCACCAGAATGTATAAACTGTAAAAAAGCCAACGTGGAAGACCGGAAACATAATGTTTTCAGTCCGGGATGCCAAGTGAGGAGAAAATGGGATGCAATAGCTAGAGCGTCCATAGCATACTGCTGAGGTTGTCCCGGGGAGCATTCAAACGTATAAAGTCATCCAAGCAAATCTTCGGAGAAGCCAGCTGGCCACCAATGAGGTGCTCTTGGAAGCCCAAAAACGAAAAGCATCAATAGTGCTGATGCAAGAACCCTATGTAGGAAAAGAAGGTAGAGTGAAAAACTATAAAGGGGTAAGAATCTACCAAAACTCAAGCACAGGGGAAGGGCCCATAAAGGCAGCGATCGCCATATTAAATAAAGACTTCGACGTAATACAGTGTATAGACCAAACCACTAACAACATTACAACGGTCAAAATAAGAACGAAGGCTTGGACAATTACCACCGTGTCATATTACTTCGATGCAGAACAACCAATAGACCAGGACATTGAACGTTTAAAGACAATAAACAGTAAGGCAAGAAAGAAATTAATTATAGGAGGCGACGCAAATGCCAAGAGCACCTGGTGGGGCAGCGGGGCTGAGGATCACAGAGGAGAGCAGATGAGTGGAGGAATTCTAGAGATGGGATTGCACATCCTTAACAGCGGTGACCTCCCAAAGTACGACACCATACGTGGAGGAAAAAGGTACAGCAGCCACATCGACGTGACGGCATGCTCAGAGGAGATCCTAGATCTGGTAGATGAATGGAGGGTGGTGGAGAGTATGACGAGCTCGGACCACAGCGGCATAATCTTTGGAATAAAACTACAAAAATCGAAAGGCATCAATATAGAGAGGACAACACGCATCTACAACACCAAAAAAGCAAATTGGGAGCAATTTCATGAGAAATTGCTCCAAATTATGCTAGAAAAACAGTTAACAGAAAGTGAAATAGGAAAAATTAACAACACAACAGAATTAGAGCAAACAATAATTAAATATAATGAAGCAATCACACTAGCATGCAAGCAAACAATACCCAACAAAAATAAAAAAGAAATACTTACAATGCCGTGGTGGTCTGAGCAACTCGCAACCATGAAGAAGGAGGTCACTACCAGAAGAAGGAGGATCAGGAACGCTGCGCCGCGCCGAAGACAGAGGGTTGTCAATCTGTACCTGGAAGAAAAAGATAGGTATGAGCAAGCTGTTAAGAAGGCGATGACGGATAGCTGGAAGGACTTCTGTGGGAAGCAAGACAAGGAAGGAATGTGGGAAGGAATTTATAGAGTAATAGGGAGAACAACGAGAAGGGAAGAAGACCTACCCCTGAAAAAAGAAGGCGTAGAACTAGATGCGGAGGGATCAGCAAGGTATCTGGCCGAAGTCTTCTATCCAAGAGACCTAGAAGATAGCGATACCCAACAACACCTGCAAATAAGAGCCCTAGCAGAAACGGTAAACGACGGAGGTCATGATGATCATGACCCGCCTTTTACCCCAAATGAACTTGAGGTCGCGGCCGGGTCCTTTAACCCTAAAAAGGCCCCTGGAGCGGATGGATTCACGGCAGACATTTGCTCCCACGCCATTGCAGCAGCCCAGGGATACTTCCTAGCACTTGTAAACAAATGCCTGGCCCACCACTACTTCCCAAAAACCTGGAAAGAGGCGATAGTGGTTGTGCTGAGAAAGCCAGGTAAAGAAAGTTACACAACACCTAAATCTTACAGGCCGATAGGACTCTTGCCCGTGCTAGGGAAAATCTATGAGAAGATGCTGGTGAGCCGCCTCAAGTTTCACATATTACCCGGAATCAGTGCCCGCCAGTTTGGATTCATGCCACAAAGGAGCACTGAAGACGCCCTCGTAAATCTTATGAACCATATTGACGCTAAATTGAAGGAGAAAAAATTAATCATGGTAGTCTCCCTAGATATCGAGGGCGCCTTCGACAGTGCATGGTGGCCGGCTATTAGGACTAGACTGGCGGAGGAGAAGTGTCCTGTGAACTTGAGGCGGGTCATCGACAGCTACTTGAGCGAGAGGGCAGTTGAGGTAAGGTATGCAGGGGCGAGCCACAGAAGAGGCACGGAGAAGGGTTGCGTCCAGGGATCGATAGGGGGACCAATTCTTTGGAATCTGCTGTTGGATCCGTTGCTAAAACAGCTCGAGCAACTGGGATATCGCTGTCAGGCCTTCGCGGATGACGTGGTGTTGGTTTTTAGCGGTACGGAGGCCCGGGAAATTGAGAGCCAAGCCAATGCCGCCCTCGAACATGTTCAAGCGTGGGGTGTCAGTAACAAACTAAAATTCGCGCCACACAAGACCTGCGCTATGTTAATTACAAATCGACTGAAATATGACACACCGCGCTTGAGCATGGGAGGGGTCGACATTGGAATGACCAATGAAATCAAGATCCTCGGGCTAACTATCGATGATAAACTGACCTTTAACTCCCACGTCACAAACATCTGTAGAAGGGCTGTAGGCATCTACAAGCGGCTAGTAAAGGCGGCCCGGGTCAGCTGGGGGTTGAACCCCGAGATAATCCGGACGATTTACGTGGCGGCTGTGGAGCCTATAGTCTTGTACGCATCGGCCGCATGGGCACCGGCAGCGAAGAAGTTGGGGGTGCAAAAGCAGCTAGGTGTTGTTCAGAGGGGCTTTGCACAAAAAATGTGCAAGTCGTACCGCACTGTCTCGCTGAACGCGGCACTATTGCTGGCGGGCACGCTCCCTCTGGACCTAAGAGTACGTGAGGCTGCTTCACTATACGAAGCCAAGAAGGGAGCGCCCATGAAAGGGCTAGGTGATAGGGAGGTGGAGCGAATGGCATCAAAGATGGACGCCCCACATCCCGCAGGGCAGGTAAGGTTAAAATTCGACAGCCTGGTAGACGAAGATCAATACAATCACCACAACAATTTTGCTGTGAGAATCTTTACGGATGGTAGTAAGATCGGGGGCAAAGTTGGAGCGGCAATGTCGGTATGGGATAGTACGGCAGAGACAAAGGCCCGCAAATTTGCCCTCTCACCGTACTGTACCGTCTACCAGGCGGAATTACTGGCCTTATGTAGAGCAGCGGAGGTCGTGTCGAAGCACCGGGAGAACACGTTTGGCATATTTAGTGACTCAAGAGCCGCTCTCGAGACCGTCACCAACACGAGCGCCCCCCATCCATTGGCGGTTGAGACGCGACGGCATATCGCCAACTGCATGAGTCAGAATAAGGAAGTCGCATTATTTTGGATCAAGGCACATGCGGGATTGGCCGGGAACGAAAGAGCCGACCAACTGGCGAAGGACGCGGCCCTGAAGTCGAAAGTTAGGCCCGAATATGACCGTTGCCCTGTCTCATTCGCAAAGCGTACGATCCGTGAGCAGACGCTCTGCGAATGGGACAAAAGGTACAGAACAGGAGAAACGGCCTCTGTAACAAAAATGTTCTTTCCGAGCGCGATAGAAGCTTATAAAGTAATCCGCAAAATAAAGCTGGACGGAGTCTTGACTCAGGTGTTTACTGGGCATGGTGGATTCTCCTCATACTTGAATCGCTTCAGGTGTAAGGAGAGTCCATCATGCATATGCGAACCAGAAGCGGACGAATCGGTTGAGCACCTAATCCTACACTGCCCTGTGTTCTCCAGGGATCGTTTCGAACTGGAACAGAAACTCAACATAGCGTTAAATATAGAAAATTTGCCAGAAATAGTTAAGAGCAGAGATAGAGAAACATTCTTTAAATATTGTAGAAAAATAGTTTGTATAGTAAATAATAGAAATAAGTCAGATTAAGAAAAGTATGTTCACGATATATAATATGTATATAGATGTGAACATATGCAACAAATGTAAAGATAGTTAAGAATAATAAAAGAAAAATGTTTAGAAATAAGAAGTATAAAATAAGATGATTAGAAAAATAAAATGTGGAAACAAAGTAAGAAGTGATGTAAAAAAAAAAAAAAAAAAATAAAAAAAAAAAAAAAAAAAAAAAAAAAGAAGAAATCCCATACCCGTTCTCCTTAGTTAAGAAGTTAGCAAGCAATTGGGAAAAGAAAGATTTTATGTTAAAATAGTTAAGAATAATATAAGTAAAGAAAAATGTTTATAAATAAGATTGTTAAAAATTAGATTACTAATAGAATAAAATGTGCAAATAAAATAAAAGAAAATATCCCAAACCCACCCTCCCTGGTTAAGCAGTATGCAAATTAGTAATAAAGAAAGAAGTAGACTAGATAGATACATAGACAACAATTAAATAGGAATAGAAAAGATAGATGGTCAGTCCCCGACCTCAAGTGCGAAAGATGATGAATGAAAGAAAGAAACAGTATGAAGCATACAAGTACGAGAGGCATAAAAGCGAGAACTGGAATGAATGAGTAGAAATAATAAGTGTAATTATAGGCTCCAACGATGTTGGAGGTAGTGCAGTAAAAAAAAAAAAAAAAAAAAAAAAAAAAAAAAAAAAAAAAAAACC
Organism: Polia nebulosa; assembly: GCA_951329385.1. Classification (NCBI taxonomy): domain Eukaryota; kingdom Metazoa; phylum Arthropoda; class Insecta; order Lepidoptera; family Noctuidae; genus Polia; species Polia nebulosa. Next base: position 29,530,006 of record OX589610.1, on the reverse strand, counting down.
TAACCTAACCTAACCTAACCTAACCTAACCTAACCTAACCTAACCTAACCTAACCTAACCTAACCTAACCTAACCTAACCACGCGGATGAAGTGGGACAGCCTAGCAAGAACCAGTGTGGCATATTGCTAAAGTTGCCCCTGATACCCACCAGTACAAAGTGGTCCAGGCCAACCTGCATCGGAGTCAGCTGGCCACGAATGAGCTGATGTTGGAAGCTAACAAGCGGAAACTTGCCGTAGCGTTGCTCCAGGAGCCCTATGTGGGTGGGGTGAGAAGGATGAAGGGCTACCGGGGCGTAAGGGTCTTCCAGAGCTCTGAGGGAGGAGATGGGACTGTAAAGGCAGCTATAGCTGTCTTTGACCATGATTTGGACATTATGCAGTACCCGCAACTCACCACAAAAAACATCGTTGTGGTGGGAGTCCGAACCAGAGCCTGGACGATCACGCTGGTGTCCTTCTACTTCGAGCCCGGAAAACCCATAGAGCCATACCTGGAGCACCTCAAACGAGTGGAGCAAGACGTAGGTCCTAGCAGGTTGGTCATTGGAGGAGACGCTAACGCGAAGAGTACCTGGTGGGGCAGTGGCGACGAGGATCCGAGAGGGGAGCAAATGAGTGGAGCACTGGAGGAAATGGGGTTGCAGGTGCTCAACGTGGGGGACATCCCTACATTTGACACCATAAGGGGAGGCAAAAGGTACAGCAGCCGCGTGGATGTGACGGCCTGTTCGGCGGACTTGCTGGACCTGGTGGACGGCTGGCGAATCGCGGAAGGACTCACGAGTTCCGACCACAACGGCATCTTTTTTGGCATACACTTACAAAAATCAAAGGGAATAAACATTGAGCGCACCACAAGATTGTATAACACTAAGAAGGCTGATTGGAGACAGTTTCGTGAGAAACTTTCTCGAATCATGCTGGAAAATAAGTTAACAGTTACGGAACTTACAAACATAAATACCATAGAAAAATTAGAACACACCATAAACACATTCACACAAGCCGTAACTGACACATGTACACACACTTTACAAATCAAAAAGAAAACAGAAACACTTACCTTGCCGTGGTGGTCCAAGGAGCTCGCGAGGATAAAGAAGCTGGTCGCCACTAGGAAACGCAGAGTCAGGAACGCAGCGCCGGTCCGGAGAGAGATGGTGGTTAGGCTGTACCTAATAGAAAAGAAAAAATACGAGGAGGCTGTAAAGAGAGCAACTGAGGAAAGTTGGAAGCAGTTTTGTGGAAAGCAGGACAAGGAGGGGGTCTGGGAAGGTATATACAGGGTCATGGGAAAGGTCGCGAAGAGAGAGGAGGATCTGCCCCTACAGTCCGGAGGCGAGACACTGGACGCGAAGGGCTCGGTGAGGCTGTTGGCCGAGACGTTCTACCCCGAGGACCGTGAGGAAGACGACAACATGGACCATCGCCAAACCCGACTACTGGCAGAAATGGTAAACGAGTGGTGTCATGATGAACGGCATGACCCACCGTTTACCCAAAGCGAGCTGGATAGGTCCATGAGGTCGTTCAACCCAAAAAAGGCCCCGGGAGCCGACGGCCTCACTGCCGACATCTGCTCTCAGGCTATTAAATGTGACCCGGAATTCTTCCTGTCGCTGCTGAACAAATGCCTGGCGTACCACCACTTCCCGAAATCCTGGAAGGAAGCAACGGTGGTTGTACTCAGAAAGCCAGGCAAAGACTCGTACACCGAACCGAAATCGTACAGGCCGATTGGGCTCTTGCCTGTACTAGGGAAGGTGTACGAAAAGATGCTGGTTGCTCGTCTCAAATTCTACTTGCTCCCCAGGATAAGTACTCGTCAATACGGCTTTATGCCCCAAAAGAGCACCGAAGACTCCCTCTATACTCTCGTGCAGCACATCCGCACAAAGTTGGCACAAAAGAAAACCGTCACGCTTGTGTCACTGGATATAGAGGGAGCCTTCGACAGTGCATGGTGGCCTGCCATTAAGGTACGATTGGCTGAGGAAAAGTGTCCTGTAAATTTGAGACGAGTAGTCAGCAGCTATCTCAGCGACAGGAGGGTCAACGTGAGATACGCCGGGGAGGAGAGCAGAAGGTCGACTAGCAAGGGATGCGTCCAGGGCTCCATTGGGGGCCCTATTTTCTGGAACCTTATACTGGACCCTCTCCTTAAACAGCTGGAAGGTAGAGGCTACTACTGTCAGGCATTCGCCGACGACGTCGTAATGGTGTTCGACGGCGAAACTGCGGTAGAAATCGAGGGACAGGCCAATGCCGCTCTGGAACATGTTCGAGCGTGGGGTGTCCGAAATAAGCTCAAATTCGCGCCGCACAAAACCTGTGCGATGGTGTTAACGCGAAGGCTGAAGTACGACACGCCGCGCTTGAGCATGGGTGGGATCGACATTGGTATGTCCCAAGATATAAAAATCCTGGGCCTCACGATAGACGCGAACTTGACCTTCAACAAGCACATAGCTATCGCCTGTAAGAAGGCGATAGCTATCTACAAGCAGCTGGCCAGGGCGGCCCGGGTTAGCTGGGGTTTGCACCCTGAAGTTATCCGGGTCATATATACTGCAGCCATTGAGCCAACACTGCTGTACGCCGCAAGTGCATGGGCACCAGCCGCCAACAAGCTAGGGGTCATCAAGCAATTAAATGTGGTCCAAAGAGGGTTTGCGCAAAAGCTGTGTAGAGCCTACCGCACGGTCTCCCTTAACTCGGCACTGGTGCTGGCCGGGATACTCCCACTCGACTTGCGCATCCGCGAGGCGGCTGCGCTGTACGAGGCCAAGAGGGGGGTGCCCCAGCCGGTGCTAGGAGGCAGGGAGGTTGAGCGGATGGCTCCAGCGATCGAGTCCCCGCACCCTGCGGAGCAAACCACACTGCAGTTCGACAGCCTGATAGACGAGGAACGATACCGGAACCACAGCGATTTCGCTGTGCGTATTTTCACAGACGGCAGCAAGATTGAGGGCAGGGTCGGGGCGGCGCTATCCTTGTGGAATAGCGCCACTGAAGTAAAGGCCCTCAAGCTTGCTTTGCCGTCTTACTGCACCGTCTATCAGGCGGAGCTATTGGCCCTACACAGAGCGGCTGGTGAAGTACTCAAACGAAGGGAAGACACGTTCGGCATTTTCTGCGACTCCATGGCGGCGCTCCAGTCGGTGGTCAATGCGAGTTCCCCCCATCCCCTGGCAGTGGAAACTAGAGACACCCTCCGTCGCTGTAAGCTCCAGAACAAGAGTGTCTCCTTGTTCTGGATCAAGGCCCACGCAGGATTGGAGGGCAACGAGCGAGCCGACCAACTCGCAAAGGAAGCCGCCTTGGGGTCGAAGAAGAAGCCGGACTACGATCTGTGCCCCGTTTCATTCGTCAAACGGCAGATCCGTATGGAGTCGCTTGACGAGTGGAACGGGAGATATAAGTCAGGGGCAACAGCCTCTGGCACTAAACTGTTCTTCCCAGATGCGGTTGCGGCGTATAGGGTAGTGCGTAAATTTGAGCCAACTAACCTCACTACCCAGATTCTCACGGGGCACGGTGGGTTCTCTGCATACCTGAAACGCTTCAGGTGTAAGGAGAACGCATCGTGCGCCTGTGAGCCGGGACAAAACGAAACAGTCGCCCATGTTCTGCTCGAGTGCCCGATCACAGCGAAAGCGCGGTACGAGGCAGAACAAGACCTCGATGAGAAACTGGCTATCGTAAATTTACCAAAATTAATGGAAGACAACAAAAAAAGAAGTAGATTTTTAGATTATTGTATAAAGATAGCATCAATAGTAGTAAGTAGAAATAAAATAGTATAAGAAAACCAAGATACTTAATTATATTATAACAATATAGTTTAGGTGTCTTAACAAAATACAATGTAGTAACAAAAAAAAAAAAAAAAAAAAAAAAAAAAAAACAATAATCTAAACTATACATATATTGCAGTTAAGCCAGGAATTATATTAATAGAAAGATGTATACTGATAACAACACAAATTATTAAGAGGTAAACATATATATTATACGAACAAAATTATATTAAGTAGGAAACACACGAAGAATAACAAAATACAGTCGATTATCTAGTTACAAGCGTAGGACACATATTATTGTCAGAAATAATAATTAAAAAGAAATTAAAAACAAACTCTAAAATTGCAAACACAGCCTCCGATCCTGTCAGAGGACAATCAGCGCGGCAGGAGTGTGGTTTTAGTCAGTAAGAGTCTGACACTGCCCAGACTGGCTCGCTTGCGAGGCAGCCTGGGCGTCCATGAGGATTTCCCACTCCTGCCAAAAAAAAAAAAAAAAACCTAACCTAACCTAACCTAACCTAACCTAACCTAACCTAACCCGAGAGTCCGCGGCTTCCCCCCGCGACGAGCACACGTTTCCAAGTCTGCTCCGCGCTTGAAAGTTTTAAAAAATTCACCAAAAATTCCGTAAAACTGGTATTTTTTAACCGATTTAAGTCGAGTTTACTATCAAAGTGTGCGGAAAAAGACAAGCTAGCGAATGGTGTGAAAGAACGCGGTTGTGAGTGCTCTGGAAAAAAAGTTATGTGCGAAAAAGTGCAAAAAGTTAAATTTTAAAAACTTTAATTAAATACGCTGTGGAAAGGAGATCGACAACATATACATTTTTTGGTGTCGGACGACGCGTCTCGGCGTCACCTACAACCTAGACCTGTTTCCCGATTTTTCCGGGCCACGCGCTTGGAGGAAATCGGGAAAAACCACTCACCACGTGGCCACGTGCCACCAGTTCCGGTTGAGTGCGGAGAACACCGTCGAGCGGCTTCGTGACACAGCGCCGAGTCCATCGAGGCGCCGCTTCGATCACCGAAAAAGGTGGGGTAGTTTCGGAGATATAGAGTTTTTAAGTTTTTCATATTTTTCAAAATTCAATATTTAATTATTTGTCGCGATGACCCCCCATTTTTAGTTTGGCAATAGGAAGGTATTCATAGTTCCTAAGTACTTGCAAAATTTCAGGTTTATATCTTTTATAGTTTTCGATCTATGATTTTTTGAAAAAAAGGGGTTGACACGAGGGTAGCTAAAAAGGGGCTTAATATCTCCGGAGCCACTACCAAAAAATTAGATTTAGCTAGTTTTATAAGTATCTGTAAGTTTTTTCTGTTTTTAGTATGTTGTTTTTACGCAGCAGTTATTTGTGTTAAATTTAAGGTGTTTTTTGACGTTTAAAAATCGGGGGTTGGCTTTTCAAGGGTAGTTTTGCAAGATCTAGATTGGACTCTTCAAGCCCAATCCAAAAAGCCCAAACTCGACCACTTTTGGTCTACAGGGGGCAAGAAAACACAAACGGCAGCCATTTTGGGCGCCATCTTGAAAAGCTTTCGCCTAACATAGCTCCGGACTCGCTAGACTTGGAAAGCTGCGGTTTTCTTGGCTGTGTGGGGAGGGGCAATACCCATCCTGTCTGCCCATTTTCAGGCACTTTGGTGCTGTCGGTTTTCAGGATCCTGAAAACCACCTTGCACGCTAGAGCGGGTTGAGACGGGCCGAATAAACCCAAGCACGGACGTTCTACGACCATTGGAAGGGAAGATAGCCCGGGTTTGGGATTGACTTTGACAGTTCCCGAACTGTCAAATTCTTTTTCGGACCCGTGTAACTCCCGAACCGGGGGTCGTAGAGCGTTCGGGTTTTCTTCTGGGGCTTCGGCCTGACCTCCCCTACTTGGCTGGTGCCTTTTCAGGGGTTTTCGGGACCTGAAAATTTTTCAGCCTGAAGGTGTTCCAGGCGGATTGACCGCGTCGCGCCCATTTAGGGAAGTCCAAGCACGGACGACCTGCGGCCTCTAGGAAGGAAGATAGCTCGGGTTTGGGGTTGACTTTGACAGTTCTCGGACTGTCAAACGAAATTTCAAACTCGGATAACTGCCGAACCGGAGGTCGTGGAGCGCTCGGGTTTGTTCCGTAGACATTGGGTGGCCCTTCTCTGCTTGGCTGGTGAACTTTCAGGACTTTTCAGGGCCCGAGGTTTTTTCGGCCTGAAAGTATTGTTAGGGTGTGGATCTCGTCGGGCTCGTTAAGATAAGCCCAAGCACGGCGCTATTCGGCCTGGTGGTTGCGGAGCCGCGAGGTTTTAACGGTTTTCCGGCCGCCATCTTGGATAGTAACCGGAGATTTTGCACTGCGATAGCTCCGGAACCCCTTGGGCTAGGTGCTTCGTGTTTGGAGTCTTTGGGTTGGGCTCGGCGGGCTCTATACGGTGACAACATTGGACGGGCTCTACATAGAGCCATTCTCCCTAAAAAATTGAGAAATAGTTTTTACGTCCAGAATTTGACATAGAGGCTTATTTTAGGCCCTTTGAGGATTCCACTAGTTACTAGCTCTAGATAGAGTCTCAGTACAGACGATATTTATATTAATTATAAAGTTACCATAGTTTTAAGACTGCGGTTTTGTTTCTTTTGAACAACTGACTTTTTAGTTTTATCAAATTTTATTATCGTCCCTATTGACGAACGTCCCTATTGACGTTTTAGTATAACTTATTGACGCATACTCTCCAGCATGTTTGGCTTTAGGACGCCGTCAAAGGAAACCGAAACCGGTGAAAAGTCACCATCAAGACCTGGGGCAGTGGCCCCTCTTGACGTTAGGCGTAGTATAGGGGAGTGGGAAGCTGCGAAAACCGGCCCCACTACCTCTAGAATAGAAAGGACGTTACAGGCCGGTCCTGTGAAGTCCTGTGAAAGTTATGACAAAGTCTGCCTTGACACAGGAGAGCAAAGCTGCGAATGCAGCCACATCGAGGAGATCCACGGAAACATGCTCACCGCCTAAACCAAAATACGCAGACCGAACTGCCGAGGCGAAAGCCTGTCTTACAAAGGCCAAACTACACCTTAACAGCTCCAGAAACACCAAAACAGAGATTAAAAATGGTATCTCTGAAGCCACAGATCGCCTGTACCAAATAGTTAAGGAGCTTGAAATAGAATTAAGGATGGCCAAGCAAAAAGTTACCATAAATGTGCCGGTAGTGACAGAGCCAAAATCACCCACAACCAAATCATCTTCTCCTGAAGGAAATGATACCAGCAGGCATATCCTAAAAGCTATGGAACAGCATACGAGACTCCTAGAAGAGAGTAATAAGAGAATAGAGGAGCTTAAGGAGAGGATGGACCACCAGAGGGAAGTACTAGAAAAGGGTTCCTATGCGAGTGTAGCCGCAACTCGAGCGGCAGGGTCGCTGCCAAAGCGCAGTACGTTGCACTCAGTTGTGGTTGCCTCCAAGGACGAAACGGAGACCGGTGACGAAGTCCTTAGCCGAGTCAGGAAAGCGATAAATGCCAAAGATGGGTGGATTAGAGTGGAAAGGGTGAGAAAAGCTAAAGACAGGAAAATAATAATAGGACTGGAAACCGAGGAGGAGAGGAGGCAGATTAAGACCCGACTTCAAAGAGAAGGTGTAGACCTCACTGTGGAGGAGGTCAAAAACAAGGACCCTCTTCTGATCCTTCGAAACGTCCTAGTCGTTAATACCGACGAAGACATAGTCAAAGCGTTGAGGAATCAGAATAAGGGTGTCTTTGACCGCCTCGACAGCGGGGAAAACAGGGTCGAGGTAAGATACAGGAGAAGGACGCGAAACCCCCATGTTGGCCACGTCATCATCAGCGTCTCGCCTACCATCTGGCGACGGGCTGTGGAAATTGGAACCGTGCACATCGACCTTCAGAGAGTAAAGATCGAAGACCAGACCCCGTTGGTCCAATGCACTCGTTGCCTAGGTTTCGGGCACGGTAAGCGGTTCTGCAAGGAGCCTTCGGACCTGTGCGGACACTGCGGTGGACCTCACTTGAGACCCCAGTGCCCGGATTGGCTCTCGGGTGCGCCACCAGCTTGCCGAAATTGCAGGAACTCAAAAGTAGAGCACGATACGCAACATAATGCGTTTAGCCACGATTGCCCGGTGAGAAGAAAATGGGATGACGTGGCCAGATCGACCGTCGCGTACTGCTAAGGGCACCCAGATGGAAAATACCTCATATGGAGTACTGCAAGCTAACCTCCAACACAAGAAGCTGGCCACCAACGAGCTTCTGATAGAGGCTGCGAGACGCGGAATAGCGGTGGCGCTTATTCAAGAACCTTACGTGGCAGGAGCGAAAGTAATGAGGAGTCACAGGGGCGTTAGAATCTTCCAGAACACTGGCGTAGGAGATGGGACTGTCAAAGCGGCAATAGCTGTCTTTAACAACGACTTAACGGTCAAGCAGTACCCGCAACTCACCACGAACAACTTCTCAGTGGTGGGAATCCGAACCAGTGCCTGGGAGATCACGCTTGTCTCCTATTACTTTGAGCCAGACCAGCCTATTGAACCCTATCTAGAACAACTTAGGAGAATATGTGTTGCAGTCGGTCCCAAGAGACTGATTGTTGGAGGGGACGCTAATGCGAAGAACCCATGGTGGGGTAGCCCGAAGGTCGACCCCAGAGGGGAAGAGATGGCAGGAACTCTCGGCGAGCTGCACCTGAACATATTGAACCAGGGGGAAATTCCGACCTTCGACACTGTCCGAGGAGGAAAGCGGTACAGCAGTTACGTAGATGTTACAGCTTGCTCCAACGACATCTTGGACCGGATTGACGACTGGAGAATCGACGAGGGACTCACGAGCTCGGATCACAACGGCATTAGTTTTGGGATCCTCTTACAAAAATCAAAGGGCATCAAAGTTGAGCGAACCACTAGAAAATTTAATACCAAAAAAGCAAATTGGTCCGACTTTCATAGGAAATTCGGCCAATTAAAAATAGAACATAAAATCACAGCAACTGAAATAGAAAAAATTAGAGACACAAACAAAATAGACACAGTAGTACATAACCTTACAAAAGTGATAGACGAGGCATGTAAGCTTACAATACCAGACGGTATTGTAAGTTAAAGAGGAACTCACTTTGCCGTGGTGGTCCGAGAGACTCGCCGAGCTCAAGAGATCCGTCGCCACCAAGAAGCGTAGGATTCGCTGTGCCGCCCCAATCCGGAGAGAGAAGGTCGTAAAAGAGTACCTAAAACAGAAGGAAGAATATGAGTTAGAAGCAGCCAAAGCTCAGACCGAGAGCTGGAAGGAATTCTGTGGGAAACAAGACAGGGAGGGGGTTTGGGAAGGTATTTATAGGGTGATTGGCAGGACGCAGCGTAGAGAGGAGGACCAGCCATTGGAACGGGACGGTGAAGTGCTGGATGCGAGGGGTTCCGTGAAGTTGTTAGCGGAAAGTTTCTATCCGGAAGATCTGCCGGAATACGATAATGCTCATCACCGATTTGTTCGAATCAAAGCCGAAAACGTGAACTCTGGTGAACAAAATGATTTTTGCGACCCACCTTTTACGATGGCAGAACTTACAACATCGGTCGAATCCTTCAACCCAAAGAAGGCACCGGGTTCCGATGGCTTTACTGCTGACATTTGTCATCACGCTATAGGCGATGACCCGGAATTATTCCTGGGACTCCTGAACAAGTGCCTGGAGCACCATTTCTTTCCCATGTTATGGAAGGAGGCAACAGTCGTGATCCTGAGAAAGCCTGGAAAAGAGAGCTATTCTACTCCGAAATCGTACAGGCCGATCGGACTGTTGCCTATATTGGGTAAAATTTTTGAAAAAATGCTTGTGGCCCGCCTAAAATTCCACCTCTTACCTAGGATGAGCCCCCGTCAGTACGGATTCATGCCGCAAAGAAGCACCGAAGACTCCCTCTATGCTCTAATGCAGCACGTAAATAAAAAACTGGAACAAAAAAGGATAATTACACTCGTATCCCTAGACATAGAGGGAGCATTCGACAGTGCCTGGTGGCCTGCGATTCGAGTCCGTCTGGCGGAGGAGAAGTGTCCAATCAACATTAGGCGGGTCGTAGATAGTTACCTCAGAGACCGGAAGGTCTCAATCAGGTACGGTGGGGAGGAATACGCCAGGAGCACTGGTAAGGGCTGCGTCCAGGGCTCGATTGGGGGTCCAATCTTCTGGAATTTGATTCTGGACCCACTCCTTAAAGCGTTGGAGAATAGGGGGAACTACATCCAGGCATTTGCGGACGATGTCGTCATGGTCTTTGACGGAGAGACCGGACTGGAGGTGGAGGAGTGTGCCAATGCTGCTCTCAATCATGTTCTGGCGTGGGGTGTCGAGAACAAACTCAAATTTGCTCCCAATAAAACAACAGCTATGGTCATAACCAGGAAAGTTAAATACGACACGCCACGCCTGAGCATGGGGGGGATTGGCATTGGCCTTGCAAAAGAAATTAAGCTGTTAGGCGTTACTATTGACGCGAAATTAACTTTTAACACCCACGTCGCACTCGTTTGCAGGAGGGCAATGGCAATCTACAAGCGGCTGTGTAGAGCTGCAAAAGTCAGCTGGGGGCTTCATCCGGAAGTTATTCGCATCATTTACGTCGCGACAATAGAGCCCATCATTCTCTACGCTGCTAGCGTTTGGGCACCGGCCGCTAAAAGGTTGGGCGTGATGAAGCACCTTCGGACCGTCCAGCGGGGAATTGCACAGAAAATGTGTAGGGCGTATCGCACGGTCTCCCTGAACTCAGCCCTGGTGTTGACTGGGATGCTCCCGCTCGATCTTCGTGTTCAGGAAGCCGCTGCGCTCTACGAAGCCAGGAGGGGGGTGTCCCAGCCCATACTGGGGGGCAGGGAGGTAGAGCGCATGTTCCCAGCTCTGGAGGCCCCGCATCCTGCGGAGCGGACAAGCCTGGAGTTTGGAAGCCTGGTAGACGAGGAACAGTATCGTGACCACAGCAATTTTGCTGTGCGGATCTTCACTGACGGCAGCAAGATTGAGGGCAGGGTTGGGGCGGCGCTATCCTTGTGGAATGGCGCCACCGAAACGAAAACCCTCAAGCTTGCTTTGCCGTCATATTGCACCGTCTACCAGGCTGAACTCCTGGCCCTGCAAAGAGCAGTAGGGGAGGTGCTCAAGCGCGGTGAGGCCACGTTCGGAATCTTCAGCGACTCCATGGCGGCCCTTCAGTCGGTAACCAACTCGAGATCCTCCCACCCCTTAGCCGTGGAAGCCAGAGACGCCTTACGTCACTGTAAGCTCCAGAACAAGGAGGTGTCCTTGTTCTGGATTAAGGCCCACGCGGGGTTGGAGGGGAACGAGAGAGCCGACCAGCTCGCGAAGGAGGCCCTGAGGTCGAAGAAGAAGCCGGACTATGATCTGTGTCCCGTATCATTCATCAAGCGAAGAATCCGGTCGGATACGCTTGATGAGTGGAACGGGAGATATAAGTCGGGTCTCACTGCCTCGGGCACAAAAATCTTTTTTCCAGACGCGGTGGTGGCGTACGGCGTGGTGCGCAAAATGACTCACACGAGTATTACTACGCAAGTCCTCACGGGGCACGGTGGGTTCTCTTCATACCTGAAACGCTTCAGGTGTAAGGAGGATCCATCGTGCGCCTGTGAACCTGGAGTTGAGGAGTCGGTTCTGCACATCCTGTGTTATTGCCCGATAACTGCAAAAGTCCGGTATGAGACAGAGCAGAAACTCGCCGTGGAATTGGTTCCCAAAAACGTACCTAATTTGATGACAGGGAAAAATAGGGACTTGTTTTTGGAATATTGCAATCTAATTGCATCAGTTGTAATAAAGAGAAACAAAACCGCATAAGAAAATATGCTGTCATAATATAGTGTAGTATATTAGAGACTAGCATAAAATATGAGGATGTTAAATAGTTAAAGTAATTTAAGTAAGAATTGCAATATTTTTAAGTTTAGAAATAAGTATACTCTGTAAGACCTGTATAATGTAAAGATAAGAAATTGAAAACTGTTTGAGGCACTAAAATAATCACCTGTATATTCGTTTAAGATTGGAATAGAAATTAAATACTGTATCTAGATGTAAGATTAATTAAGAATAGAAGTATAAGAGGTCAGTTAAGAAATCTTTTCTCCCTGTTCTGATAGTAACTAATATTAATTGTAAAAATAGACATAAGCCTAGATTAAGATGAAATGTATACGGAAAGTAACCGAATAAATATGACTCTCCCTGTTTCCTTTGAAATACCCAAATGAGAATAATAAAATAAAGTAAAACGATAATAAGGAATAGTAAGAGATAGATAGACGATAGTTGGGAATCCCACCCATAAAAGGCACAAATGAGGATGAAAGTAAGAAAGATCAAGTATGAGGAATGAAAGTACGAGAGGCATAAATGCGAGAACTTGAATGAATGTAAACAAGATAGCTAGCAATAGACTCCAATCATGTTGGGGGTAGTAGAAAAAAAAAAAAAAAAAAAAAAAAAAAAAAAAAAAAAAAAAAAAAAAAAAAAAAAAAAAAAAACCTAACCTAACCCAGAGTCCGCGGCTTCCCCCCGCGACGATAGCACGTGTACAAGGTTGCTCCGCGCTCGAATTCGCAAAAATTTTAACTAAAAAATCAAGAAAAGTGGTATTTTCTTATCGAATTTTATCGTGCAAACCACCAAATTGTGCGGGAAAGTGCGGGCTACCCGATGGTGCAAAGTGTGCAAGAGAAAGTGCAAAAACGGAAGTAAAAAACTTAATAAAGTGGAAAAGTTTGAAAAACAAAAACTTAAAAATTAAACGCTGCGAAAAGGAGATCGACATCATATGTGTTTTGTGGTCTCAAAATACGCGTCTTGTTGACGCCTACGTGTTCCAGCTGTTTCCCGATTTTTCCGGGCCAAGCCCATTGAGAAAACAAGGAAAAGCAACAAACCACGTGGCCACGTGCCACGGTTTCCAGTCGAGTGAGGCGGACAGCACCTGGCGGCTTCGAGGCAGAGCGTCGAGCCCAGCAGAACGGCGCTTCAATCTCCAAAAAAGGTTGGGTGGTTCCGTAGATATTAAGTTTTAAAAATTTACGTAAATTTCAAAATTCTGTAATTAAATATTTGTCGCGACGACCCCAACTTTTTATTCCGATTATCGAAGAATCTCACTGATACCTATTATTTTGCAAAATTTCAGTTTTCTATCTCGTTTAGTTTAGAAGATACAAATTTTTGAAATTTAGGGGAGGATACGAGGGGTGTCAAATAGGGGCCTGATATCTCCGGAATCACTACCCAAAAATAGCATAAGTTAGCTCTAGTACTAGTATTAAGTTTTTAAAGAATTTTAATGTGTTGTTTCTGTGCTGTGCTCTTATTAGCGTAAAATAGGGGGTTTATTGACCTTTAAAAATCGGGGGTAAGTTTTCCAAGGTCAACTACGTTAAATCTGAACTGGACTCTTCAAGCCCAGTACGGAGAGCCCAAACTCGACTTGTTTTGACCAACAGGAGCCAATTCTGTAAAGGTGGCAGCCATTTTTGACGCCATCTTGGAAAACTTACACCCGGTATAACTTTGGACTCGGTGGTCGTGGAGAGCTGCCGTTTCCACGGGACCGGTTAGGAGGGCGGTGCGCGACCTGTCCACCTGTTTTCAGGCACTTTGGCGCTGCTGGTTTTCAGGATCCTGAAAACCACCCTGTGCGCTAGAGCGGGTGAGGCCAAGCCAGAAAAGTCCAAACGCGGACGTTCTGCGGCTGTTGGAAGGGAAGATAGCCCGGGTTTGAGATTGACTTTGACAGTTCACGAACTGTCAAACACTTTTTCAAACCCGAGTAACTCCCGAACCGTAGGTCGTAGAGCGTTCGGGTTTTCGTTTCGGGCGTTGGCTTGCCCTCCCCTATCGGGCCTGCACCTTTTCAGGGGTTTTCAGGGCCTGAAAATTTTTCGGCCTGAAGGCTGTTCCGGGGGATAGGTCGCGTTGCGCCCAGTCTGGGAAGCCCAAACACGGACGTTCTGCGATCATTGGGTGGGGAGATAGACCGGGTTTGAGACTGACTTTGACAGTTCTCGAGCTGTCAAACGATTTTTCGGAGCTCGCTAACTCCCGAACCAGTGGTCGTATAACTTTCGGGTTTTCTTTGGGGGCTTTGGCTTGCCGTTCTCTGGTCGACGGAGGCCATTTCAGGCGTTTTTCAGGACGGCAGGTTTTTCAGCCTGAAAATTGTTCCGGGGGGTGGATCGCTTCGTGCTCGTTCAGGGGAACCCAAGCACGACTGTGTTTGAACGAACGGTTCCAGAGATAACAGCAGGAGACCGGGTTCTGGTCGCCATTTTGTATTTTCGGCCTGAACTTTGAGCCGCTGTATCTCGGGAACCCTTTGGGCTAGAGTGGTCGAGTTTGGGTTCGTTTGGGGGGGCTCGGGGAGGCCTGTTCCCTGGACAGTAGAGACCGGCTCTAGGTAGAGTCAAGAAATTTTTTGTTGACAGTCTCTATAGGATTTTTAATAAGTACGGTCTTGAGGGCCTTGGGACACTGGGACATTGTTCCAGCCTAAAATAGTTGTTAAGAAGTTGACAGAGCAAGGCTCTATTTATACTCGGACTAGCACTGTACTCTCGCAGAGGCTGTATTTAGGCAAAAATTGACTGCCCCTACTTAAGTTACTTTCTTTGACCCACTATCTTTATTTAGTGGAACAGTGGGGTGCGTTTGTTGACCTCCCGGCTGCGTACGTATAGTTGGGGAGATTTTTTATCTCATAATTTTAGTATATATAATTATTGACTGCCCTATATACAGGCATTTTATACACATTTATTATATCTATTTATTTATTTACACTACTGGGGTACGTTTTACAATACTCTACCGACGTTGGGCTAGTTCGATCCGAATCCTACATACAAGATGAATTTAGGAATACGTACACCGGTTAAAAAGCCGGAAAACCGTCAAAATAAGAGCCCACCGAATACAACAGCAGAGGCTGGACCCTCAACGCAAAGCGTCCGGCGAAGTGTGGGTGAGTGGGAAGCTGGGCAGCTGGCAAATAAACCGAATCCGTCGATGAACTTGACTTTCGAGAAAAGAGCGACAGGGGAATTACCGCTAAAGCGGACACCTGAGACGCTACGACGGGCATCCGCCGAAATAATTAGCCTCAGTCCACCAGTGGTGAAAACCAGAGTTGCGGAAGCCAGGACGTGCCTAATTAAAATAAAGACCCACCTGACCAACTCTAAAAACCTGAAGAGAGAGATAAAGGATGAGGTCAAGGCCCAAGCTGACCGACTTTACATGCTCGTGAAGGAGTCCGAGCAGGAAAAAGGTCGACCCTCACCCCGAACAGTCGCGACAGAGTCCAAAGGGACACAAGCGCGAGAAGAGGAAGGGGATAATGGGGTAGCTAATGCCAAGACAGAGATGGAGTCTCTGAAATCGGCTTTGGAGGACCACAGCCGTATTATCCTGGAGAACAGTGAGAAGCTCGATAAGCTGAAAGAGGCACTAGAGACTAGCGAAGCACATATGGAGAAGCTCTCCTACGCTAGGATAGCGGCAAGTCGGCCTATCGAGCAACCACTGAAGCAAACGGCACTCCACTCCGTTGTGGTTACCTCCACAAAGGAAACCGAGACGGGAGACCAGATCATCGACCACCTTAGAAAGGTGATAAATGCGAAGGAAGGATGGGTGACGGTGGACAGAATAAGGAAGGCAAAAGATAGGAAAGTGGTTTTGAGTTGCAAAACAGAAGAGGAAAGGGACAAGATAAAGAAAAGATTAGCAAGTGTGGGGGAGGTGTTGAAGGTGGAGGACATCAAGAACAAGGATCCCCTTGTTATCATGAGAGATGTCCTTGCCTACAACACGGATGAAGACGTCATAAAGGCTCTTCACAATCAAAATGGGGATGTTTTCGAAGGGATTAGGAAAGAAGATGACCGTGTGGAAGTACTTTTCAAAAAGAAAACAAGGAACCCCCACACTCACCATGTAGTCCTCAGGGTCTCCCCGAAGCTGTATAACAGACTGCTGGAGAGACAGGCTGTCCATATAGACCTGCAGAAAATCAGGGTGGCAGATCAAACTCCACTGGTCCAGTGCTCCTTATGCCTCGGCTTTGGACATGGAAGACGGCTCTGCAAGGAGAAAGTGGAGAAATGCAGCCACTGTGGGGGCCCTCATATGAGGACGCAGTGCGCGGACTGGCTGGCCGGGGTGCCTCCGTCTTGCTGTAACTGTGCACGAGCAAGGCTCGAGAACACGGAGCATAATGCCTTCAGTGATGAGTGCACAGTAAGGAAGAGATGTGAGGTACTGGCTAGAGCCAGGGTTGCGTACTGCTAAGGTGGATACTGGCGAAAGGGCAGGCACCCCAACCGGAAGATATACAGTAGCCCAAGCCAACTTACAAAGGAAGGAACTGGCGACCACCGAACTCTTTTTAGAGGCCAGTGAGCGTAAACTCGCATGGGCACTGATTCAGGAACCTTATGTGGGGGGGGCTAGGAGTATGAGGAGCTACCGGGGTGCGAGAATCTACCAGTGCGAGGTTGAAGGAAGTGGGACGGTAAGGGCGGCAATAGCCGTCTTTGATGATGACTTGGATGTCATCCCGTACCCGAAACTCACCACTAACGACATCGTTGTGGTGGGAATCCGGACCAAAGCCTGGGAAATCGCAGTAGTCTCCTATTACTTCGGGCCGAGCCAACCCATAGGGCCTTACCTGGATCAGCTGACTAATATTAAGTTGGAATTGGGCACCGGACTACTGTTAATAGGCGGAGACGCAAACGCGAAGAGTACCTGGTGGGGAAGCACCATAGAAGACCCCAGGGGAGAAGAGATGTCCGGGACCCTTGAAGAGTTGGAGCTTCAGGTACTGAATACTGGCAACACGCCGACCTTTTACGTAGTGAGAGGCGGCGTTGTTTACAAAAGCCATGTGGACGTCACGGCGTGTTCGCTCGAGCTTCTTGACATGGTAGACGGCTGGCGGCTTGACACAGGGGCGACGAGCTCGGACCACAATACAATATTATTTGATTTAAAATTAAAGAGGGATAAAGGTATTCATATTATCAGAACGACACGGAAATACAACACTAGAAAGGCAAATTGGGAAACATTTAATAGGAAATTGGGGGAAAACAAAATTGAGAATAATATAACGCTAGATTTTATAAAACAAATAGACAACAAACAGGAACTTGAAAAATTAGTTATAAGGTACAAAAACGTCATTGAGAAAGCCTGTGAAGAGGCGATTCCGAAAATAAGTTGTAAAACAAGAATTACTATTCCGTGGTGGTCCGAGGAACTCGCAGCGAAAAAGAAGGAGGTTCGTACGAAGAAAAACCGTGTCCGCAACGCCGCACCGGTCCGCCGAGCGATGGTCGTAGACGAGTACCTGAAAGCTAAAGAGGAATATGAGTGCCAAGCCAAGAAAGCCCAAATAGCCAGCTGGAAAGGATTTTGCGAAAAACAAGATGGAGAAACCATATGGGAGGGGATTTATAGAGTCATCAGAGGGACCACCAGGAGACAAGAGGAAATGACCCTAACTAGCGATGGTGCATTCCTAAACCCGAAAGAATCGGCAGCCTTACTCGCCGACACATTTTACCCGAAGGACACAGCGGAAGAAGATAACAATGACCACAGGCTTACCAGGGAAGCAGCCAGTCGGGTAAATGAATGGCGTCAAGATGAATATCTTGACCCATCATTTACACCGCTGGAGCTGAAGACAGCCGTGGAGCGCTTCAACCCCAAAAAAGCCCCCGGAGTGGATGGTTTCACGTCGGACATCTGCAGTCGAGCGATCTACCAGGACCTGGACGCGTTCCTTGCCCTGTACAACAAATGCCTAGAATTGGCACATTTCCCGGACATCTGGAAAGAGGCAGCGGTGGTGGTCCTCAGAAAACCGGGCAAGGAAGACTACATGAACCCCAAGTCATACAGACCGATAGGTCTCCTGCCGGTCTTGGGGAAGGTCCTGGAGAGGATGGTAGTAGCAAGGATTAAATGGCAGCTCGTGCCGCGGCTTAGTACTCGTCAGTTTGGCTTTATGCCCCAGAAGAGCACCGAGGACGCCCTCTATACTCTAATAAATCACGTACAGGACAAGTTGAGGCTGAAGAAGCTAATTGTCCTGGTGTCATTGGATATAGAGGGTGCCTTCGATAGCGCCTGGTGGCCGGCTATCAAAGTCAGGCTGGCAGAGGAAAATTGCCCGGTAAACATCAGGAGGCTGCTAGATAGCTACCTCGACAGCAGAAAGGTAAGGGTAAGGTATGCTGGGGAGGAATGCACGAGAGAAACAAACAAAGGCTGTGTTCAAGGGTCAATTGGTGGTCCCATCCTTTGGAACCTTCTGCTGGACCCACTATTGAAGGATTTGGAGGGGATGGGATTGTACGTGCAGGCTTTTGCGGACGACATTGTTTTGGTCGTTGATGGAGACACAGCGGTTGAAGTCTCCAGAACCGCCAATGCAGCCCTCGCCCATGTTCAGAGTTGGGGCGTCCGAAATAAGTTGAGGTTTGCACCGCACAAAACCTGTGCGATGCTCATAACCAACAAGCTTAAGTACGACACCCCAATTCTGAGCATGGCCGGGGTCGACATCGGTATGGTGAGGAGTATGAAGCTGCTGGGTCTGACCATCGACGACAACCTAACATTTAACGAGCACACTACCAACGTCTGCAAGAAGGCGGCAGAAATATACAAGCAGCTTGCACGTGCAGCAAAGGTTAGTTGGGGGCTAAACAGGGAAATTATACGCATAATATACACTGCCACTATCGAACCAATCATTACGTACGCGGCTGGAGCCTGGGCTCCCGCTACGAAGAAGCTGGGCATACGAGGGAAGCTAGGCTCTGTCCAACGAGGATTCGTCCAGAAGCTCTGCAAGTCTTACCGTACAGTCTCGCTGAACTCGGCGCTGGTGCTGGCCGGGATACTGCCTCTGGACCTTCGCATACAAGAGGCAGCCGCCCTGTATGAGGCAAGGAGAGGGTCATCCCGGTTTGTGCCAGGAGATCGGGAGATTGAGAGTATGGTAAGATTTGCAGAGACGTCTCACCCTGCCAAGCAAATGGCTCTGGAGTTCGTGTGCCTGGCAGACCAACAACTTGTGGACAGTCAGAATGTGCAGGCAGTGCGAATATTCACTGACGGCAGCAAGATTGAGGGGAAGGTCGGAGCCGCATTATCCCTGTGGGATAATGAGGGTGAAATCCAGAACCTCAAACTTAGCCTTGCCGCGTACTGCACTGTCTACCAGGCGGAACTACTGGCCATTTGTAAAGCAACGGACGTGATCCTCAAACGCAAAGAGACGAGCTATGGCTTGTACAGCGACTCAATGGCAGCATTGCAGACGTTGGCAAGCCATGGCTCTCTCCACCCTCTGGCGGTCCGCGCAAGAGCGAATTTGGCTCAAGCGTTGGACCAGAATAAAGTTGTCGCTTTCTTCTGGGTCAAAGCCCACGCGGGCTTGCCGGGGAATGAGCGTGCGGACGAGCTGGCTAAGGAGGCGGCGTTGTCGTCACGGAGGAAGCCGGACTATGACCTGTGTCCGGTTTCATACATCAAGCGACAAATCCGTTTGGATTCGCTTGATGAATGGAACCGGAGATATGTGTCGGGCGAGACGGCCTCGGTGACGAAGATGTTCCTTCCGGACGCCAAAGCGGCTTATCGTATTGTACAACGGGTGAGGCCGACAGGCGTACTCACGCAGGTTCTAACGGGGCACGGTGGGTTCTCAGAATACTTGAATCGCTTCAGGTGTAAGGAGAGCCCATCGTGCACCTGCGATCCGGACATTGCCGAATCTGTCCCGCATATTATTCTAGAGTGTCCAATATATGCGAAAGATCGTTACAATCTGGAACAGGATCTGGGTATAGAACTGCATAGAGGGAACGTGGCAGAGATAATGTTAAGTAAAAACCGGAACACATTTATAGCCTACTGCGAGAGTATAGCTAAAAGAGTAATAAGTAAAAATAAAAATTAGATTATAAAACTATGTTTCATATTATATTGTATATATATAGTTCATGCAAACATAGACTATAAGCGCACAAACTTGTAATTAGTATAAGCAGTAAGTTAAGTGAACAAAACATGTGTTTAGTTGTTAAGGATAAGCGTATAATGTAAGAATTGTAAGTTAAAGTAGAAAATAGTAAGTAGATTTTAAGATAGATGTATGTGTAAGTTAAGACAGTAATGTAAATAAAACAAAGTGTTTTCAAATTATTTCCCTAGTATGAATAAAAACCGAATTGTGTTAAATTATTTTCCCTAAGAAAGTATAAATAAGAAATAAAGCATAGGTAGTATAGGAAGTAGTAAATGTGGGAATCCCACCCGCAGAAAGGATAAAAGGTGATGGATACAAGAAAGAAATAGTATGTAGCATGAAAGTACGAGAGGAATGTATTGCGAGAACTTGTATGGATGAGGATAAGCGTTAAATAGGCGCCAATTCAGTTGGCGGAACTAGTCCAGAAAAAAAAAAAAAAAAAAAAAAAAAAAAAAAAAAAAAAAAAAAAAAAAAAAAAAAAAAAACCTAACCTAACCTAACCTAACCTAACCTAACCTAACCTAACCTAACCTAACCAGAGTCCGCGGCTTCCCCCCGCGACGAGCACACGTTTCCAAGTCTGCTCCGCGCTTGAAAGTTTTAAAAAATTCACTAAAAATTCCGTAAAACTGGTATTTTTTAACCGATTTAAGTCGAGTTTACTATCAAAGTGTGCGGAATAAGACAAGCTAGCGAATGGTGAAAGGAACGCGGTTGTGAGTGCTCTGGAAAAAAAAGTTATGTGCGAAAAAGTGCAAAAAGTTAAATTTTAAAAACTTTAATTAAATACGCTGTGGAAAGGAGATCGACAACATATACATTTTTTGGTGTCGAACGACGCGTCTCGGCGTCACCTACAACCTAGACCTGTTTCCCGATTTTTCCGGGCCACGCGCTTGGAGGAAATCGGGAAAAACCACTCACAACGTGGCCACGTGCCACCAGTTCCGGTTGAGTGCGGAGAACACCGTCGAGCGGCTTCGTGACACAGCGCCGAGTCCATCGAGGCGCCGCTTCAATCACCGAAAAAGGTGGGGTAGTTTCGGAGATATAGAGTTTTTAAATTTTTCAAATTTTTCAAAATTCAATATTTAATTATTTGTCGCGATGACCCCTCATTTTTAGTTTGGCAATAGGAAGGTATTCATAGTTCCTAAGTACTTGCAAAATTTCAGGTTTATATCTTTTATAGTTTTCGATCTATGATTTTTTGAAAAAAAGGGGTTGACACGAGGGTAGCTGAAAAGGGGCTTAATATCTCCGGAGCCACTACCAAAAAATTAGATTTAGCTAGTTTTATAAGTATCTGTAAGTTTTTTCTGTTTTTAGTATGTTGTTTTTACGCAGCAGTTATTTGTGTTAAATTTAAGGTGTTTCTTGACGTTTAAAAATCGGGGGTTGGCTTTTCAAGGGTAGTTTTGCAAGATCTAGATTGGACTCTTCAAGCCCAATCCAAGGAGCCCAAACTCGACCACTTTTGGTCTACCGGGGGCAAGAATACACAAACGGCAGCCATTTTGGGCGCCATCTTGAAAAGCTTTCGCCTAACATAGCTCCGGACTCGCTAGACTTGGAAAGCTGCGGTTTTCTTGGCTGTGTAGGGAAGGGCAATACCCATCCTGTCTGCCCATTTTCAGGCACTTTGGTGCTGTCGGTTTTCAGGATCCTGAAAACCACCTTGCACGCTAGAGCGGGTTGAGACGGGCCGAATAAACCCAAGCACGGACGTTCTACGACCATTGGAAGGGAAGATAGCCCGGGTTTGGGATTGACTTTGACAGTTCCTGAACTGTCAAATTCTTTTTCGGACCCGTGTAACTCCCGAACCGGGGGTCGTGGAGCGTTCGGGTTTTCTTCTGGGGCTTCGGCCTGACCTCCCCTACCTGGCTGGTGCCTTTTCAGGGGTTTTCAGGACCTAAAAATTTTTCAGCCTGAAGGTGTTCCAGGCGGATAGACCGCGTCGCGCCCATTTAGGGAAGTCCAAGCACGGACGACCTGCGGCCTCTAGGAAGGAAGATAGCTCGGGTTTGGGGTTGACTTTGACAGTTCTCGGACTGTCAAACGAAATTTCAAACTCGGATAACTGCCGAACCGGAGGTCGTGGAGCGCTCGGGTTTGTTCCGTAGACATTGGGTGGCCCTTCTCTGCTTGGCTGGTGAACTTTCAGGACTTTTCAGGGCCCGAGGTTTTTTCGGCCTGAAAGTATTGTTAGGGTGTGGATCTCGTCGGGCTCGTTAAGATAAGCCCAAACGCGGCGCTATTCGGCCTGGTGGTTGCGGAGCCGCGAGGTTTTAACGGTTTTCCGGCCGCCATCTTGGATAGTAGCCGGAGATTTTGTACTGCGATAGCTCCGGAACCCCTTGGGCTAGGTGCTTCGTGTTTGGAGTCTTTGGGTTGGGCTCGGCGGGCTCTATACGGTGACAACATTGGACGGGCTCTACATAGAGCCATTCTCCCTAAAAATTTGAGAAATAGTTTTTACGTCCAGAATTTGACATAGAGGCTTATCTTAGGCCCTTTGAGGATTCCACGAGTTACTAGCTCTAGGTAGAGTCTCAGTACAGACGATATTTATATTAATTATAAATTTCCCATAGTTTTAAGATTGCGGTTTTGTTTCTTTTGAACAACTGACTCTTTAGTTCTATCAAATTTTATTATCGTCCCTATTGACGAACGTCCCTATTGACGTTTTAGTATAACTTATTGACGCATACTCTCCAGCATGTTTGGCTTTAGGACGCCGTCAAAGGAAACCGAAACCGGTGAAAAGTCACCATCAAGACCTGGGGCAGTGGCCCCTCTTGACGTTAGGCGTAGTATAGGGGAGTGGGAAGCTGCGAAAACCAGCCCCACTACCTCTAGAATAGAAAGGACGTTACGGGCCGGTCCTGTGAAAGTTTTGACAAAGTCTGCCTTGACACAGGAGAGCAAAGCTGCGAATGCAGCCACATCGAGGAGATCCCCGGAAACATGCTCACCGCCTAAACCAAAATACGCAGACCGAACTGCCGAGGCTAAAGCCTGTCTTACAAAGGCCAAACTACACCTTAACAGCTCCAGAAACACCAAAACAGAGATTAAAAATGGTATCTCTGAAGCCACAGATTGTCTGTACCAAATAGTTAAGGAGCTCGAAATAGAATTAAGGATGGCCAAGCAAAAAGTTACCAAAAATGTGCCGGTAGTGACAGAGCCAAAATCACCCACAACCAAATCATCTTCTCCTGAAGGAAATGATACCAGCAGGCATATCCTAAAAGCTATGGAACAGCATACGAGACTCCTAGAAGAGAGTAATAAGAGAATAGAGGAGCTTAAGGAGAAGATGGACCACCAGAAGGAAGTACTAGAAAAGGGTTCCTATGCGAGTGTAGCCGCAACTCGAGCGGCAGGGTCGCTGCCAAAGCGCAGTACGTTGCACTCAGTTGTGGTTGCCTCCAAGGATGAAACTGAGACCGGTGACGAAGTCCTTAGCCGAGTCAGGAAAGCGATAAATGCCAAAGATGGGTGGATTAGAGTGGAAAGGGTGAGAAAAGCTAAAGACAGAAAAATAATAATAGGACTGGAAACCGAGGAGGAGAGGAGGCAGATTAAGACCCGACTTCAAAGAGAAGGTGTAGACCTCACTGTGGAGGAGGTCAAAAACAAGGACCCTCTTCTGATCCTTCGAAACGTCTTAGTCGTTAATACCGACGAAGACATAGTCAAAGCGTTGAGGAATCAGAATAAGGGTGTCTTTGACCGCCTCGACAGCGGGGAAAACAGGGTCGAGGTAAGATACAGGAGAAGGACGCGAAACCCCCATGTTAGCCACGTCATCATCAGCGTCTCGCCCACCATCTGGCGACGGGCTGTGGAAATTGGAACCGTGCACATCGACCTTCAGAGAGTAAAGATCGAAGACCAGACCCCGTTGGTCCAATGCACTCGTTGCCTAGGTTTCGGGCACGGTAAGCGGTTCTGCAAGGAGCCTTCGGACCTGTGCGGACACTGCGGTGGACCTCACTTGAGACCCCAGTGCCCGGATTGGCTCTCGGGTGCGCCACCAGCTTGCCGAAATTGCATGAACTCAAAAGTAGAGCACGATACGCAACATAATGCGTTTAGCCACGATTGCCCGGTGAGAAGAAAATGGGGCACCCAGATGGAAAATACCTCATATGGAGTACTGCAAGCTAACCTCCAACACAAGAAGCTGGCCACCAACGAGCTTCTGATAGAGGCTGCGAGACGCGGAATAGCGGTGGCGCTTATTCAAGAACCTTACGTGGCAGGAGCGAAAGTAATGAGGAGTCACAGGGGCGTTAGAATCTTCCAGAACACTGGCGTAGGAGATGGGACTGTCAAAGCGGCAATAGCTGTCTTTAACAACGACTTAACGGTCAAGCAGTACCCGCAACTCACCACGAACAACTTCTCAGTGGTGGGAATCCGAACCAGTGCCTGGGAGATCACGCTTGTCTCCTATTACTTTGAGCCAGACCAGCCTATTGAACCCTATCTAGAACAACTTAGGAGAATATGTGTTGCAGTCGGTCCCAAGAGATTGATTGTTGGAGGGGACGCCAATGCGAAGAACCCATGGTCCCCACCATGGGTTCTTCGCATTGGCGTCCCCTAGGTGCGTAGCCCGAAGGTCGACCCCAGAGGGGAAGAGATGGCAGGAACTCTCGGCGAGCTGCACCTGAACATATTGAACCAGGGGGAAATTCCGACCTTCGACACTGTCCGAGGAGGAAAGCGGTACAGCAGTTACGTAGATGTTACAGCTTGCTCCAACGACATCTTGGACCGGATTGACGACTGGAGAATCGACGAGGGACTCACGAGCTCGGATCACAACGGCATTAGTTTTGGGATCCTCTTACAAAAATCAAAGGGCATCAAAGTTGAGCGAACCACTAGAAAATTTAATACCAAAACAGCAAATTGGTCCGACTTTCATAGGAAATTCGGCCAATTAAAAATAGAACATAAAATCACAGCAACTGAAATAGAAAAAATTAGAGACACAAACAAAATAGACACAGTAGTACATAACCTTACAAAAGTGATAGACGAGGCATGTAAGCTTACAATACCAGACGGTATTGTAAGTTAAAGAGGAACTCACTTTGCCGTGGTGGTCCGAGAGACTCGCCGAGCTCAAGAGATCCGTCGCCACCAAGAAGCGTAGGATTCGCTGTGCCGCCCCAATCCGGAGAGAGAAGGTCGTAAAAGAGTACCTAAAACAGAAGGAAGAATATGAGTTAGAAGCAGCCAAAGCTCAGACCGAGAGCTGGAAGGAATTCTGTGGGAAACAAGACAGGGAGGGGGTTTGGGAAGGTATTTATAGGGTGATTGGCAGGACGCAGCGTAGAGAGGAGGACCAACCGTTGGAACTGAACGGTGACGTGCTGGATGCGAGGGGTTCCGTTAAGTTGTTAGCGGAAAGTTTCTATCCGGAAGATCTGCCGGAATACGATAATGCTCATCACCGATCTGTTCGAATCAAAGCCGAAAACGTGAACTCTGGTGAACAAAATGATTTTTGCGACCCACCTTTTACGATGGCAGAACTTACAATATCGGTCGAATCCTTCAACACAAAGAAGGCACCTGGTTCCGATGGCTTTACTGCTGACATTTGTCATCACGCTATAGGCGACGACCCGGAATTATTCCTGGGACTCCTGAACAAGTGCCTGGAGCACCATTTCTTTCCCATGTTATGGAAGGAGGCAACAGTGGTGATCCTGAGAAAGCCTGGAAAAGAGAGCTATTCTACTCCGAAATCGTACAGGCCGATCGGACTGTTGCCTATATTGGGTAAAATTTTTGAAAAAATGCTTGTGGCCCGCCTAAAATTCCACCTCTTACCTAGGATGAGCCCCCGTCAGTACGGATTCATGCCGCAAAGAAGCACCGAAGACTCCCTCTATGCTCTAATGCAGCACGTAAATAAAAAACTGGAACAAAAAAGGATAATTACACTCGTATCCCTAGACATAGAGGGAGCATTCGACAGTGCCTGGTGGCCTGCGATTCGAGTCCGTCTGGCGGAGGAGAAGTGTCCAATCAACATTAGGCGGGTCGTAGATAGTTACCTCAGAGACCGGAAGGTCTCAATCAGGTACGGTGGGGAGGAATACGCCAGGAGCACTGGTAAGGGCTGCGTCCAGGGCTCGATTGGGGGCCCAATCTTCTGGAATTTGATTCTGGACCCACTCCTTAAAGCGTTGGAGAATAGGGGGAACTACATCCAGGCATTTGCGGACGATGTCGTCATGGTCTTTGACGGAGAGACCGGACTGGAGGTGGAGGAGTGTGCCAATGCTGCTCTCAATCATGTTCTGGCGTGGGGTGTCGAGAACAAACTCAAATTTGCTCCCAATAAAACAACAGCTATGGTCATAACCAGGAAATTGAAATACGACACGCCACGCCTGAGCATGGGGGGGATTGGCATTGGCCTAGCAAAAGAAATTAAGCTGTTAGGCGTTACTATTGACGAGAAATTAACTTTTAACACCCACGTCGCACTCGTTTGCAGGAGGGCAATCGCAATCTACAAGCGGCTGTGTAGAGCCGCAAAAGTCAGCTGGGGGCTTCATCCGGAAGTTATTCGCATCATTTACGTGGCAACAATAGAGCCCATCATTCTCTACGCTGCTAGCGTTTGGGCACCGGCCGCTAAAAGGTTGGGCGTGATGAAGCGCCTTCGGGCCGTCCAGCGGGGAATTGCACAGAAAATGTGTAGGGCATATCGCACGGTCTCCCTGAACTCAGCCCTGGTGTTGACTGGGATGCTCCCGCTCGATCTTCGTGTCCAGGAAGCCGCTGCGCTCTACGAAGCCAGGAGGGGGGTGTCCCAGCCCATACTGGGGGGCAGGGAGGTAGAGCGCATGTTCCCAGCTCTGGAGGCCCCGCATCCTGCGGAGCGGACAAGCCTGGAGTTTGGAAGCCTGGTAGACGAGGAACAGTATCGTGACCACAGCAATTTTGCTGTGCGGATCTTCACTGACGGCAGCAAGATTGAGGGCAGGGTTGGGGCGGCGCTATCCTTGTGGAATGGCGCCACCGAAACGAAAACCCTCAAGCTTGCTTTGCCGTCATATTGCACCGTCTACCAGGCTGAACTCCTGGCCCTGCAAAGAGCAGTAGGGGAGGTGCTCAAGCGCGGTGAGGCCACGTTCGGAATCTTCAGCGACTCCATGGCGGCCCTTCAGTCGGTAACCAACTCGAGATCCTCCCACCCCTTAGCCGTGGAAGCCAGAGACGCCTTACGTCACTGTAAGCTCCAGAGCAAGGAGGTGTCCTTGTTCTGGATTAAGGCCCACGCGGGGTTGGAGGGGAACGAGAGAGCCGACCAGCTCGCGAAGGAGGCCGCCCTGAGGTCGAAGAAGAAGCCGGACTATGATCTGTGTCCCGTATCATTCATCAAGCGAAGAATCCGGTCGGAAACGCTTGATGAGTGGAACGGGAGATATAAGTCGGGTCTCACTGCCTCGGGCACAAAAATCTTTTTTCCAGACGCGGTGGTGGCGTACGGCGTGGTGCGCAAAATGACTCACACGAGTATTACTACGCAAGTCCTCACGGGGCACGGTGGGTTCTCTTCATACCTGAAACGCTTCAGGTGTAAGGAGGATCCATCGTGCGCCTGTGAACCTGGAGTTGAGGAGTCGGTTCTGCACATCCTGTGTTATTGCCCGATAACTGCAAAAGTCCGGTATGAGACAGAGCAGAAACTCGCCGTGGAATTGGTTCCCAAAAACGTACCTAATTTGATGACAGGGAAAAATAGGGACTTGTTTTTGGAATATTGCAATCTAATTGCATCAGTTGTAATAAAGAGAAACAAAACCGCATAAGAAAATATGCTGTCATAATATAGTGTAGTATATTAGAGACTAGCATAAAATATGAGGATGTTAAATAGTTATAATTTAAGTAAGAATTGCAATATTTTTAAGTTTAGAAATAAGTATACTCTGTAAGGTATAATGTAAAGATAAGAAATTGAAAACTGTTTGAGGCACTAAAATAATCAACTGTATATTCGTTTAAGATTGGAAAAGAAATTAAATACTGTATCTAGATGTAAGATTAATTAAGAATAGAAGTATAAGAGGTCAGTTAAGAAATCTTTTCTCCCTGTTCTGATAGTAACTAATATTAATTGTAAAAATAGACATAAGCCTAGATTAAGATGAAATGTATACGGAAAGTAACCGAATAAATATGACTCTCCCTGTTTCCTTTGAAATACCCAAATGAGAATAAATAAAATAAAGTAAAACGATAATAAGGAATAGTAAGAGATAGATAGACGATAGTTGGGAATCCCACCCATAAAAGGCACAAATGAGGATGAAAGTAAGAAAGATCAAGTATGAGGAATGAAAGTACGAGAGGCATAAATGCGAGAACTTGAATGAATGTAAACAAGATAGCTAGCAATAGACTCCAATCATGTTGGGGGTAGTAGAAAAAAAAAAAAAAAAAAAAAAAAAAACCTAACCTAACCTAACCTAACCCAGACTCCGCGGCTTCCCCCCGCGACGAGCACACGTTCCCAAGGCTGCTCCGCGCTAAAAAGTTTTAAAAAATTTGTTGAAAAATCCATAAAAGTGGTATTTCTTAACCGATTTAAGTCGTGCTTGATACCAAAGTGTGTGGAAAGACAAGACCTATCTAATGGTGAAAAGTGCAAAACTGTGAGTGTCAGGGAAAAAAAGTTACAAGCAAAAAAGTGCAAAAAGTAAAAAATCAAAAACTTAAAATAAATACGCTGCAAGAATACGATCGACGACACCTACCTTTTTTGGTGTCAAAAGGTGCGTCTTGGCGACGCCTACCAGTTGGTGCTGCGTCCCGATTTTTCCGGGTCACGCGCTCGGAGAGAAAAGGAAAAAACAAAAAACCACGTGGCACGTGCAACGGGTTCCAGCGGAGTGCGGCTGAAATCATCTGGCGGCTTCGAGGCGAGACGCCGAGACCATCGAAACGACGCTTCGATCATCAAAAAAGGTGAAGTGGTTCCGGAGATATTTCGTTTTTAAAATTCTTAAAACTTTAAAAAATCAGTAATTAATTATTTGTCGCGATAACCCCTCATTTTTATTTCGGCATATTAAGGGTTATTGCTAAGTCTATATAACTTCCAAATTTCAGTCTTTTATCTCTTATAGTTTCCGGGTTATCATTTTTTGAAAATTAAGGGTTGATACTGGGGTTGTTAAATAAGGGCTTCAGGTCTCCGGAGCCACAACCTAAAAATAGGTTTAAGTTAGACATAGCGTTATTTTTAAGTTGTAAAGGTTTTTATTGTGTAGATTTTATACTGTGTCTCTTTAAGTTAAATTTAGGGGGTTTTTTGTACATATAAAATCGGGGGTAAGTTTCTCAGGGCTAGAACTACAAAATCTGGACTGAGCTCTTCAAGCCCAGTCCAGAGATCCCAAACTCGGCCATTTTCGGCCAAGAACTGCTAGTTTTACACAAGCAGCCGCCATTTTGGGCGCCATTTTGAGAAACTTCCGCCCGACATAGCTCCGGACTCACTTGACTCAGAAAGCTGCGGTTTTCGCAGTTGTACAAGGGAGGGCGATATCCATCCGGTCCGCCTGCTTCGGAGTGTTTTGGCGCTGCAGGTTTTCAGGATCCTGAAAACCACCTTGCTCGCTAGGGCGGGTGAGGCTGAGCCAAATAAACCCGAACACGGGCGTTCTACGACCATTGGAAGGGAAGATAGCCCGGGTTTGTGATTGAGTTTGACAGTTCCCGAACTGTCAGACGCCTTTTCAGACCCGTGTAACTCCCGAACCGGGGGTCGTGGAGCGTTCGGGTTTTCTTCGGTGACGTTGGCTTGACCTCCCCTACTTGGCTCGAGCCTTTTCAGGGGTTTTCAGGACCTGAAAAGTTTTCGGCCTGAAGCCGGATCGGGCGGATAGACTGGGTCTCGCCCAGTCGAGAGAGCCCAAGCACGAGCGTTCTGCGGCCAGCCAAAGAGGAGATATTACCTGTTAAAGACTGACTTTGACAGCTGTCCGCCATCTTTGGAATTTTTTAAACTCTCATATCTCTTCAACGGAGGGCCGTAGAGCGACGCGGTTTGTTCTCTGGGGGTCAGCTGGGCTGCTTCTTGCGGGTGAGTCCGTTTTCAGGCATTTTCAGGAGTGAGGATTTTTTCAGCCTGAAAGGGTTGCTATTGTCTGGATCTCGTCGGGCTCCTTAAGATAAGCCCAAGCACGGTGTGATTCGGCCTGGTGGTTGCGGAGCTGCGTGGTTTGATCGTATTCTGGCCGCCATCTTGGATGGTAACCGGAATCTTTTAGCTGCGATAGCTCCGGGACCCCTGGGGCTGGGTGCGTCGTGTTTGGAATCGTTGGATCGGGCTCGGCGGGCTCTATTCAGTGGTGGCATTGGGAGGACTCTACATAGAGCCATTCTACCAGAAAAGTAGGAAATAGGTTTTTTAGTTAAAAAATAGGTTAGGTAGAGTCTCTCAAAGACGGTTTTTAAATTTATTTAAAAACACAACTTAGTTTTAAGTCTTTTACGGTTTTATTCTTTTTATATATTGGACTATTTTAAATTTTAAATTTATTTTTATATTATCGTCCCTTTTGACGAACGTCCCTTTTGACGTTTTTAGACTAAGTTACTGACGCATACACCCCAACATGTTCGGCATTAGGACACCGCAGAAGGAAACTGACGGTAAAAAGTCACCGTCCAAGCTTGGGGCAGCTGCCTCTCAAAGCGTGAGACGCAGCATAGGGGAGTGGGAAGCCACCAAAACCAGCCCCATCGTCTCTATATCAGACAAGACGTCGCAGGCCGGCCCTGTTAAAGCCACCATTAAGACTGCTTTGACAAAGGAAAGCAAAGTGGCAACTGTAACCACAGTCAGAAAATCCACTGAAATAAGTCCACCGTCCAAAGTTAAATATGCAGACCGAGCTGCGGAGGCAAAAGCCTGCCTAACAAAGGCAAAGCTTAACCTAAGCAGCTCCAGAAATCTAAAAACGGAAATAAAAAGCGCTATCGTTGAAGCCACAGAACGACTTTACCAGCTGGTAAAGGAGGCTGAATCTGAGCTGAAACTGGTAAAACCTAAACTGACAAGGGAAGGGCTGGTAGTGGCAGACCAAATACCACTTACCACAAAACCATCTACTCCCGATATAAACGACACAAGCAGAATAATGCGAACAATAGAGCAACACACAAAGCTCCTAATAGAGAGCAATAAGAAAATAGAGGAGCTAAAAGAAAAAATGGACCACCAGAAGGAGTTTTTGGAAAAGGGCACCTATGCGAGTGTGGCCGCTGCTCAGGTCGCAAAGTCACTGCCAAGGCGCAGTACGTTGCACTCAGTTGTGGTCACCTCCAAAGACGAAACTGAGACGGGTGACGAAGTCCTTGGTAGAGTCAGAAAAGCCATAAATGCCAAAGATGGTTGGATAAGGGTGGAAAAGGTGAGAAAGGCTAAAGACAGGAAGATAATAATAGGGCTGGAAACCGAAGAAGACAGGAGTCAGATCAAAACCCGACTCCAAAAGGAAGGAGTGGACCTCACTGTGGAGGAGGTAAAAAACAAGGACCCGCTTCTGGTCCTCAGGAACGTCCTAGTCATTAATACCGACGAAGACATAGTTAAAGCACTGAGGAACCAGAACAAGGGAGTTTTTGGCCACCTCGACAGCGTGGAAAGCAGGGTCGAAGTAAAGTACCGGAGAAGGACACGAAATCCTCACATAGGTCACGTCATTATCAGCGTTTCGCCCATCATCTGGCGAAGGGCCGTGGAATTCGGGACCGTGCACATCGACCTCCAGCGAGTTAAGGTCGAAGATCAGACACCGTTGGTACAGTGCACTCGCTGTTTAGGTTTTGGGCACGGAAAACGGTTCTGTAGGGAGTCTGCGGACCTCTGCGGACATTGCGGCGGCCCTCACATGAGAGCAGAGTGCCCAGACTGGCTCTCCGGTTCGCCGCCAGTTTGTCGAAACTGCACGAGGGCAAAGATAGAGCACAATACGCATCACAATGCGTTTAGCAACGACTGCCCGGTGCGGAGAAAATGGGATGACGTGGCCAGATCGACCGTTGCGTACTGCTAAGGGCACCCAGACAGGGAAAACCTCATATGGAGTACTGCAGGCCAACCTTCAACGAAAGAAGCTGGCCACCAACGAGCTTCTGATAGAGGGAACGGGACGCGGAATAGCGGTGGCGCATCTACAAGAACCGTACGTGGCTGGAGCAAAAGTAATGAGGAGTCACAGGGGCGTTAGAATCTTCCAGAACACTGGCACTGGAGATGGGACTGTTAAAGCGGCAATAGCTGTCTTTAATAGCAACTTAACAGTCAAACAGTACCCGCAACTCACCACGAACAACATCACAGTGGTGGGAATCCAGACCAGTGCCTGGGAGATCACGCTTGTCTCCTTTTACTTTGAGCCAGGCCAACCTATCGAGCCTTATTTGGAACAACTCAAGAAAATATGGCTCGCAGTCGGTTCCAGGAGACTGATCGTTGGAGGGGACGCCAATGCAAAGAGCACATGGTGGGGTAGCCCGGCGGTCGACCCCAGAGGGGAGGTTATGGCAGGAACTCTCGGCGAGCTGCACCTGAACATACTGAACCAAGGGGAAATCCCGACCTTCGATACTATCCGAGGAGGAAAGCGGTACAGCAGTTTTGTAGACATTACCGCTTGTTCCAACGACATCTTGGACCTGATCGACGATTGGAGACTAGATGAAGGACTCACGAGCTCGGATCACAACGGCATTACGTTTGGGATCCTTTTGCAAAAATCTAAGGGTATCAAAATTGAAAGAACAACCAGGAAATTTAACACTAGAAAAGCTAATTGGTCCAAATTTCATGAGAAGTTTGGCCAATTAAAAATAGACAATAAATTTACAATAGCTGAAATAAACAAAATAAAAAACACAGAAGAAATAGACAAAATGGTAGATAACATTACAAAAGCAATAGACGAGGCATGCACGCTTACAATTCCGTCCATAAAAGTGAAAGAGGAACTTACCTTGCCGTGGTGGTCCGAGAGACTCGCCGAGCTCAAAAAATCCGTCGCCACCAAGAAGCGCAGGATTCGCTGTGCCGCCCCAATCCGGAGGGCGAAGGTCATTGGAGAGTACCTAAAACAGAAGGAAGAGTATGAGTAAGAAGCAGCCAAAGCTCAGACCGAGAGTTGGAAAGAATTCTGTGGAAAACAGGATAGGGAGGGGGTTTGGGAAGGGATATATAGGGTAATTGGTAGGACACAACGCAGGGAGGAGGATCGGCCGTTGGAACGGAACGGCAGCGTGCTAGATGCGAGGGGCTCCGTGAAATTCTTAGCGGAAACCTTTTACCCGGAAGATCTTCCGGAATTCGACAATGCCCATCACCGATCCGTCCGAATGAAAGCCGAGCTCGTGAACTGTGGCGAGCAAAATGATTTTTGCGACCCACCTTTCACGAGTGCGGAACTAAAAAACTCGGTTGAGTCCTTCAACCCGAGGAAGGCACCGGGTTCGGACGGCTTTACAGCTGACATTTGTCGTCATGCTATAGGTGATGACCCGGAAGTGTTCCTCGAGTTCTTGAATAAGTGCCTGGAACACCATTGCTTCCCCTCAGCCTGGAAGGAGGCAACGGTGGTGATTCTGAAGAAGCCGGGTAAAGAGAGTTACTCTACTCCTAAGTCATACAGGCCGATCGGATTACTGCCCATATTGGGAAAGATCTTTGAGAAGATGCTGGTGGCCCGCCTGAAGTTCTACCTGTTGCCTAGCATGAGCACTCGACAGTACGGCTTTATGCCGCAGAGAAGCACCGAAGGCTCCCTCTATGATCTCATGCAGCACATAAATGAAAAATTAGAACAAAAAAGGATAATAACGCTC
This sequence comes from Polia nebulosa, assembly GCA_951329385.1. Classification (NCBI taxonomy): domain Eukaryota; kingdom Metazoa; phylum Arthropoda; class Insecta; order Lepidoptera; family Noctuidae; genus Polia; species Polia nebulosa. Next base: position 29,496,157 of record OX589610.1, on the reverse strand, counting down.
GTATCCTTAGACATAGAGGGAGCATTCGACAGTGCCTGGTGGCCCGCGATTAGAGTTCGTCTGGCCGAGGAGCAGTGTCCAATAAATCTCAGGCGGGTCATAGACAGCTACCTCAGGGACCGGAGGGTCTCGGTTAGGTATGGTGGGGAAGTTTGTGGTAGGAACACGAGCAAGGGCTGCGTCCAGGGCTCAATAGGGGGCCCAATATTCTGGAATTTGCTCCTAGACCCCCTCCTTAAAGCGTTAGAGGGCCAGGGATACTACATCCAGGCGTTTGCGGACGATGTCCTCTTGGTTTTTGACGGGCAAACTGCACTGGAGGTAGAGAGATGTGCCAATGCCGCTCTCAGTCGTGTTCTGGCGTGGGGTGTCGAGAACAAACTTAGATTCGCTCCGCACAAGACCACAGCTATGGTAATAACCAGGAAACAAAAATACGACACACCGCGCCTGAGCATGGGGGGGGTCGGCATTGGCATATCGAAAGAGATGAAGCTTCTCGGCGTGGTAATCGATAGTGGACTAACATTTAACACCCATGTCTCACTCGTGTGCAGGAGGGCAATTGCGATTTACAAGCGGCTGTGCAGGGCTGCAAGAGTTAGTTGGGGGCTTCACCCGGAGGTTATTCGGATTATGTACGTTGCAACAATAGAGCCCATAATTCTTTACGCTACTAGCGTCTGGGCGCCGGCTGCCAAAAAGAAAGGCGTAATGAAACACCTCTGGACCGTCCAGCGTGGCATCGCCCAGAAAATGTGTAGAGCATACCGCACAGTATCCTTGAACTCAGCCCTGGTACTGACTGGGATGCTCCCGCTCGACCTTCGTGTTCGGGAGGCCGCTGCGCTCTACGAAGCCAAGAGGGGGGTACCCCAGCCCGTATTGCGGGGTAGGGAAGTGGAGCGGATGTTCCCAGCTCTGGAGGCTCCGCATCCCGCGGAGCTGACGAGCCTGGAGTTCGAAGGCCTGGTAGACGAGGAACAGTATCGCAACCACAGCAATTTTGCTGTGCGGATCTTCACCGACGGCAGCAAGATTGAAGGCAAGGTTGGGGCGGCGTTATCCCTGTGGAATGGCGCTGCCGAAACGAAAACTTTCAAGCTTGCTCTGCCGTCATATTGCACCGTCTACCAGGCTGAACTCCTGGCCCTACAAAGAGCGGCAGGTGAGGTGCTCAAGCGTGGTGAGGCTACGTTCGGAATCTTCAGCGACTCTATGGCGGCTCTTCAGTCGGTAACCAACTCGGGTTCTTCCCACCCCTTAGCCGTGGAAGCCAGAGACGCCTTACGTCACTGTAAGCGCCAGGGCAAGGCGGTGTCCTTGTTCTGGATCAAGGCCCACGCGGGGTTGGAGGGGAACGAGAGAGCCGACCAACTTGCAAAGGAGGCCGCCCTGGGGTCGAAGAAGAGGCCGGACTATGATCTGTGTCCCGTATCATTCATCAAGCGAAGAATCCGGTCGGAAACGCTTGATGAATGGAACGGGAGATATAAGTCGGGCCTCACTGCCTCGGGCACAAAGATTTTCTTTCCGGACGCGGTGGTAGCGTACGGCGTAGTTCGTAAGATGGCTCACACGAGCATAACCACGCAAATCCTGACGGGGCACGGTGGGTTTTCTGCATACTTGAATCGCTTCGGGTGTAAGGAGGACCCATCGTGCGCCTGTGAGCCTGGTGTCCAGGAGACGGTTCTGCACACGCTGCTCCATTGCCCAATTACAGCAAAACTCCGTTATGAGGTAGAACAGCAACTCGCCGTGGAGTTGATTTTCGAAAATATACCTAAATTAATGACAGGAAAAAATAGAGACTCATTCATGGAATATTGTAGTTTAATAGCGTCCATAGTTATAAAAAGAAACAAAACCGTATAAGCAAATATGCTGTCATAGTATAATGAATTATATTAGTGACTAGCATAGAATAAGTATATTGTAAAATGATTAAGTTAATTTATGTAATAACTGCAATGTCTTAGAACCTAGAAATAAGTAAATAAATAACTGAGAGTAATAATCGGAATTGCTCCCTCCTTCCCTGTAGTACCTGTAAGTAACGGTTTGTTATTCTATAGCCTGGGGCTGTCTCCTAACTCAACCCGAGTTGGGAGATGGTCTTGGGTATTGGAATGGCAGACCGTAAAATAGTATAATACTGTCATAGAAAATAAGCGCAAAATCTGTAATTAGAAATAAGAGTAATTAAGAATAGAGGTATAAGAAGTAAGTTAGTAAAAATGTTTTCCCTGTTTCCGTAAAAATAAGAGTAAGAAATATATATAAGCCTAGGTTAAGTGTAAATGTATGAGTATATTTTATGAATAAAAAGGTCTTTCTCCCTGTTTTATTGTAACACCCAAATGTAGTGGAAGAAATAAAGCAAAGGCACCTATGTTTAGAATAGTTCGAAACAGATAGGTGATAGATGGGAATCCCACCCATAAAATGCGAAAATGAAGACGAATGATAGAAAGATAAAGTATGAGGAAAGAAAGTGCGAGAGGCATAAATGCGAGAACTGGTATGAAAGTAAGTAGACATAGAGTAGACTCCAATAATGTTGGGGGTAGTAGTATAAAAAAAAAAAAAATAAAAAAAAAAAAAAAAAAAACCTAACCTAACCCATCGATTTCTCAGCTTTCAGGAATGCGATTTTGACCTAGTTTTTTGCATAGTAATTATAAGACAGGCTAGCTCCTGCTATCCAGACGCTAAAAATTGACCATCGCGGCTTTATTTTCTGAATACCCCACAATTTGTGTTTTTTACAAAATTTTTATTTTCAAATTTAGTTATCTTAAATTCTACTCGATAGATTCTTTTGGTTTAAACTCTATAGGACTCCACCAACCCTTACCTGTGTCCCGGTGCGTGTTTCGCGTATCCGAGTCCTGGTTTTGGTATCAATTTTCTAAATTTTTCCTCAAAAAACTGGTTTTTTGCACACTGTGCAAAATTTTTGTTCTATCAAAATTTTTGTTTCAGCACAATTAGTTAGCCCGCGCGGAGACGCAACTTTTGACACCCCACACGTGAGCCTAGCTCTCACGAAACGTCAAAAATTCAGCACAATTAGTTAGCCCGCGCGGAGACGCAACTTTTGACACCCCACACGTGAGCCTAGCTCTCACGAAACGTCAAAAAATTGCCCGCCCGCCCACCCATACTTAATTTTTAAGCTATATACAATAAGACAGAAGATTTTGCAAAAAATTTTATTTCAAAATATTTTAATTTTACATTAGTCTACTTTTAGTGGACTAAAAAATTAATTGACACTAGACGTGACTAAACACTTTAGTTACTACATATTTTGACTAGTAAACTTTTATCTTAGGTTATATTTTTGACTGAATCCCCTCTTTACAGGGATCTAGTCCAATAGATAATAGTTTACGTGTTTTTGACCTATTTTGATTATAATTGGCTGATCCCCCATTTACAGGGATCCAGTCAAATAATATTCGTAGTTGTCCTCTGAAGTTTTAAATTCCTGTTCGACTCCATCATGATCCGCACGCCGGGCAAAAAGGACGCAGACTCGCTCGGCTCCGGGGGCTCGCCGCGATCGGCAGAGAAAGCCGTGACCTCACTCTCGAGCGTAAGGCGCAGTATCGGGGAATGGGAGGCTGGGAGAGCAGAGCCAAAGGCTATGTCCCAGCCTAATCCAAAGTCAGATTCCACACCACCTACCACGCTGAGAAACCCCGGCCCTCTGGTGACGCGCCGGACCTCTGCGGGCACTGCGGGACCTTCAAAAAGACCAGAAAATAAGTACCCCAGCCTCACAGCAGAAGCGAGAGCTTGCCTGAATAAAGCGAAGCTTCATTTAGGTAACTCTCGCAACTTGAAGACAGAGATAAAGACGGAGGTTCTGGGGGCAATAAATCGGCTCTATGAAATAGTGAAGGAGTCGGAAAAGTCGAAACTTCCTGTCACCGCTGTATCCACAACAGCTTCCGACCAGACCAACCTGTCCTCTCCCGATAATGCAACCGAGGCGAACAGGGATCTCGTACAACAGCTGGAGGTAAATTCCGCTCTATTGAGAGAAAACCTCAGTAAAATGGAGTCGCTGCGGGATGCTTTGACGATAAGAGATTCTGTTGAGGAGAGAACATACGCGTCTGTGGCTGCTGCGCTCAACAGCCAAACCGGGGCACAGGCTCTGGGACGAGCGACGCTTCACTCCGTGGTTGTCTCTTCAACAGAAGAGACCGAAACGGGAGACGAGGTGCTGGAAAGGGTGAGGAAGGCGGTCGATACGAAGGAGGGATGGGTGAAAGTCGAGAAAGTGAGAAAAGCGAAGGACAGGAAGATTATAATGGGGTGTCACACAAAAGAAGAGCGAGACAAGATCAAAGAAAGATTGGAAGCGGTCGGGCAGGGCCTCGTCGTCGAGGAAGTGACGAACCGGGACCCGCTTCTGGTTCTAAGGGACGTCTTACTGATTCATAGTGATGAAGAAGTGCTAAAGGCCCTAAGGAACCAGAATCGGGAACTGTTTCACGGCCTCGAGGGCGAGTCTCAGAGGATATCAATTAAATTCCGAAGGAAGACGCGCAACCCCCATTTGAACCACATTGTGGTCAGTGTATCCCCATTAATCTGGAGGAGGGCCATCGAAGGCGGAAAGTTACGCATCGACCTCCAGAGTGTACGCGTCGAAGACCAGACGCCACTGGTGCAGTGTACCCGCTGCCTGGGCTACGGGCACAGCAAGCGATTTTGCAAACAGCCAGCCGATCTGTGCAGTCACTGTGGCGGTCCGCACTTCAGAGCGGATTGCCCGGACAGGCAGATCGGCGAAGCAGCGGTGTGCGTTAACTGCACCAGGGCAAAGATGGGGAACACTGGGCACAATGCTTTCAGCACAGAATGCCCCGTACGAGGAAGGTGGGATGCACTCGCTCGAGCCTCAATAGCGTATTGCTAATGTTGCCCCTGATACCCACCAGTACAAAGTGGTCCAGGCCAACCTGCAGCGGTGTCAGCTTGCCACCAACGAGTTGTTGCTGGAGGCTGCCAAACGGAAACTTGCCATAGCGTTGCTCCAGGAGCCCTATGTGGGTGGGGTGAGAAGGATGAAGGGCTACCGGGGCGTAAGGGTCTTCCAGAGCTCTGAGGGAGGAGAAGGGACTGTAAAGGCAGCAATAGCTGTGTTTGACCATGATTTAGATATCATACAGTACCCGCAACTCACCACAAACAACATCGTTGTGGTGGGAGTCCGAACCAGAGCCTGGACGATCACGCTGGTGTCCTTCTACTTCGAGCCCGGCGAGCCCATAGAGCCATACCTGGAGCACCTAAAACGAGTGGAGCAGGACGTGGGCCCCAGCAGGTTGGTCATTGGAGGAGACACAAATGCAAAGAGTACTTGGTGGGGTAGCGGCAACGAGGACCCGAGAGGGGAGCAGATGTGTGGAGCACTGGGGGAAATGGGTCTCCATATCCTCAACGTGGGGGACATCCCAACCTATGACTACATCAGGGGAGGCATTAGGTACAGCAGCCACGTGGACGTGACGGCCTGTTCGGCGGACATGCTGGACCTGGTGGATGGCTGGCGAATCGTGGAAGGTCTCACGAGTTCCGACCATAACAAAAAGATCGAAATAGAGCAGAAAAAGCTCGTCACGCTTGTGTCGCTGGATATAGAGGGAGCATTCGACAGTGCGTGGTGGCCCGCCATTAAGGTACGATTGGCTGAGGAAAAGTGTCCTGTTAATTTGAGACGAGTAGTCGCCAGCTATCTCAGCGACAGGATGGTCAGCGTGAGATATGCCGGAGAGGAGAGCAGAAAGTCAACCAGCAAAGGGTGTGTTCAGGGTTCTGTAGGGGGGCCCATTTTCTGGAATCTGCTTCTGGACCCTCTCCTGAGGCAGCTGGAGGACAGAGGTTACTACTGCCAGGCATTCGCCGACGACGTCGTAATGGTGTTCGTCGGCGAATCGGCAGTAGAAATCGAGGGACAGGCCAATGCCGCTCTCGAACATGTTCGAGCGTGGGGTGTCAGAAATAAGCTGAAAGTCGCGCCGCATAAAACTTGTGCGATGGTTCTTACGCGGAGGCTGAAGTACGACACGCCACGTTTGAGCATGGGGGGGATCGACATTGGTATGTCCCAAGATATAAAAATCCTGGGCCTCACGATCGACGCTAAGTTGACGTTTTACAAGCACATAGCTATCGCCTGTAAGAAGGCGATAGCTATCTACAAGCAGCTGGCCAGGGCGGCCCGGGTGAGCTGGGGTTTGCACCCGGAAGTCATTCGGGTGATATACACCGCAGCAGTCGAGCCAACGCTCCTGTACGCCGCAAGTGTTTGGGCACCAGCCGCGAACAATTTAGGGGTCATTAAGCAGCTAAATGTGGTCCAAAGGGGGTTTGCGCAGAAGCTGTGTAGAGCCTACCGCACGGTCTCCCTTAACTCGGCTCTGGTACTGGCTGGGTTACTCCCGCTCGATTTGCGCATCCGCGAGGCGGCTGCGCTGTACGCGCTGTGGCAAAGAGGGGGGGTGCCTCAGCCAGTGTTAGGAGACAGGGAGGTCGAGCGAATGGCTCCAGCGATCGAGTCCCCGCACCCCGCAGAACAGACCACACTGCAGTTCGGCAGCCTGATAGACGAGGAACAATATCAGAACCACAGAGACTTCGCTGTGCGTATCTTCACAGACGCCAGCAAGATTGAGGGCAAGGTCGGAGCGGCGCTATCCTTGTGGAATAGCGCCACCGAGGTAAAGGCCCTCAAACTTGCTCTGCCGTCTTACTGCACCGTCTATCAGGCGGAGCTATTGGCCCTTCAAAGAGCGGCTGGTGAGGCGCTCAAACGCAGGGAATGCACGTTCGGCATCTTCAGCGACTCCATGGCGGCCCTTCAGTCGGTAGTAAACGTGAGTTCCCCCCATCCCCTTGCAGTGGAAACCAGAGACACCATTCGCCGCTGCGAGCTCCAGAACAAGAGTGTCTCCTTGTTCTGGATCAAGGCCCACGCAGGTTTCGAGGGAAACGAGCGAGCCGACCAACTCGCGAAGGAAGCCGCCCTGGGGTCGAAGAAGAGGCCGGACTATGATCTGTGCCCCGTTTCATTCGTCAAGCGACAGATCCGTATGGAGTCGCTTGACGAGTGGAACGGGAGATATAAGTCGGGGGCAACAGCCTCCGGCACAAAGTTGTTTTTCCCTGACGCGGTTGCGGCGTACAGTGTGGTGCGAAAATTTGAGCCTACAAGCCTCACAACACAGATTCTCACAGGGCACGGTGGGTTCTCTGCATACCTGAATCGCTTCAGGTGTAAAGATAACCCATCGTGCGCCTGTGAGCCCGGAAGGGATGAGACGGTCCTGCACGTCTTGCTAGAGTGCCCGATCACTGCTAGAGAGCGGTACGAAGCGGAGCAAGGCCTAGATGAGAAGCTGTGTGTAAATAATTTATGTAGTTTAACTAGCTGTGCCCGCGACTTCGTTCGCGTGGTTGTCGAGAACAAAACAACGTCGTTTAGATAAGAGTATATCACCTTTTTGATGATTTAGATAAGAGTCCTGACTTTGGTATAGTTGATTACGTTAATGCTTCTCTATATACTATGTTAGCGGTGGAATTACCCGGAGCATATACAAAAAGGTTGTTTGGGTTGCTAACACGTGATAGAGAAACATAGAGTTGGCCGTGTGAAAAACAATCAAAAGTAAGGTCTACACCCGCAACGGATAACGTCTGGCCTTGGGCTTTATTAATAGTCATAGCGTAACAGAGGCTTACAGGAAATTGCACACGTTTGAAAGTAAACGGAAAATTATTGGGGATAATGGGTATCCTGGGAATGAAAACAACATCACCGGAGCCGCAACCTGTTAAGATTTCGGCTTCGATGACATTTCGTTGGAGATTTGTTACTCTCAACCGAGTTCCATTGCATAGTTTTGGTGGGCTTAAATTTCTGAGTAGAATGATTGGTACTCCGACTTTTAAATAAATTTTGTGTGCTGGAAGACCTGGTGTATTTAGAGAGTCTAAAAACTCTACTGGATAGTGGGTGGCATCTCCTTCTTCTAAAACCGTGTTAATAGATAAATATTCCCTACTTTCTCCAGAAACATGTACCAATATTTGAGAATTTATTGCTGCTGCTTGGTCGTTGCGAGGTGCCAAAATAGCTCGTTGGCATAGCCAAGCAGCGTCATGGTTCGAGATCTCTGATGGATCTCCGTATACAGAGGAAATGAGTTCCTGCTGTGAGGCAACAGAAGAACACAGGCTTTCGACTAAAGTTACTTTACCTCCTTCTTGAGTCGGGTATGTGCCGTTACCAATTTGAAGTAGTAAATTTGAGAAAACCTGCGCGTTTGCGTCACCTCCCAAATATGCTCGCATATTAAAGCTCAAATTAGTTAATATGACACTACGCCATAAAATAGAGCTCTTTAAACAGGCACCTATTTCATCGGCCCTCGTTCCTCTGGGTATTATAGGGAGTGTCTGCCTGAAGTCTCCACAGAATAGCACCGTTAAGCCTCCCATCGGTCGGTCATTTTGTCTTATATCTCGCAACGTTCTATCTACAGCTTCCACAGCTTTACGATTTGCCATCGTACACTCGTCCCAAACGATAAGGGCGCAATCGCGTAAAACCCTTGCTTTATCACTATTGCGAGACACGTTGCAAACAGGGTTTTCTGTGCGGTCCAAGTCGATTGGTATTTTAAATGTTGTATGTGCAGTTTTTCCTCCTGGTAATAAAGTGGCAGCTATTCCTGAGGAAGCGACGGCAAGGGCAATTTTGTTTTGGCTCCTTATTTGAGCCAAGATAACTTTAGTGAGGAAAGTTTTACCTGTTCCACCAGGTGCATCTAAAAACAGCATTTCTCCTAATGAATGTTCTACACTACAGCATACTCTATCAAAGATTTGACGTTGTTCTGTCGTCAAATTTGAACAGCCATTTCGCAATATTTCTGCTAACTCTTCGGGGTTGTAATTTATTTCAGATGTATACTCCCTATTAATTCGTTCCCCACCAACTGTCGGTGTCGGCAAGCCGTATTGACTGAGGGGGTTCCCTCCTATACTTGTAACTATATCTTGTATAGCCAGCAAAGCCCTATTATGGCAGCTTTCACGTACTTGGTCAGAAGTTTCACTATTTATATTTTGCTGTCTCAAAAAATCTTCGGCAAACGCGTCTTTATATTTTTGCCACAACTGCCCAGCGTCCGATAGGCCACAAAATGTCAACAAAATGGCAAATAAATGGCGCAAACGATGTGGACTATCACTGACGCATGCTTCGGCTAAAGCATCATCCCAATGCTGATCGCCATCTAATAAATGCCGTGCGCGGCAAGCAGCTTGAAATGTGGGATATTCTATATCGTCCACTTTGCGGAGCTCAGCAAAAGAAGTAGGTCCTCGCACTGTGTGAAGAAGAAGGCGTAAATAATAACACTCTGCATTATTTGGGTGCACCGTGTATACTCTTCCAATCACGTGTTCTTTAAAAATGCCGGACTCGCCTTCTACAGCAGTTCCACGTCTCCTGCGATTAAAAACACCTTGCTGCTTGTTATAAGTATAATAATGTGGCACTTCATTGTACAACAGAGACTTAGCGAAATTGTCTCTTTCGCAAAGGCGAAAGAATGCGAGCAAGGTGGTTTGTCTTGGGTTGTTCATTCTTTCTGCCACATTTTCTGGCTGAAAGTAAACTCGCTGCCCGCCTTCCAGGTGCACGTCAAGATGGATGACTGGCGGATACCTTTCATGAATAGGGAAACTCAAAATGCGCCAAACTGCCTCCGAAGAGCTTATGTATCGGCCAGATTGATACCTTGTCACTTCATCAAATTGGTTGTTATTTCTTAGTGCTATCATGGCTTGATCACTACCTTTATTAACATATTTACATATATATTTTATAGATTCGACGCTATTACAAATTTCAACATTAATGTGTGCTTGAAAAGCGTTTGACAAAACTGGAGAATACGGTACCACCCAACTATTATTTAGAATTATTTCTTGTCCACGGAATCTGACAGCAGCTGTGAAACCACCTTGTGACGGTGATCTTCGCCGGTATTGCGGATACCCATTTTCCCCAGCCATAGTTAGTTCTTTCAGTGCTCTGGGGTATTTTTTTGAGCATTGACCATCTTTCATGCACGGTGATTCCCTGTTTAAGAGGCCACATGGCCCGTGAACCATATGTGTTTTTACTATGTCATGCAAAATCGGATCTGCATTATAGTCCGGAAATTCTGCACTTATGACACTGTCTATAGCATCGGGACGAATTTTTTCTTCCAGCCACAGAAGAATGTGCGCGTGGGGTAAACCACGCTTTTGCCACTCGACGCTATACATAAAACAAAGAGTTGAACCGAAAACTTTCTCCTTTGTAAGTAGATTAATCAAGACTTTGAGTTTTAAATGAAAAATCCTAGCAATAATGTCATGTCTGTCGTATGACGCCTGTCCTGTGAGAAGTGCCTGGCAAATCTCCGTCCACTTTGGATTTGTTGTAAATGTTATAAAAAGGTCCGGCCGGCCGTATTTACGGACGTAACAAAAAGCATCTTGCGTTCGTTCGTGCATATACCGCGGACCGCCTGTGAAACTGGATGGCAAAATAACCAATCGACCCAAGTTTTCGACGTTATTATCTGATTGCATGGCGTCCCGCAAGTGCACGTATTCTTCAGCGCGTAACCGTCGCTGGTTAGTGCGAATATACACTAAACGTTCAGTTTCTATTTTTGCGTACATGTCCACAATAAATTGGCTGAACAAACCACGAAATCGTTGCAAATATACGAAACTGTTTTGCCTTATTTGTAAAAGGTAGGAATAGTATTGTTGAGCAGATATTTTTTTTTGATAATTAGTGACTCTCGTAGTAGGGTTCACTTGGTACAGCCCAAAATTGTACCCATCTTCACCATGACAATAAATTAGTGGATATTGCAGGGCGTCGTAAGCTCGGTGGGTTTCCAAAATGCGTTGAAGGCGATCGTCGCGTGTACGCAACACGATATCACGTCTCTCACACTCCTGGTCGACTAAAACAACTGCAACTTCATCTGCGACGGGTGCATTGTGTCTTCCACGGTGTTCACCCACAGGACGTCTATCGGCACTTATAACAATTTTGAAATCATTGCTGCCTTGTGGAATTGACTCCAATGCAGCTTTGAATTCACGAACGTACTGGTTAACGTGATGCAGCAATTCTTGAAGTTGACCCAAAAGCTCAGCATTGAGCTGGGGAAAATTGTGATTTCTAACATTGAGCTGTTGCGTGTAATCGGATACAAAATAAATTTGGAGAAATTTGGGTTCATTTTCTGGCAGCAAAGATCCAATAAGGTGATAAACTTGACCTTGTACTTTGAAGGTTGGCATGAACGGTCCTTCCGTTATTTGTTTTGCCCCAAAGGAAGTCATTTGGAAAGCACTGTTATATAAACGAATATTATCCAAAAAACGGTTCGACTGGGGATGATCGCCATTCAGGAGACTTTTAAGTAAGTGTGGTGGATCTTGGAAATTTGGAAGAACAATTTTTCCATTTGAGCAGCACATTCCATCTGTCTCTTTCCTCCATTTCAAAGCATGACAAAAATTACAAATTTCTCTCATGTCACCCACGAAAGTAAAGCCAGCATAATTAATTCTAGACGAATATGTGAACCCTGATTTTTCCCTATTGTCCCAAGGTAATAAAATATTTGCATCGTCATTTTCCATGGACTCATCAGCTCCGCTATTTGTTTCTCTATTCATATGGTATCGAGCTCGTTCTATTTCTAGGCGAGATTGACGTTGTTCTGCTGTTTCTGCTCGTCTTAGTTCATCTATTCTTTCCCTTTCAGATGCAAGATAACTTTCATTGTTTCTTTGTACACCTACATAGTTATGTCTAGCTATTTGTAATCGTTCTTCTCCTTGGGAGAGAGATTCAGACTCGCGCGAGAGAGCGTGTCGCTCTCGGTCAGATGACAGACGTGCTTGGCGTTCCTCGATACTCTCTTGAGAACGCAAAGTCGCGGTCCGAGTTCTTTGCGAACTTAAGCGCGACTCCCTTTCTGTGAAAGTCTCTGACTCGCGTGAGAGAGACTGGCGCTCCCGATCAGCAGACAGCCGAACTTCGCGTTCCTGGATATTCTCTTGAGAACGCAAAGTCGCGGTCCGAGTTCTTTGCGAACTTAAGCGCGACTCCCTTTCTGTGAAAGTCTCTGACTCGCGTGAGAGAGACTGGCGCTCCCGATCAGCAGACAGCCGAACTTCGCGTTCCTGGATATTCTCTTGAGAACGCAAAGTCGCGGTCCGAGTTCTTTGCGAACTTAAGCGCGACTCCCTTTCTGTGAATGTCTCTGACTCACGTGAGAGAGAGTGGCGCTCCCGATCAGCAGACAGCCGGTCTTCGCGTTCCTGGATACTCTCTTAAGACCGCAAAGTCGCGGTCCGTGTTCTTTGTGAACTTAAACGTGACTCCCTTTCGGTGAACGTTTCCGATTCACGTGAAAGAGCGATGTGCTCTCGGTTAGCAGATAACCGTGCTTCACGATCTTCTTCCGATTCCTGAGACCTACAAAGTCTCATCCTTTTCGCATTTCGGCTACGCAGCGAAAGGTTAGTTTTTTTTCTTTGAGGCATTTTCAAGGAAAATTAAAGCAATAAACAAAACTAACAACACTTATGACTGAATAGCCTACAAACTTAAAAGATCGGTGCGTCGAACAGTCTAGTGTGACAACGTATCGTCTGTTCGTGGTCGTGACTCAACGAATTGGCAACACTAACTTACTGTATAACGATTGGCACTATTGGATTCAAACTCCGAAGTAAATCAAATACAATCTTTACTTCGTACTTCAAACCAATGACCAAAGTTGACCAAACGAAACCAATAAGATAAGCAAATACTTTTTTTTCGACCAATTTAGAAAATCGATAAACCAAGCAACCAAAGAACTTTTACGACACACGCAAGAACTTTTAAGACACCTAACGAAACCCAATTTGCCTAGTAAACACGGTGGACGTCATCCTCGCGCGGAAAATCTTAACACCGCGATTCAGAAAATGACGTCATTTGCACAACGCCATCTATCGGATTTAGATTTCAACTATCAACATTAGTTCTATTTTTAGTCTTAAGATGTCGTTGCAAGTACTATACTTAATTGCGTAACGTAATATTTTACTTCTTGAACTCACTAAATTAATCATATCTTTTGATAGAGTGAACCGATTTCGATGAAACAAAAACTAAGTTAATCCTCAAGTTGCGTATAATTTTTGTATATAAACATTGTCAGCATTGAATTCGTAGATTTTACGTGATGTGCGCACAAACAAACAGACAAACAGACAAACAGACAAACAGACAAAAATTTCAAAAATGATGGAAATGGGTTCTGTTACTTATCTTTTCACACGCTGGCTATTTTTTGTTTCAATTTCTTCAATGTACAAAAATGACTTTTCTACAGATTTATTATATGTATAGAATAGATAAGTGGTAAAAAAAGAAAGGAGTTTTTAGAATATTGTAGTAAAATAGTATTAATAGTTAACAATAGAAATAAGATAGAAAAGTAAAATAGGATACTTATTTATATAATAATTATTTAGTTTAAGTACCTAACTAGTAAAAGAAAAAAAAAAAAAAAAAAAAAAAAAAACAATATCCTACTAATATTATAAATGCGAAAGTTTGTATGTTTGTTTGTTTGTATGTTTGTTTGTATGTTTGTATGTTTGTATGTTTGTATGTTTGGCTGAAGGTATCGCAAAAACGGATGCAGGGATTTGAATGAAATTTCGCACACAGGTAGGTCATAGCCTGGATTAACACATAGGCTACTTTTTATCCCGGTAAATGACAAGACTTAGCGAAGGCTGAGGTGGAAGTAGAAATCCAAAGTCAGGCTGAACGAGCGGTTTTCGCTCACAAAGTACCAGGAGACCAGAAACATGAAAAGTATTTCCGGGGTTGGAATCATGAGCGGTAAAGTCTCGCAAAGTACCAGGGGACCAGAATCATGAAGAGGTATTTTCGGGGCTACAACTCTAGCGGTATAGCTTCGCAAACCACCAGGAGACCAGAATCAAGAAGAAGTATTGCCGGGGCTTGAATCCTGAGCGGTATAGATTCACAAGCTACCAGGAAATCAGAATCACAAAGTATATTCCGAGGCAGGTATTATGAGATGTAGAGATTCACAAATTACCAGGAGACCAGAAACATGAAAAGTATTTCAAGGACTGAAATTATGTGCGATAAAGTCTCACAAAACTACGAAAAGATCAGGAGTCACGAAAAAGTAGTTCCGGAACTGGAATCATGATAGGTGTAGATTCCAAAACTACCAGGAGGCCATAGTCATGAACCAATATTTTTGGGGCTTAAATCCTAAGCGGTATAGATTCCTACGACCTACTAGGAGATCAGAATCACAAAATATATTCTGTGGATGGTATTATAAGAGGTACAAATTCACAAATTACCAGGAGAACAGAATCATGAATAAGTTTTCCGAGCAGTACAGATTCACGAACAACCAAGACATAGAAGAATTAGAAATGTTACCAAAAGGCTGGGATTATGAGCGGTAGAGATTCATAAATTACCAGGAGACCAGAATTATGAAGAAGTGATTTTGGGGTTGGAATCATGAGAGGTATAGATTCTAAAATTACCAGGAGACTAGAGTCGTGAATCAGTATTTTTGGGGCTAGAATCTTAAGCGGTATAGATTCACAAAATACTAGGATACCAGAAACACAAAGAGTGTTCCGGGGCTGAAATCCTGAATGGAACAGATTCTCAAACTACCAGGGAGGGGGCTGGAATCCTGAGCGGTATAGATTCATAACCTACCAGGAGATCAGAGGTACAAAACATATTCCGCAGCTGGTATTGGGAGAGATAGAGATTTACAAATTACCAGGAGACCAGAAATGTGAAGAAGTAAAATTTCCGAGCGGTATAGATTCACTCACTAACAGGAGATCAGAATTACAAAAAAAAAACCAAAAAAAAAGGGTGGGATCAAAAGAGGTAAAAAAAAAGCATCTTGAATAAGTATTTTCGGGACTGGAATCCTGAGCGGTATAGATCCTTAAACTACCAGGAAAACAGAATCATGAAGAAGAGAAATTTCAGACCTGCACGCGGATGAAGACAAAGGTAAATTGGAAGTAAAAAAAAGGTGGTGAAAAAGTTAATCTTACTAATCCTACTAATATTATAAATGCGAAAGTTTATAATGTTTGTTTGTTTGTATGTTTGGCTGAAGGTATCGCAAAAACGGCTAAAGGGATTTCAATGAAATTTTGCAAACAGGTAGGTCATAGCCTGGATTAACACATAGGCTTTTTATCCCGGTAAATGACAAGACTTAGCGATGGCTGAGGTGGAAGTAGAAATCCAAAGTCAGGCTGAACGAGCGGTATACGCTCACAAAGTACCAGGAGACCAGAAACATGAGAAGTATTTCCAGGGCAGGAATCATGAGCGGTAAAGACTCACAAAGTACCAGGAGACCAGAATCATGAAGAAGTGTTTCCGGGGCTGGAATCACGAGAGGTATAGATCCTCAAACTACCAGGAGACCAGAGTCGTGAATCAGAGTTTGGTGGAATCCTGAGCGGTATAGATTAACAAACTTCCAGAAGATTAGAATCATAAAAACTATTCAGGGTCTGGTATTAGGAGAGGTAGAGATTTACAAATTACCAGGAGACCAGAAACATGAGGAGCAAAATTTCGAGGACTGAAATCATGAGCGATAAAGACTACTCACAAACTACCAGGAGACCAGAAACACAAAAAGTATTCCGGGGCAGGAATCGTAAGAGGTAGATAAAGATTTACAAATTACCAGGAGTTCAGAATCGTGAAGAAGTGAAAATTCGAGCGGTATAAATTCTCGCACTACCAGGAGATCAGAATCACATAAAGTATTCCGAGGCTGGGATCATAAGAGGTAACATCTTGAATAAGTATTTTCGGGACTGAATCCTGAGCGGTATAGATTCTTAAACTACCAGGAAAACAGAATCATGAAGAAGAGAAATTTCAGACCTGCACGCGGATGAAGCCGCAGGGAAACTATCAGGGTGCCAAAATCATGAAAAAGTTAATTTAACATAAACAACAAAACTTCGTCGTCAAACGTAGATACAAACGCAGGCAGTCCATAGAAAAGAGATGAGAGAGAGATATGTTCGGCCTAACGCAAAAAATTGCTGTTCAACTTTGGTAAGTCTTGCGAATGTATGAAATTCTAATTTATCATGATCCTAACCCGTACTAACATTTAATCTTTCACAAATGTTTGGACCCAATCCAGATGTCTACGCAGACTGAGTCACGGGGAAGATACTAAAAAGGTAAAGTGAAGGGCAGGAATTTTGGGACTGTCTTTAAGTAGAACTTAGACGTTCAAAAAGTTCTGGCTCGCAGCCTAATTTGAATGACTGACTTTGGATTTGATTCTTACAGTGTTTTTTTAACTTGCTACTCTCTAGAAATACCACTCAAATTTATCATACTTTTCACGCGGGCGAAGCCGCAGGCGGAAGCTAGTTCTAAAATAAAAGAAAGTTTTGTTAAGCTAGTAATTAAGTTTTATAGTATTATATTAGAGTTGTTTTTTAGTAGTTTAGTTGTTTTGTCTGTCCAGCCCTACGCTTACGACACATGTCATGTAGACAAAATGTTAAGTCGCTAAGTCGTTAATCGATAACAACAGGCTCTGATCAAGTCAGAGGACATCTTGCGTGGCAGGAGTGTGGTTTTAGTCAGTACGAGTCTGACACTGCTCGCCCCGAGCCGAGTCCGTCCATGAGGATTTCCCACTCCTGCCAAAAAAAAAAAAAAAAAAAAACCTAACCTAACCTAACCTAATGCCGCAAGTATTTTTGTCGTACCTGTAATAGCTGATTTTTAAAAAGACTTTGAATTCTCAAAGTTTGGACCTGTACATCTCCGGAGGGAATCAAAATTTAGAAAATCTTCAACTGCAGTCTTTGGCGCGCTCATTAGAAGAACAGGACCTAAAAGTTTTAGATTTTTTAAATCAACAGTTTTTTAATTATAAGAAATTTTAGTAAAAATTCACATTTCCTGAAATTTTTCCTTCGTTTTTCATGTTTTTTCAAAATTGTTTATTGTGCCGTAAAGAATTAGATTTGTACTATTTTTAGATATTTATTTCAGAATTTTTGAGTGGGGGGATCCTGAGATATTGAATTTTATATGTTTTTTGTCGTTTATTAAAAATAAATAGATTTTAACAAATTTTGACATCGGGACCGGGTCCAATACATATATTGTGACCCATATAAGCCCAAACACGGGTGTTATACCTTCAAAATTACAAGATTGACGAAATTGCGCCATTTTGGTTTTTTAGGTTTTAAAGTTTAAAGAGCTATATCTCGGGATCCACTGAGCCGATTACTATCGGATTTTCTTTGTAAATTGAGGCATTTCGAGGACTCTAGATTGTGTAAGGTTTCAGGACTTTTCAGCCTGAAAAAATTTTTGTCGCTGAAACTGTTTTCAGGGGAGACCTGAGGTGACGCCGAGCTGTACATTTCAAACCCGGACCTTCTCCGACGAAGGGTTCCGAAGTTACGGGCTCTTAAACTTTACTTTTGACAGTTCGGCGGCCATTTTGTTTAGCTTCAGACCGCAATAACTCCTGAACTGGAAGTCGTAGGAAGTTGCGGCTTTCGATTTCGACCACAGGGGCTCCTTGCCCTCCTTACCCTGTATTTTCAGGCGGTTTGGAGCTAAAAATTCTTGGGGTCCTGAAAGCAGTTTCAGCTGATAGCTGAGCTCGGGCTGAGTTCGGAGAGCCCAAACTTGGTGGTTTTGCGGCCATCCGAAGCGGAGATAACACCCGTCAAAAAGTGACTTTGACGGTTGTGCCGCCATCTTGGTCAGTAGTTAAACACCTATATCTCCGTGACGGTGCGTCGTAGAGCGACGGGATTTTGGCTGTCAGTAGAAGCGGACTGAAACCCAACGGGTGGGACGATTTTCAGCAGCTTTTTCGGGTGTTAACATTTTTTGGCCTGAAAACGGTTTCAGTGGATAGGTCTCACCGAGCAAAGTGCAGAAAGCCCAAACACGGCGGTTTTTGGACCGGTGGTTCCGAAGATAACCCATATAAACCACTTTTGGTTTTTATTTTGGGAAAAAACCAGGATTTTTAAGTTGGCATAGCTCCGGAACCCCTTGGTATAGCTGAGCCGAGTTTGGTATCATTTGAAAGGGCTCGGGGAGAGCTATCCATTGGTTAAGACGAATTGACTCTACATAGAGTCTTGAAAATTTTTTGCGTCTATTTCAGTTGATTTTATTAATATTTAATTGTAAATAAATTAATTAATATTAAGAACTTCTTCTATCTCTCTTCTTTACACCTGTTTCTTTACTATCATTTGACAACAAATTATTTACATTTTATTATACGTTTGTCAAGTTGACAAAAAACTTTTATCGATCTTTTGACGCAACCCCGCGATTTTTAAAAAATGTTTGGAGTAAGGACTCCGGCCAAAAAGCCGTTGTCATCTCGCGAATCGCCAAGCGATGACGAAAGGGCCGGTCCCTCGAAACCAAAAACGCAGACCTCTAACGTGAGGAGAAGTATAGGGGAATGGGAGGCGTCAAAAATGACGCAAGACTCACCGAACTCGCCACGAAAAGTGGCACCGCCAGCGCAGACGAGGACAAAGTTGGGCCCCGTCGCAAGCGAAAACAGACCGAACCGAATGTCCGCCGAGATGCAATTCGGCCCTCCGAAGCAAAAGAAGGAGTACCCTGATAGGGTAACAGAGGCACGGGCCTGTATAAAAAAGGCTAAAGTTGCTCTAGGTGAATCCAGAAATTTGAGGGCCGACATCAAAGCGGATGTCACGCAGGCGGTGGAACGCTTGTTCCAACTGGTGAAGGAAGCCGAGACGGCGAAAAGGACACCAGGGACATTAGAGAACAGGACAGAGGAAACAGAGACTGTAAGGGTAGGGGAAATAGGGAACGAATCGGATAGTATCACTTGGTTGCGCTCCGCACTAGAGGAGCAATCTCTAATAGTGAAGGAGGGCAACCGGATGATAAAACAGCTACAGGTGGCACTGCAGGAACAAAAAGAAGTGCAGGAGACACGTGACAGGGGAGGGCGCGGTGACGGAGATATTCTTGAGGGAATTAAAAGGCTCGAAGAGACCACAGAGGAAACTCGAAAAATGGTCTCCGAAATGAAGGAGAAGGCTCCCACTTACGCAGAGGCCCTGACAACACCCCAAAACATCTGGAGTCAGAAACCAAGACACTCCGTCATCGTGTCATCTGATGTCACATTGGACACAAGTGCAGAGGTAGTTGGAAGGGTCAAGGAGGTACTGGATGCAAAGAAAAGTGGCTTGCAAATTGAGAGGGTCCGGAAAGTGAAGGATAAGAGAGTCATCTTGAGCTTTAACAACAGGGACGAGATGACAAAAACTACAACCCAGCTCAAGAAAGACAAACACTTAAAAGTGGAAGAAGCGAAAAACCGGAACCCACTTGTCATAATAAAGGATCTCTTGTCGTACAACAGTGACGAGGACATATTGACAGCCATAAAAGTCCAAAACCGTCGCTTGTTTGAGGACCTGACGGCCGAGGAGGCGACTGCCACGGTGAGGTACCGGAGGAGGGCACGGAACTCATTAGAGAGCCATGTCGTCCTGGAGGTGACACCAAAGTTGTGGCATAGGCTTACGGTGGCTGGCAGGGTCTTCATCGACCTGCAATGTGTCAGGGTGCAAGACCAGTCACCCCTTATACAGTGCACGAAGTGCTTGGCATATGGCCATGGCCGAAAGCTGTGCACTGAGTCGGTAGACTTGTGCAACTATTGCGGTGGGCCACATCTTAAGGCTGAATGTACGGAGCGGGTGACTGGTGACGGGCCGACGTGCAAGAACTGCGTCAAAGAAAAGCTCGATGGCGCAGGCCACACGGTATACAGTCAGCAATGTCCGGTGCGTAGGAAATGGGATGCCTTGGCACGAGCCGCCATAGCTTATTGCTAAGGTGGTCCCCGGGAATACACGAACGGCGGCTGCTCATACATACGTTGTGGCACAGGCGAACCTCCAACGCAAGCAACTGGCGACTAACGAGCTTATGCTCGAGGCCAAAAAACGCAAAGTTGCCGTCGCACTGGTCCAGGAGCCGTATGTGGGAAGTATAAAGGCTATGAAGTCGTACGGGGGGGCTAGAATCTACCAGGACGCGGGCGGCAGCGGAGGCACTGTAAAGGCGGCGATAGTGGTGTTCGATCACGATATCGACGTTATACAGTGCCCAAAATTCACCACCAGTAACACCGTGGTGGTGAAGCTGCGAACGAATGAGTGGGAGATTCTCGCCGTCTCGTACTACTTTGAGCCTGGCCTTCCCATCGGGCCATACTTGGACCACATGACAAGAGCGATGAAAGAGTTAAAGCCCAGAAAGGCTATCATTGGAGGGGATGCCAACGCCAAGAGTGTGTGGTGGGGTAGCGGCGTTATCGACGATAGAGGAGACGAGCTGGCTGGAATGATCGGAGAGCTGGATCTCCAGATACTCAACTGCGGGAACAAACCCACCTTCGATACCATAAGAGGAGGACGAAGGCTAACAAGCCACGTGGACGTCACCTTATGCACGGAGGACTTACTCGACCTAGTGGAGGAATGGACGATTGCTGAAGACCTGACGAGCTCGGACCACAGCGGAATAATGATAAAAATTAAACTAAAAAAAGGGAAGGGTATTAGCATACAAAGAACGACTAGGATATACAATACCAAAAAAGCTAATTGGGAACTTTTTAATTCAAAAATGAACCAATTAAAAATAGAAAATAGAATAAATAAATTACAGGTAGACCAAATAAATAACAAAAAACATTTAGACGAGTTAATAGAAAAATACACAAAAACAATAACCGAAGCCTGCAATGAGGCAATACCTAGGAAAAAGCAAACCCAAACACTCACCTTGCCGTGGTGGTCCGAAGAACTCGAGAGGATGAAGCACGAAGTCGCTACTAGGAAGAGGAGAATCCGGTGCGCGGCGCCCTCACGTAGAGAAGGTGTGGTTGCGTTGTATCTGGAAGAGAAAGCAAAATACGAGACAGAAGTTAAAAAGCGATCCACGGAGAGTTGGAAACAGTTCTGTCAAAAACAAAATAGGTAAGGGGTATGGGAAAGTATTTACAGGGTGATAAAAAATACCACAAAAAGGCAGGAAGATCTACCACTAAAATGGAACGGGAAGGAAGTGGGACAGGAAGGATCTGCGAGACTACTGGCAGAGATTTTTTACCCGGAAGATGCAGAAGAGGAGGATACTCCATACCATCGTCGGATCAGGGCTCTTGCTGACCGCGTAAACGACTGGAGCCATGACGAGATCCATGACCCAGCGTTTACGTCGGAGGAGCTCAGGTTCGCGACGGGGAGTTTCAATCCTAAGAAGGCACCCGGAGCAGACGGTCTTACAGCCGATATTTGCCAGCGATTGATAGTGCAAGATATGGAGTTGCACTTATCAATTTTTAACAAGTGCTGGCAAATGACCCACTTTCCAACGGCGTGGAAAGATGCGACTGTGGTGGTGCTGAGGAAACCAGGAAAGGATAGTTACACCAATCCTAAATCTTATAGGCCAATCGGACTTCTTCCGGTAATGGGTAAGATACTAGAGAAAATGATGGTAAGAAGGCTGGTTTGGTACCTGGCGCCCCGATTGAGTCCACGCCAGTACGGTTTCATGCCACAGCGAAGCACGGAAGACTCCCTCTATGACCTGTTGGGCCACGCGAGAGGTAAACTCCAAGAGAGGAAGCTTATCACGGTGGTCTCGCTGGATATAGAGGGAGCCTTTGACAGTGCTTGGTGGCCGGCCATAAAGGCTAGACTGGCGGAGGAAAAGTGCCCCGCGAACCTTAGGAGGATTATGGCTAGCTACCTAAGCGACCGCAAGGTAAGGGTGAGGTATGCCGGCCATGAGTTCGTCAAGGGCACCAATAAAGGGTGTGTCCAGGGATCGATAGGCGGTCCCATCATGTGGAATCTCGTATTGAACCCATTGCTGGAGAGCCTTACGCAGCGTGGCGTCTACTGCCAGGCCTTTGCGGATGATGTGGTTCTGGTGTTTGCCGGGGAGACTGCGCAGGAGGTCCAGGGACAGGCCAATGCCGTTCTTGAACATGTTCGGGAGTGGGGTGTCATGAACAAGCTTAAGTTTGCGCCACACAAAACTTGCGCAATGGTGGTGACCAGAAAGCTTGGACATGACACGCCACATCTGACCATGGGAGGGATCGACATTGGAATGTCCTCGGAGATAAAGATCCTGGGACTCACAGTGGACGCCAAGCTGACCTTTAATAGCCATGCGGCTAATGTCTGCAAAAAGGCACTTGGCGTCTACAACCAGCTGTCGAGAGCCGCCAAGGCAAGTTGGGGTCTCCATCCGGAGATAATCCGGATTATATACACCGCGACAGTGGAACCCATCATCACATACGCTGCTGCCGCCTGGTCCTCAGCATCGAAAAAGCTGTGTGTTCAACACCATCTAAACGCCGTCCAGAGGGGATTCGCGCAGAAATTGTGCGGAGCGTACCGCACGGTCTCACTCCATTCGGCGCTAGTACTGGCTGGAATACTCCCACTTGACCTCCGGATTCAGGAGGCAGCTGCCCTATATGAGGCAAGAGGAGGGGTGCCCCAGCCGGTGCTGGCGGATGGAGAGATCGAGCGAAGGGTGGAGTTCTCTAGGATGCCTCACCCCGGTGAACATATTGCGATGGAGTTCGTGAGCTTGGTAGACCAGGAACAAGTTGACAACCATAACAATCAGGCCATCCGAATTTTCACTGATGGGAGCCGGATAGAGGGCAAGGTCGGCGCCGCACTATCCCTATGGAATAGTGCAGAAGAAGTGAAGAATGTCAAACTCAAACTGGCCCCATATTGCACCGTCTATCAGGCAGAACTCCTCGCAATATGCAGAGCCACAGAGGAAATCCGGAAGAGAAGTGAGGTGAGTTACGGGATATACAGCGACTCCAGGTCAGCCCTGGAAACCGTAACAAACCTCTGCACTGCGCACCCTCTGGCAGTTGAGGCCCGCAAGAACCTGCGAACTATTGAAGACCAGAGCAAAACTGTGTCCTTGTTCTGGGTCAAGGCACATGCGGGACTTGCTGGTAACGAGAGGGCGGATGAACTGGCGAAGGACGCAGCGCTTAAATCAAAAACCAAACCGAATTATGACCTGTGCCCAATTTCATATATTAGGCGACAAAACCGTATGGTATCGATCGCAGAATGGAATCGAAGGTATCGGCACGGCACTACGGCTAAAGTAACTAAACTGTTCCTCCCCGACGTTATTGTAGCATACAAACTAGCGCGACAGATGGTTCCAACCAATGTTACCACACAGATATTGACGGGGCACGGTAGGTTCTCGGAGTATTTGAACCGATTCAAATGCAAAGAGAATCCATCGTGCATCTGCCAACCCGGGACGCCCGAAACGGTAGAGCATGTTCTGGCTGAATGTCCCATTCATGCCCTAAAGAGAATTGAGCTGGAGAATAGAGTACAACTGAAACTAGTCGCAGAGAATTTTCAAAGGCTTATTTCAAATAAACAAACTAGGAAGGAATTTATAGAATATTGTGTAGACATTGCCAAAATTGTCATAGGTAGGAATAAATAGAATAATAAAGTTTATGTTAGATATATATTAGTATAATATATTGATTAGCATAATTATAAGAATTGGTGAATAATATTAGAAAATAAGGTGTTATAATTATAAGGCAATAAAATAAGTAGCTAAATAAAAATAGACCTGTTAGAATAAGTAGAGTAGGTCTGTAACTGTATTAGTATAAGTAAAGTAAGTCTGCATATGTAATAGAATAAGAATAAAGATAGTAAGACTTTTCCTTAATAAAGAAATCCTGCAGTCCCAACCTATCCCAAATGTTGATTAAGGACTCTAATAATGTTAGAGGTTAGCTCGCGGGCCGGGCCTTGGCGCCCGGACAGGAAAAAAAAAAAAAAAAAAAAAACCTAACCTAACCTAACCATGGGGAGTCTGGCCTCAACCGCCGCCCGGAAAGCCACGTTTTAACCGCGCTCCGCGTTATAAATTCACGAATATAGTAAAAGTTTTATCAAATCACTCGTGTTATACATCAAAATACGCGTAATCGCGACGCGATCACAAAAGTGTAAAAAGTGTTGTGACAAGTGGAAAACTGTGGAAGTTATCACGAAAATTAGTGAAGTTACGGAAATTTTTAACATTAAAAGTCAAATAACTTTGAAAGTAAAGCGACGACATAGCAATTTTAAATTGCTATCTAGACCGCCTCATCGAGATCTTCGATCCAGAGAAAAGTCCCGATTTTTTCCGCGCAGGCGCGCGGGCATATAAGGGAATAACTTTTTTGCAGTGAAAACGTGGTCCCGTTTTTGGGGGCCGAAAATTATCCCTGACCATTCCCCGAGAAGGAGAATAAGACAAGGACCCCGAAAGTAATTTCAAAACCGAAAATAAGTTAAGTAAACACCTTTTTATTATAGTTACAAACTTTAAAAAGTTCCGTGCGGCTGTGAAAAAGACAAAGATTCTTCCCGTCCGGGAAATATCAGAATTTTCAGTGACAACCTATGCTCAAACTCCTGTGGAAGTAGGCCAGGACATCACCAAATACGGATGCGGGAAATCACCAGGTTTGGACTGGAATCTTAAGAGATCTGCTTAATCTGGTGCACACAGAACAATTCCCGGGCCGCAAAATAACTTGGTTTCTCGGTTGGAAAGAAAAGAAGGAGGAGCAGCTTAGCCATACTTTTTCCTATTTTTATTAATTGAAGTAGTAGCCTAAACCCACTAGTGAGCGAATTGAAAAATAAACAGGAAATTCTGTCCAGCAGTTCCCGATATATAGCGTCTCCCAGGTCGCGTGTTTTCCCCGATTCCCACTTGTTTACAAGCTGTATGGGAATGGCTATAGTTCCGAAACGGGAAGTCGTAGAGGGAAAATAATAGAATAAAACATAGTTTTCTCTAGAAGAGCTACCTACACAAACTGCTCCCATCTCTCTGCGACCTCTCTGGAAAAAAATCGGGGTAAATTACGAGATTCTCCCTATAGTAGCCTCATCAAAAAATTTTTCTCTACTGCTTAGCAAAAAAAAATTAAACTTAACATTAATTAGATTTAGCAACTAATGTGTGTTATCAATTGACAAATGTAAAATTTTAAACTCAACTTTCGAGTAGTTTCGAGTTATAGAACTGTTGTTCGTCAACCGAGCATCGAAACCGGGACCTAAAAATCCCTAAAAACGCTTGTATCTCGGGAACGGAGCGAGATAGCCCATTTTTAACCCCGCAACACTCCCTGAGCTGCGCCCTGTGATCCTCCCCCCCCCCTCCCCATTATTTAATACTTATTGGAACCCCCCTCTGAGAGACTCCAATCTGTTGAGAACCATAGTTGCCAGGACGTTAATTTACCAAACTTAGCCTCCACCTCCCCCCGTGACCACTCCAATCCCCTCATCTAACTCCCTTCTCGCTTACCAGACTCATCATAATCTACCAAATTAATAACATAAAATATAATATCAAATTATCATAAGCACGGAATAGAAGTATCTATTCCGCGACCTAAATAGTAACACTTCAAAATAAATTAATTAAATTGATGTCCCGAACAAATTCCCGCTAAAACCTAAATATCTCGGAAACGGCTGGGTTTATCAAAAATCTGAGCAAATTTCCCCCCCCCCCCTAGTACCCGCCCTCCCGGCTAGAACCCATATTAAGGTAAACCCCCTAGACCCCCTTTTTGACCCCTTCCATTTTCGACCCCAATTACTAATAATCTATCCATATACAGTCTCTTCATATACATTTACATATATACCCCCCGGCATCCTGTTTGTAACCCCCTGTGACTCCTTTGACACCTTCCCTCCCCTGCCCCTTCAGAGCTACTTCACCTAACCGGGTCCTAACATCGACACCAAAGGTCGTGGACCGACCAAGTTTGGGGTCTCTGAAATCGGGAGGAAAAGACCTGTCTTTTGGCCCCAGCGGTTTTTTTTTTTTTTTTTTTGTGGCACTAGACTAAGGTCTGGGTTATTTCTATTATTTGTACAAAATAGCCGTAATTTGGTATAGACTAAGGGTCTGAGACCCAGCTTAATAATAAGTATAGCTTTATTGAGCTATAGTTACTAGACTAAGACAATATATTGTAGGTATAGATTAAACGTAATCAGATTATTCATCTGAGACAGTGTTGGTGATAATCGGAGGGCTGATTTGATAACCCATAAGGTCACTAGGAAACTAACACAATATATCCTGTATTTGGATATTGGGAAGCCCTATACGTAAATACAAAGATACATACGCTACGACATACACAATTATACAAGACACGGTAAAACAAGTTGTGACAATGATACGAACGCCATCGTTTTTATTTTGGGAAAAAACCAGGATTTTTAAGTTGGCATAGCTCCGGAACCCCTTGGTATAGCTGAGCCGAGTTTGGTATCATTTGAAAGGGCTCGGGGAGAGCTATCCATTGGTCAAGACGAATTGACTCTACATAGAGTCTTGAAAATTTTTTGCGTCTATTTCAGTTGATTTTATTAATATTTAATTGTAAATAAATTAATTAATATTAAGAACTTCTTCTATCTCTCTTCTTTACACCTGTTTCTTTACTATCATTTGACAACAAATTATTTACATTTTATTATACGTTTGTCAAGTTGACAAAAAACTTTTATCGATCTTTTGACGCAACCCCGCGATTTTTAAAAAATGTTTGGAGTAAGGACTCCGGCCAAAAAGCCGTTGTCATCTCGCGAATCGCCAAGCGATGACGAAAGGGCCGGTCCCTCGAAACCAAAAACGCAGACCTCTAACGTGAGGAGAAGTATAGGGGAATGGGAGGCGTCAAAAATGACGCAAGACTCACCGAACTCGCCACGAAAAGTGGCACCGCCAGCGCAGACGAGGACAAAGTTGGGCCCCGTCGCAAGCGAAAACAGACCGAACCGAATGTCCGCCGAGATGCAATTCGGCCCTCCGAAGCAAAAGAAGGAGTACCCTGATAGGGTAACAGAGGCACGGGCCTGTATAAAAAAGGCTAAAGTTGCTCTAGGTGAATCCAGAAATTTGAGGGCCGACATCAAAGCGGATGTCACGCAGGCGGTGGAACGCTTGTTCCAACTGGTGAAGGAAGCCGAGACGGCGAAAAGGACACCAGGGACATTAGAGAACAGGACAGAGGAAACAGAGACTGTAAGGGTAGGGGAAATAGGGAACGAATCGGATAGTATCACTTGGTTGCGCTCCGCACTAGAGGAGCAATCTCTAATAGTGAAGGAGGGCAACCGGATGATAAAACAGCTACAGGTGGCACTGCAGGAACAAAAAGAAGTGCAGGAGACACGTGACAGGGGAGGGCGCGGTGACGGAGATATTCTTGAGGGAATTAAAAGGCTCGAAGAGACCACAGAGGAAACTCGAAAAATGGTCTCCGAAATGAAGGAGAAGGCTCCCACTTACGCAGAGGCCCTGACAACACCCCAAAACATCTGGAGTCAGAAACCAAGACACTCCGTCATCGTGTCATCTGATGTCACATTGGACACAAGTGCAGAGGTAGTTGGAAGGGTCAAGGAGGTACTGGATGCAAAGAAAAGTGGCTTGCAAATTGAGAGGGTCCGGAAAGTGAAGGATAAGAGAGTCATCTTGAGCTTTAACAACAGGGACGAGATGACAAAAACTACAACCCAGCTCAAGAAAGACAAACACTTAAAAGTGGAAGAAGCGAAAAACCGGAACCCACTTGTCATAATAAAGGATCTCTTGTCGTACAACAGTGACGAGGACATATTGACAGCCATAAAAGTCCAAAACCGTCGCTTGTTTGAGGACCTGACGGCCGAGGAGGCGACTGCCACGGTGAGGTACCGGAGGAGGGCACGGAACTCATTAGAGAGCCATGTCGTCCTGGAGGTGACACCAAAGTTGTGGCATAGGCTTACGGTGGCTGGCAGGGTCTTCATCGACCTGCAATGTGTCAGGGTGCAAGACCAGTCACCCCTTATACAGTGCACGAAGTGCTTGGCATATGGCCATGGCCGAAAGCTGTGCACTGAGTCGGTAGACTTGTGCAACTATTGCGGTGGGCCACATCTTAAGGCTGAATGTACGGAGCGGGTGACTGGTGACGGGCCGACGTGCAAGAACTGCGTCAAAGAAAAGCTCGATGGCGCAGGCCACACGGTATACAGTCAGCAATGTCCGGTGCGTAGGAAATGGGATGCCTTGGCACGAGCCGCCATAGCTTATTGCTAAGGTGGTCCCCGGGAATACACGAACGGCGGCTGCTCATACATACGTTGTGGCACAGGCGAACCTCCAACGCAAGCAACTGGCGACTAACGAGCTTATGCTCGAGGCCAAAAAACGCAAAGTTGCCGTCGCACTGGTCCAGGAGCCGTATGTGGGAAGTATAAAGGCTATGAAGTCGTACGGGGGGGCTAGAATCTACCAGGACGCGGGCGGCAGCGGAGGCACTGTAAAGGCGGCGATAGTGGTGTTCGATCACGATATCGACGTTATACAGTGCCCAAAATTCACCACCAGTAACACCGTGGTGGTGAAGCTGCGAACGAATGAGTGGGAGATTCTCGCCGTCTCGTACTACTTTGAGCCTGGCCTTCCCATCGGGCCATACTTGGACCACATGACAAGAGCGATGAAAGAGTTAAAGCCCAGAAAGGCTATCATTGGAGGGGATGCCAACGCCAAGAGTGTGTGGTGGGGTAGCGGCGTTATCGACGATAGAGGAGACGAGCTGGCTGGAATGATCGGAGAGCTGGATCTCCAGATACTCAACTGCGGGAACAAACCCACCTTCGATACCATAAGAGGAGGACGAAGGCTAACAAGCCACGTGGACGTCACCTTATGCACGGAGGACTTACTCGACCTAGTGGAGGAATGGACGATTGCTGAAGACCTGACGAGCTCGGACCACAGCGGAATAATGATAAAAATTAAACTAAAAAAAGGGAAGGGTATTAGCATACAAAGAACGACTAGGATATACAATACCAAAAAAGCTAATTGGGAACTTTTTAATTCAAAAATGAACCAATTAAAAATAGAAAATAGAATAAATAAATTACAGGTAGACCAAATAAATAACAAAAAACATTTAGACGAGTTAATAGAAAAATACACAAAAACAATAACCGAAGCCTGCAATGAGGCAATACCTAGGAAAAAGCAAACCCAAACACTCACCTTGCCGTGGTGGTCCGAAGAACTCGAGAGGATGAAGCACGAAGTCGCTACTAGGAAGAGGAGAATCCGGTGCGCGGCGCCCTCACGTAGAGAAGGTGTGGTTGCGTTGTATCTGGAAGAGAAAGCAAAATACGAGACAGAAGTTAAAAAGCGATCCACGGAGAGTTGGAAACAGTTCTGTCAAAAACAAAATAGGTAAGGGGTATGGGAAAGTATTTACAGGGTGATAAAAAATACCACAAAAAGGCAGGAAGATCTACCACTAAAATGGAACGGGAAGGAAGTGGGACAGGAAGGATCTGCGAGACTACTGGCAGAGATTTTTTACCCGGAAGATGCAGAAGAGGAGGATACTCCATACCATCGTCGGATCAGGGCTCTTGCTGACCGCGTAAACGACTGGAGCCATGACGAGATCCATGACCCAGCGTTTACGTCGGAGGAGCTCAGGTTCGCGACGGGGAGTTTCAATCCTAAGAAGGCACCCGGAGCAGACGGTCTTACAGCCGATATTTGCCAGCGATTGATAGTGCAAGATATGGAGTTGCACTTATCAATTTTTAACAAGTGCTGGCAAATGACCCACTTTCCAACGGCGTGGAAAGATGCGACTGTGGTGGTGCTGAGGAAACCAGGAAAGGATAGTTACACCAATCCTAAATCTTATAGGCCAATCGGACTTCTTCCGGTAATGGGTAAGATACTAGAGAAAATGATGGTAAGAAGGCTGGTTTGGTACCTGGCGCCCCGATTGAGTCCACGCCAGTACGGTTTCATGCCACAGCGAAGCACGGAAGACTCCCTCTATGACCTGTTGGGCCACGCGAGAGGTAAACTCCAAGAGAGGAAGCTTATCACGGTGGTCTCGCTGGATATAGAGGGAGCCTTTGACAGTGCTTGGTGGCCGGCCATAAAGGCTAGACTGGCGGAGGAAAAGTGCCCCGCGAACCTTAGGAGGATTATGGCTAGCTACCTAAGCGACCGCAAGGTAAGGGTGAGGTATGCCGGCCATGAGTTCGTCAAGGGCACCAATAAAGGGTGTGTCCAGGGATCGATAGGCGGTCCCATCATGTGGAATCTCGTATTGAACCCATTGCTGGAGAGCCTTACGCAGCGTGGCGTCTACTGCCAGGCCTTTGCGGATGATGTGGTTCTGGTGTTTGCCGGGGAGACTGCGCAGGAGGTCCAGGGACAGGCCAATGCCGTTCTTGAACATGTTCGGGAGTGGGGTGTCATGAACAAGCTTAAGTTTGCGCCACACAAAACTTGCGCAATGGTGGTGACCAGAAAGCTTGGACATGACACGCCACATCTGACCATGGGAGGGATCGACATTGGAATGTCCTCGGAGATAAAGATCCTGGGACTCACAGTGGACGCCAAGCTGACCTTTAATAGCCATGCGGCTAATGTCTGCAAAAAGGCACTTGGCGTCTACAACCAGCTGTCGAGAGCCGCCAAGGCAAGTTGGGGTCTCCATCCGGAGATAATCCGGATTATATACACCGCGACAGTGGAACCCATCATCACATACGCTGCTGCCGCCTGGTCCTCAGCATCGAAAAAGCTGTGTGTTCAACACCATCTAAACGCCGTCCAGAGGGGATTCGCGCAGAAATTGTGCGGAGCGTACCGCACGGTCTCACTCCATTCGGCGCTAGTACTGGCTGGAATACTCCCACTTGACCTCCGGATTCAGGAGGCAGCTGCCCTATATGAGGCAAGAGGAGGGGTGCCCCAGCCGGTGCTGGCGGATGGAGAGATCGAGCGAAGGGTGGAGTTCTCTAGGATGCCTCACCCCGGTGAACATATTGCGATGGAGTTCGTGAGCTTGGTAGACCAGGAACAAGTTGACAACCATAACAATCAGGCCATCCGAATTTTCACTGATGGGAGCCGGATAGAGGGCAAGGTCGGCGCCGCACTATCCCTATGGAATAGTGCAGAAGAAGTGAAGAATGTCAAACTCAAACTGGCCCCATATTGCACCGTCTATCAGGCAGAACTCCTCGCAATATGCAGAGCCACAGAGGAAATCCGGAAGAGAAGTGAGGTGAGTTACGGGATATACAGCGACTCCAGGTCAGCCCTGGAAACCGTAACAAACCTCTGCACTGCGCACCCTCTGGCAGTTGAGGCCCGCAAGAACCTGCGAACTATTGAAGACCAGAGCAAAACTGTGTCCTTGTTCTGGGTCAAGGCACATGCGGGACTTGCTGGTAACGAGAGGGCGGATGAACTGGCGAAGGACGCAGCGCTTAAATCAAAAACCAAACCGAATTATGACCTGTGCCCAATTTCATATATTAGGCGACAAAACCGTATGGTATCGATCGCAGAATGGAATCGAAGGTATCGGCACGGCACTACGGCTAAAGTAACTAAACTGTTCCTCCCCGACGTTATTGTAGCATACAAACTAGCGCGACAGATGGTTCCAACCAATGTTACCACACAGATATTGACGGGGCACGGTGGGTT
Organism: Polia nebulosa; assembly: GCA_951329385.1. Taxonomy (NCBI): domain Eukaryota; kingdom Metazoa; phylum Arthropoda; class Insecta; order Lepidoptera; family Noctuidae; genus Polia; species Polia nebulosa. Next base: position 29,464,245 of record OX589610.1, on the reverse strand, counting down.
CTCGGAGTATTTGAACCGATTCAAATGCAAAGAGAATCCATCGTGCATCTGCCAACCCGGGACGCCCGAAACGGTAGAGCATGTTCTGGCTGAATGTCCCATTCATGCCCTAAAGAGAATTGAGCTGGAGAATAGAGTACAACTGAAACTAGTCGCAGAGAATTTTCAAAGGCTTATTTCAAATAAACAAACTAGGAAGGAATTTATAGAATATTGTGTAGACATTGCCAAAATTGTCATAGGTAGGAATAAATAGAATAATAAAGTTTATGTTAGATATATATTAGTATAATATATTGATTAGCATAATTATAAGAATTGGTGAATAATATTAGAAAATAAGGTGTTATAATTATAAGGCAATAAAATAAGTAGCTAAATAAAAATAGACCTGTTAGAATAAGTAGAGTAGGTCTGTAACTGTATTAGTATAAGTAAAGTAAGTCTGCATATGTAATAGAATAAGAATAAAGATAGTAAGACTTTTCCTTAATAAAGAAATCCTGCAGTCCCAACCTATCCCAAATGTTGATTAAGGACTCTAATAATGTTAGAGGTTAGCTCGCGGGCCGGGCCTTGGCGCCCGGACAGGAAAAAAAAAAAAAAAAAAAAACCTAACCTAACCTAACCATGGGGAGTCTGGCCTCAACCGCCGCCCGGAAAGCCACGTTTTAACCGCGCTCCGCGTTATAAATTCACGAATATAGTAAAAATTTTATCAAATCACTCGTGTTATACATCAAAATACGCGTAATCGCGACGCGATCACAAAAGTGTAAAAAGTGTTGTGACAAGTGGAAAACTGTGGAAGTTATCACGAAAATTAGTGAAGTTACGGAAATTTTTAACATTAAAAGTCAAATAACTTTGAAAGTAAAGCGACGACATAGCAATTTTAAATTGCTATCTAGACCGCCTCATCGAGATCTTCGATCCAGAGAAAAGTCCCGATTTTTTCCGCGCAGGCGCGCGGGCATATAAGGGAATAACTTTTTTGCAGTGAAAACGTGGTCCCGTTTTTGGGGGCCGAAAATTATCCCTGACCATTCCCCGAGAAGGAGAATAAGACAAGGACCCCGAAAGTAATTTCAAAACCGAAAATAAGTTAAGTAAACACCTTTTTATTATAGTTACAAACTTTAAAAAGTTCCGTGCGGCTGTGAAAAAGACAAAGATTCTTCCCGTCCGGGAAATATCAGAATTTTCAGTGACAACCTATGCTCAAACTCCTGTGGAAGTAGGCCAGGACATCACCAAATACGGATGCGGGAAATCACCAGGTTTGGACTGGAATCTTAAGAGATCTGCTTAATCTGGTGCACACAGAACAATTCCCGGGCCGCAAAATAACTTGGTTTCTCGGTTGGAAAGAAAAGAAGGAGGAGCAGCTTAGCCATACTTTTTCCTATTTTTATTAATTGAAGTAGTAGCCTAAACCCACTAGTGAGCGAATTGAAAAATAAACAGGAAATTCTGTCCAGCAGTTCCCGATATATAGCGTCTCCCAGGTCGCGTGTTTTCCCCGATTCCCACTTGTTTACAAGCTGTATGGGAATGGCTATAGTTCCGAAACGGGAAGTCGTAGAGGGAAAATAATAGAATAAAACATAGTTTTCTCTAGAAGAGCTACCTACACAAACTGCTCCCATCTCTCTGCGACCTCTCTGGAAAAAAATCGGGGTAAATTACGAGATTCTCCCTATAGTAGCCTCATCAAAAAATTTTTCTCTACTGCTTAGCAAAAAAAAATTATACTTAACATTAATTAGATTTAGCAACTAATGTGTGTTATCAATTGACAAATGTAAAATTTTAAACTCAACTTTCGAGTAGTTTCGAGTTATAGAACTGTTGTTCGTCAACCGAGCATCGAAACCGGGACCTAAAAATCCCTAAAAACGCTTGTATCTCGGGAACGGAGCGAGATAGCCCATTTTTAACCCCGCAACACTCCCTGAGCTGCGCCCTGTGATCCTCCCCCCCCCCTCCCCATTATTTAATACTTATTGGAACCCCCCTCTGAGAGACTCCAATCTGTTGAGAACCATAGTTGCCAGGACGTTAATTTACCAAACTTAGCCTCCACCTCCCCCCGTGACCACTCCAATCCCCTCATCTAACTCCCTTCTCGCTTACCAGACTCAACATAATCTACCAAATTAATAACATAAAATATAATATCAAATTATCATAAGCACGGAATAGAAGTATCTATTCCGCGACCTAAATAGTAACACTTCAAAATAAATTAATTAAATTGATGTCCCGAACAAATTCCCGCTAAAACCTAAATATCTCGGAAACGGCTGGGTTTATCAAAAATCTGAGCAAATTTCCCCCCCCCCCTAGTACCCGCCCTCCCGGCTAGAACCCATATTAAGGTAAGCCCCCTAGACCCCCTTTTTGACCCCTTCCATTTTCGACCCCAATTACTAATAATCTATCCATATACAGTCTCTTCATATACATTTACATATATACCCCCCGGCATCCTGTTTGTAACCCCCTGTGACTCCTTTGACACCTTCCCTCCCCTGCCCCTTCAGAGCTACTTCACCTAACCGGGTCCTAACATCGACACCAAAGGTCGTGGACCGACCAAGTTTGGGGTCTCTGAAATCGGGAGGAAAAGACCTGTCTTTTGGCCCCAGCGGTTTTTTTTTTTTTTTTTTTTGTGGCACTAGACTAAGGTCTGGGTTATTTCTATTATTTGTACAAAATAGCCGTAATTTGGTATAGACTAAGGGTCTGAGACCCAGCTTAATAATAAGTATAGCTTTATTGAGCTATAGTTACTAGACTAAGACAATATATTGTAGGTATAGATTAAACGTAATCAGATTATTCATCTGAGACAGTGTTGGTGATAATCGGAGGGCTGATTTGATAACCCATAAGGTCACTAGGAAACTAACACAATATATCCTGTATTTGGATATTGGGAAGCCCTATACGTAAATACAAAGATACATACGCTACGACCTACACAATTATACAAGACACGGTAAAACAAGTTGTGACAATGATACGAACGCCATCGAAGTCTGACGCATCGCCAACCGGAGACAACGAGACGAGGGCGGGCCCCTCGAATACTACTCAGGTGCAGAAAAGCATTAACGAAATTGAGGCAAAAGTTAGATCTACTCCAACACAAAAGCCGAAAATATCTGCACCGGTTGCTGAGGCGCGCGCCCTCTTGCTTAAAGCGAAAGCACAGCTAGATATGTCAGGGAACATTAAGTCCACCATTAAACAGACTGTTTTAGACTGTTTGAAGTCGCTCTATGAGATTGTAAAGAAAACTGATAGACCAGAGGCAACAGAAGAAAAATGCAAAGGAGAGAGAGAAAACAAGCAGGAAGAAACTGAAGTTAGAAGCTTCAGAACACTAAAAGAAATTTTGGAAGTCAAAGAGATTTTGAAGAAAAATTAAAAAGAGGAACTCCCAGCTAAAATAGAAACATCAAAAGTGGTGCTTAGCGACAGGATTGATGCGCAGATGATAGAGCTTAAAGAACTGAAGGTGATGTCAAAGATACATGCTGAGAAAATAGAAGCCCGAATGGGAAGCCTTGGAACCTACGCACAAGCCGTAGCGATGCCACCTCAGCCATCGGCTAGGAAGAATATGCACTCGATTATAGTGTCGTCATCACACGAGGGTGACACATCAGACTCTGTAGTCGAAAAAATTCGAGCAACTGTCGATGCGAAGAGCACAGGAATAAAAATAGACCATCTGCGCAGAGCAAGGAACCAGTCGGTGGTTATAAGCTGCTCTGAAAAAGAAGACATAGGAAAGGTATCGGCAAAGCTCAGGAAATCCGGGGGGGATCTGAAAGTTGAGGAGGCCATAAATAAGAACCCACTCATAGTGGTCAGAGACATGATGAATTACGTGACTGATGACGACTTGGTGACGGCGATAGGATCCCAGAACGGACACCTCCTGGAGGGAGCCGTAATCAGCGAGGGGGACGTTCGTGTCTTGTATAGGCGAAGGGCGAGAAACCCACTGACAGGTCACATAGTGCTGCGTGTTAAACCAGTGATATGGCAGCGGCTAACCTTGGCGGGCCGAATCCACGTGGACCTACAGAGGGTGGTTGTAAGAGACCAGAGCCCTCTGATCCAATGCACAAAGTGCCTCGGATACGGACACAGTAAAAAATACTGCAAAGAATCAGCAGTTCTGTGTAGCCACTGCGGCGAACCGCACACTAGAGCGGAGTGTCCTGGGTTCACCCTTAATGAAGAACCTAAGTGCAGAAACTGCAGTTTGTCAAAGAAGGACGCAGCACATAATGCTTTTGATAGCGAGTGTTCCACACGTCGTCAATAGCATATTGCTAAAGTTGTGGAGGGATCAGGAGCTAAAATAAATGATATAAAGTATCGTGTCGTGCAGGTGAACCTCCAAAAGAAAAAACTTGCGACCGAGGAATTCATACTCGAAGCTGGGCGCAGGAAAATCAGGTACGCTCTTGTGCAGGAACCCTATGTCGGGGCAAAGGGGGAAATGAAGACCTTCCCTGGGACAAGAGTAATCCAAGGCACAAAAACGAGCGACAAAGTCATCAAAGCCGCGATAGTCATTTTCGATGGTGGAGTGGACATGATGGCGTGCCCGACATGGACCACCGAAAACATAGTGGTAGCGAGATTGAAGGTGGAGGGCACCACCATCGTGGTGGCGTCCGTCTACTTTGAGGACTATCTCGATATCGAACCATATCTTGACCAGCTGAGAGAAATAGTGACAAAATCAGAAGGGGCGAAATTACTGGTGGGAGGGGATGTGAACGCATGGAGCACATGGTGGGGAAGCGAGAGAGAGGATGAAAGGGGAAGACTACTATCTGGAACCCTAGACGAACTCAACCTCCATGTGCTCAACTGCGGAAATATCCCAACATATGATACCATTCGAGGAGGGAAGCGGTACAAGAGCACAGTAGACATCAAAGCCTGTTCAGACGATTTTCTTCGGCACGTGGAAGAATGGAGAGTAGAGACGGAAATGACGAGCTCGGACCACAATGCGGTGGTACTTAGTATCGCAACAAAAAAAGGAGTCGAAAACAAAATAAAGTACAGTAGTACTAGGGTATATAACACTAAAAAAGCCGATTGGAAACGATTCCGGAAAGAACAAACAAAATTATTGTTGGAAAATAAAATTGATAAAACGTATATAGATAATATTAATAGCTTAGAAGAGTTAGAAAATTGTATAGGGACACTAACAAAAATTATTACAGAAACTTGCGACAAGACAATACCAAAAATAAAGAAAGTAGATAAAACATACTTACCGTGGTGGAACGATGAACTTGATTGGCTTAAAAAGTCGATGTGCACAAAGAAGCGAAGAATCCGTTGCGCAGCCCCACGTAGACGGGAATGGGTTGTGATGGAATACCTGAAAGCAAAGGAAAGTATGAGTTTGAAGCATGCAGGGCACAAACTGAAAGTTGGAAAAGCTTTTGCGAGAGGCAGGACAGGGAGAGTGTTTGGGATGGCATATATAGGGTAATCTCAAGGACAAAAAAGAGACATGAAGATCTGCCAATGGTCCAAAATGGTGAGGCACTAAACTCGCATGAATCCGCCAGGTTCCTGGCAGAAACCTTCTTCCCAGATGACGAAGAAAAGGACGACAACTCCGAACACGCTGAAATAAGACAGGCAGCGGTACGTTCAGAGGAAGGCAAACCAGAGGACAAAATGGATCCACCCTTCACTCTTGCCGAGCTTAGGTATGCATCAAGGAGTTTTAACCCGAAGAAGGCGCCGGGCCCTGACGGGTTTACTGCTGACATCTGCGAGGCCGCCATAAGTAACAATGAACAAGTGTTCTTGGCCATAACAAACAAATGCCTCGAGCTGTCCTGCTTCCCAGAAAAGTGGAAAGAAGCGGCCGTCGTCGTATTAAGAAAACCTGGAAAGGATAATTATACCCAGCCAAAATCTTACCGACCGATCGGACTCCTGCCTATCCTCGGAAAAATACTTGAGAAAATGCTGGTGCGGAGATTAAGGTGGCACATGCTACCCCGAATGAACCCACGGCAATATGGATTTGTGCCGCAGCGAAGTACGGAGGACGCTCTGTACGACATGATGCAGCATATCGAACTAATGTTAAAAGAGAAAAACCTGGTGGTAGTTGTCTCGCTGGACATTGAAGGGGCGTTTGATAGTACGTGGTGGCCTGCAATAAAAAGTCGCCTGGCGGAGAAACACTGTCCACTTAACCTCCGAAAACTGGTGGGAAACTATCTACAGAACAGGAGAGTCGCGGTAAGATATGCTGGAGCCGAGCACAAGAAGAGGACCTCAAAAGGATGCGTGCAAGGATCAATCACAGGGCCCACATTCTGGAACCTCCTCCTAAACCCGCTACTGGACGAACTGGAGGAAAGGAACACATACTGCCAGGCATTTGCAGACGACGTGGTTCTAATATTCTCTGGAAAAACGGCTTTCAATCTAGAAGTTGAAGCCAATGCCAGCCTGGCACATGTGCAGCGGTGGGGTGTTCGAAACAAACTAAAATTTGCGCCGCACAAGACCCATGCTATGCTGCTCACCAAAAAGTTGAAATTCGACACACCACGGCTGCGCATGGGCGGGGTTGATATTGCGCTAGTTGAGGAGATCAAGCTGCTAGGGCTAGTAATTGACCGGAAGATGACCTTCCGGAGCCACGTCACATACGTCTGCAAAAAAGCCATTAACATCTTTAGGCAGTTGTCCGGCGCAGCAAGGGTAACCTGGGGACTAAACCCAGAAGTGGTAAGGGTTATCTATGTTGCGGTAGTGGAGCCGGTTATCCTGTACGCAGCTAGTGTATGGGCCGGAGCGGCTGACAGAATCTACATTCAAAACCAGCTCAACTCGGTTCTTAGGGGCTTCGCCCAGAAGATCAGCAAGGCATACAGGACGGTCTCACTGAATTCGGCTCTAATTTTGACAGGACTGCTGCCGCTTGACCTGAGAGTCAAGGAAGCAGCATCGCTCTACGAGGCGAAGAGAGGGAAGCCTCAGCCAAATTTATGTGACCGATCTGTCGAGGAGAAAGCTAGCTTTCTGGCGAGGCCTCATCCGGCGGATGAGGAGGAACTCGGCTTCCAATGCTTGAAAAATAATGTGGAGGTGCAGCGGCGCATGGGGGAGGGTGCAGTACAAATATTTACAGACGGGAGCAAAATAGAGGGAAAAGTTGGAGCTGCCCTATCCTGGTGGATAGGAACAGTCGAAACGAAAACTAAAAAATATAAGCTCGAGGAGTACTGTACCGTCTTTCAAGCGGAGCTGTATGCCGTACACAAAGCTATGGAGATGATCACGCACAGTCCGGAAGAAGAGTTCAACATATTTAGTGACTCCAGGTCAACCCTGGAGCTATTGAGGAACGGTGATACCTGCAACCCACTAGCTCTAGAGATAAAGAAGAATCTCAGTCAAGTTAAGCTAGCTGGTAAAAATGTCCAATTTTACTGGGTTAAAGCCCATGTAGGGATACAAGGGAATGAGAGAGCCGACGAACTGGCGAAAACAGCAGCACTAAAAATTAAAAGGAGACCTGACTTTGACAAATGTCCTATCTCATTTGTCAAGCGAACCATTAGATGCGATTCGATTGACAAATGGGAAAACAGATATCAAAATGAAAGCAAAGCTAGTGTCACAAAAATATTTTTCCCCTCCGCCACAGACGCCTACAGACTAAGCAGGGACATTCACCTCACATACCTACACACACAACTCTTCACAGGGCACGGGGGATTTTCTCAATATCTAAATCGGTTTAAAAAAAAGGACTCACCTGCATGTATTTGTGACCCAGTTGCGGAGGAATCGATATTGCACCTAATAGTTGAGTGTCCAGTGTTTGAGTTTGCCAGATTTAACGTAGAAAATGAAATAGAGACAAAAATATGCAAAGACAGTTTATGTAAAATAATGATTAACAACGACATTAGAAGAAAATTCTTGGATTTTTGTTTATGTATAATAAAAACTGTTATAGATAGAAATAAGACGTAGACTAAGAAATTAACACCTTAAATATAGTGAACTAAGTAAAAGTAAAAGTACAGATAAAAGAAAGAAAAAAGGAAAGAAAAAAAAAAAAAAAAAAAAAAAGGAGAAAAACAGGAAAAAAAAGAAGAAGAAAAAAAAAAAAAAAATAAATAAATAAATAAAGGAAAAATAAAACAGTAAAATAAGCGATATTGATTAAATTGATAAATTTTTTGAATAAGAGACAATAGTCAGTAAGCTCTTTAGTCCCAACTTATACAATATGTAAAAACCCCCACAACGATAGACGATAGTATGTAAAAAGAATAACAGTGCATTAATCATAGAACATAAGAGAAAAGAAGCCTCCGACCGCAATATCGGAGAGAAATATGCACGGCAGGAGTGTGGTTTTAGTCAGTAAGAGTCTGACACTGTTCGGGCTGGCCTGCTCGCAAGTCAGCCCGTCCGTCCATGAGGATTTCCCACTCCTGCCAAAACAAAAAAAAAAAAAAAAAAACCTAACCATGGGAGTCATAGAGAGAGATCAAAAGATGAGAGAGGAAAGGGTGACTTATGCTACTATGGCGGCCAGTTCCCCAAGGAGGCATTACCCAGAGAGAACGGCTTTGCACTCAGTAGTGGTCACTTCAAGGGATGAGAAAGACACCGGGGAGCAGGTGTTTGAAAAAATACGAAGAGCATTCAACGCCAAAGAGGAAGGAGTCAAAATAGATAGGATCAGGAAAGGAAGAGATAGGAAGGTGATAGTGGGTTGCAACACACAAACAGAGATCGATAGAGTCAGGGACAGTATCCAGAGAGCAGGAACGGAACTAAATGTTGAGGAAGTAAGGAACAAAGACCCACTGGTGATCATACGCGGAGTCCTCCAATACAACACCGATGAGGATGTCCTCAAGGCTCTGCGTTCTCAAAACCATCATGTTTTCAAAGATCTGAGCGAGGAGAACGAAAGAGTGACAATAAAGTATAGAAGGAAGGCCAGAAACCCACACACGGAGCACATCGTGTTAAGCGTATCACCAGTTATATGGGGCAGACTAACAGAAGTCGGTACAGTTCATATTGACATCCAGCGACTTAGGGTAGCAGATCAGTCCCCGCTTATACAGTGTTCGCGATGTCTAGGATTTGGACACGGAAAACGAATTTGTCACGAAGACCCAGTGGATTTGTGCAGTCACTGCGCAGGTCCGCATCTCCGAACAAAGTGTCCAGATTGGCTCACCGGAGTGGCACCGACCTGTAAAAACTGTTTAAGGGCTAAGCTGGACCATGTGGGTCACGATGCGTTTAGTTCCGAGTGCCCGGTACGAAAAAGATGGGACACTATGGCGAGGTCCACCGTAGCGTATTGCTAAGGTGGCTTCACCCACACGTGCCTTCACCCACACCGCTTGTCCCGTTTACACCTGGGGGTGTAAACGGGACAAGCGGTGTGGGTGAAGGCAGACCCCACCAGTATTGCGTGGCACAGGCCAACCTCCAAGAGTGCAAACTCGCTACAGCCGAATTTATTGAAGAAGCGGGTAAAAGGAAATGGGCGTTTGCAATGGTCCAGGAGCCATATATAGGTGGAATAGGAGAAATGAAGAGCTATCCGGGTACACGAGTAGTGCAATGTTTCCGGAAAACCGAGAAGGTTAATAAAGCGGCCATCGTACTCTTTGACGACACCATAGACCTCACACAGTGCCCAACCTTAACAACTGAAAACTTCGCAGTGGTGAAGTTGAGGACAGGATCATGGGAATTAGGAGTCGTGTCAATGTACCTGGATGGTGGTGAGCCAGACTTGGACCACTTAAAGAAAATTATGGATGAGATCGGAGTCAGGGATGTAATGCTGGGGGGGGATGTCAACGCTTGGAACACATGGTGGGGGAGTCGGGAGGTGGACTGGAGGGGAGAGGCTTTGGCGGGCACGCTGGATGAGCTAAGCCTTCAGATCCTAAATCTCGGCACAACTCCCACCTTTGATGTCATCAGAGGAGGTCGAAGGTACTGTAGCTGTGTGGATATAACTACATGTACAGAAGACATGCTTGGACGGGTGGCTAACTGGAGACTAGCAGGAGACATCACCACATCGGATCACAAGGCAATCCTGTTTGAACTTAAACTGGAAAAATCAAAAGGAATGGACATAAAAAGAACTACGAGAAAATATAACACAAAAAAGGCGAAATGGGTACAATTTTATGGGAAATTAAACCAAATCTGGGAATACAATAATATAAACAAATCAGAAATAGACAGGATAGAATCAATAGAACATTTGAACAAGATAACCGAAACATACACAGACGCAATAGGGGAGGCGTGCGAGGGGACCATACCGACTGTCAACAAAAGACAGCAGACAGGATTGCCTTGGTGGACCGAGGAGCTTACACGAATGAAGGAGGAAGTCAAGAGGAGAAAGAGGAGAATCTCTTGTGCCGCACCGGTACGCCGAGCATTGGTGGTTGATTTATATCTCACAGCGAAGAAGGAGTATAAGCAGAAGATGGAAGACACTCTCACAGCGAGCTGGAAAGAGTTTTGCGGCAAACAGGAACGTGAAACTATGTGGGACAGCATATACAGGGTCATAAGCCGAACAGCCACTAGGAAGGAGGACACACCATTAGTGCGGGGAAGTACTGTTCTTAGTAGTGAGGAGTCGGCCAAGTTGCTTGCAAAAACATTTTATCCTGAGGATAAAACGCAGGACGACGATGAGGACCACAAGCAAATTAGAGAGTCAGCGAATAGAGTAAACGAAAGGACGGATGGTGAAGCATTCGATCCTCTATTCACGCTGGAAGAACTGAAGTGGGCCGCATCAAGTTTCAATCCTAAGAAAGCCCCTGGGATCGACGGACTCACAGCGGACATATGTAGCGCAGCTATAAGTCATGACCCGCAACTGTTCTTGGCAATATTGAACAGATGCCTTAGCTTATCCTGCTTCCCGACCATCTGGAAGGAGGCGGTGGTCATAGTCCTCAGGAAACCGGGAAAAGATGATTACGCGCACCCCAAATCATACAGGCCGATTGGGCTATTGCCTGTACTGGGTAAGATTCTTGAGAAGATGCTGGTACGTCGCATTAGGTGGCATATTTTACCCGAGGCAAGCAGGAGTCAGTACGGGTTCATGCCGCAGCGCAGCACCGAGGACTCCCTCTATGACCTGTTAAAACACATTCGAGACAAACTGAAGGAGAAGAAGATCATCACAGTCATATCGTTGGACATAGAGGGAGCCTTCGATAGCGCCTGGTGGCCGGCTATGAAATGTCGACTGGCAGAAACAAGATGCCCGGTAAACCTGCGACGTCTAGTGGACAGCTATCTGAGTGACAGAAAAGTGAGGGTTAGGTATGCAGGAGCGGAATACCTACAGGAAACCAACAAAGGGTGCGTGCAAGGTTCTATAGGGGGCCCTACTTTCTGGAATTTGCTCCTTGATCCCCTACTCAAAGATCTGGAAAAACGAGGCATTTACTGCCAAGCATTTGCGGATGATGTGGTGCTGATTTTCTCGGGTGATACAGCACTTGGTGTCCAGAGGCAGGCTAATGCGACACTCGCACACGTCCAGAGGTGGGGTGTCAAAAACAGACTTAAGTTTGCGCCGCATAAGACGAAGGCCATGGTGATCACAAATAAGCTGAAGTATGACACACCACTTCTGCACATGGGTAGGTAGGATGTTGCCCTGTCTCGGGAGATCAAGATACTGGGGCTCACAATCGATGACAAACTCACATTTAATGCTCACGCGTTGAACGTATGCAGGAAGGCGCTAAACATTTACAAGCAGCTGTCAAAAGCCGCAAAAGTCAGTTGGGGCCTAAAACCCGAGATAATCAGGACCATATACATCGCAGTGGTGGAGCCGGTCATTATGTACGCAGCAAGTGCTTGGGCGCCGGCTACAAGTAAGGTGGGTTTAAGGAAGCAGCTCAATGGGGTTCAGCGTGGGTTTGTGCAGAAAATTGTCAAGGCGTATAGGACAACTTCTTTAAACTCGGCCTTGATACTCTCCGGATTGCTTCCACTGGATCTCAGGATTCGGGAAGCAGCCTCTTTTTATGAAGAGAAAAGAGGATATTCGCGGAGAGTGACAGGAGACCGAGGAATCGAGTTGCCGGCCCCATACACACAAATGCCACATCCCGCAGACCAGATAGGAATAGAGTTCGAGTGCGTGAGGAACGGTGCAGAAATGGACCAGAGAGGACTCAGCTACCCAAAAATTTACACAGATGGTAGTAAGATAGAAGGCAAAGTTGGCGCAGCACTATGCCTCTGGGAGAATGGGACAGAAACCAAAGCCCAAAAGTTCAAGCTGCACCATTTCTGCACCGTTTATCAGGCCGAACTATTAGCTCTGCAAAAGGCCTCCGAGCTGGCCTTGAAGCACGCATCTCCGGTTGTCGAGGTATATTGCGACTCCAGGTCGGCCCTGGAAACGGTGACTCGAGACGTTTCCCTCCATCCACTGGCTTTTATAATCCGAAATAACATCCGTCAAATGACTAACTGCGGTAAAACGCTTCAACTGTTCTGGATAAAGGCACATGTGGGATTGGAGGGAAACGAAAGGGCCGACGAGTTGGCAAAGGATGCAGCATTGGGTAAAAAATCAAGACCGGACTACGATCGGTGCCCGGTTTCATTCGTCAGGCGACAAATCCGAATGGACTCGCTTGACGAATGGAATTCGAGATACCGATCTGGGGAAACTGCATCAACCACAACGATGTTCCTTCCTGACGCAACCGTGGCGTATAATATAGTGCGAAAACTTAAAGTTGATCCCCTGTTAACACAAGTATTGACGGGACATGGCGGGTTCTCCGAGTATTTGAACCGTTTCAAGTGCAAGGAGAGCCCGGCGTGTCCCTGTGACCCGGATAAAAAAGAAAGCGTACCGCATATACTCTTGGAATGTCCCATATTTGGAAAAGAAAAATATAATTTTGAGATAGAAACTGACGTTAAAATAAATTTAGAAACAATACCAAAATTAATGCAAAACAAACAAATTAGACCAAAGTTCTTAAAATACTGCAAGGAAATAGCGGCCAAAGTAATAAAAAGGAACAAAGCATAAAAGATGTACTTTCAAATATTGTTGAATATTTTGATAAGTAATCTACGTCATAAGTTAGAGTGAAAAACACATGTTGTAAGTAATATAAGGACTAATTAAAGAAGAAATTTAAGAAATCTAAAATAAATGTAAACTAGAATAAGGTAAGAAAAACTATACCGATAATTATATTAATAAAATGTAAGAAAAAGACTCTGATCATACACGTCGGAGGAAACACGCAACACCCTGTATGACGGGTGTGGAGTTGCCCAGGCGTGTAAATAGCCGTGGTTCTCTGCAGGATGAAGGACAGTGTTACTGCCAGTCACTTGGATTTAATGCTGGCCCAAAATTGCCTATATTTGTCCGTATAACTTCAAGTTAGGAGTGGTTGGCAGTAGCCGGCGCATGTGGCCCTACTCACAATTTGCGAAAACAAGTGGTACCTGACTTTCCGGGCTGTTCTCGATGGTTGCACGTCGATTTGACGACGACGAGTGGCCACTCGTTCTCTTCACACCAACCCTCCTGGCTGTTCACTGGTTAACGGACGCGGTAAATATGGGTTATTTATTATTCCCGGAGGATCCCCAACGTTTACAGGATATTACTCGGGATTTTAGTGTATTTGCGGGGACGATATTAATTTAAGTAAAGACATTAATTTAGTCTGCGGTGAGATGCGCGCTGTACCTCGCGGCGTTAGACACACACTGAATTATCTATGGTTGCTGCTTTCTCAGATTGCCTATGGCCCCGTAAAAAGCCGGTTACACACTCGACTCGCAAGTCAGAGCAAGGCACACACGTCGCGATACCACCCCCATCCAACTTGCAGAGTGGCGGCAACTCGCCACACCATGCTCCCCGCCTTGAAAGGTCCAGGAGCTTTCAAAAGCTGCTAATCTATGCGGAGCGAGTGAGGTTCAAGAAGCGGTGATGATATGTAAGCATTAACTTGTTGAAGAGCTTTGAGGGAAATCCAAGCAGCAGTCCGAAACACCATCGCATTGATATAATGCTCGGGAAAAATAATTATCAGTGTCCTAAGAATGAATTGCGGTTCGACTTGACTATGGTAAGTCGAATAAACTAAATTACAACTATGTAATGGCGTACCATTGGAACGTATAATATGAACCCTAAACTAAATTAAACTAAATTACGTAGTAATAATAATCTATTGAGTTGGCAAAGGATACAACTTAGTGACAGGACGTTTATACGTGCCTGACGCGGTTTTTATTGAAGCGTCTCGAATTACACCATCCGATCCCGGAAAAACTTCCTCTATGATACCCAATGGCCAAGTCAATGGAGGTACGGTATCTTGACCCAAGAGAACGACAGTACCTATCTCTATAGGGCGATCGGGAGTGCACCACTTCTGGCGAACTTGCAGCGTGTGCAAGTACTCAATTCGCCATTTATTCCAGTAGGATAACACAAGTTGATCCAAGAGCCTTTTGCGGTTATTAAGGTTTATGTTTTCTTCTGTCAATTCAGAAGAAGGCAAATACGTGAGTGGACTGGACATTAAAAAATGCGCGGGCGTGAGTACCTCCGGATGTGGGTCTGACGAAATGACACTAAGTGGTCGAGAGTTCAAAAGGCACTCAATTTGCACCAATACGGTCGAGAGTTCCTCGTAAGTGAGAAGTTGTTTACCTACGACTCTAAACAAGTGAGTTTTAACACTCTTAATATTCGACTCCCAAATACCTCCGAAGTGTGGAGCTCGCGGCGGTATTCTTGTCCACTCGATGCGTGATTTAAGAAGCTCATTTTTAATATCCGTTTGAACAGTTGAATTTAATAAAAAAGAATAAATATCATCCAATTGCGCCTTAGCGCCAACAAAATTGGTACCATTGTCTGAGTACATAACAGACACTGGACCGCGGCGAGAAATGAAACTCTTAAATGCGGATAGGAAAGCCTCAGATGTGAGATCCGAAACAAGCTCGATATGTATGGCTTTAGTCACCATGCATACGAACAAACATAAGTAAAGTTTCTGCGAACGTTGACCTCTACGTCGAATAGGTATATAAGCAAGCCGCCCGGCGAAATCTACACCGGTGTGTACAAAGGCTTTAGCATCACGGACGCGGTAAGGAAGTTCAGCCATTTTGGGTACTGGATGCTTAGGATTTAGACGGAAACAAGTATTACATTTCCGACAACGAGAACGTATAACCGTTCGGCCATCCAATATCCAAAACCGCTGCCTTATAATGGACATCAATAACCCTGGGCCCGTATGGCAGTACGTATTGTGATAGTGATCGATAATTAGATCGACTACGCGGTCGCGTTTAGGTAAAAGCGCGGGATGCTTGGCTTCATACGGCAAGTCAGATTTAGACAATCTGCCCCCAATACGTAAGATTCCGAAGCTATCAATGAAGACAGATAAACAGCGCAACTTCTTAGCTGGAAGTTCACCTGCTTTAATTAAATTTAAATCGCTCGCAAAATGTAAACTTTGAACTATTCGAACAATGAAATTTTCGGCGGTTTGAATGTTTTCAACAGAACTATGACTATGTAGTCTGTTTGTAAATTTAAGAATGTACATAAATACACGTAACAATTTATTCCATGAGCAAACACGGTCAGCTATAGTATCTAAAATACGCGGTTCAGTATTCGAAGTTTCTACAAGAAAAACCTTTGATTTAAACTCCGGCAATGTTTCACATTGAGCAGGAGAGAACTTTAAAGGCCACTCGCTCATGGGCTGATGGAGCCATGTGGGGCCGTTCCACCACAACGAGTGTCTTATTAAATCCGACGGCAGCATGCCGCGAGACAGACAATCGCTAGGATTCTCTTTCCCGGACACGTGACGGAAACAAGCGGCAGGTAAGTTTTCCTGTATTTGAGCAATGCGGTTGCTGACAAAAATAGACCATCTATGGGGAGATGAGTGGATCCACGAGAGAGCTATGGTGGAGTCCGAGAAAGCGTGGACACCTGCAATAGGTACACGAGCGGAAAGTTTTTCCTTGACTACGCGAACAAGTTTAGACAGAAGTAAAGCGGCGACAAGTTCTAATCGAGCTAGCGTTGTTATTTTTGCGGGGGAGACTTTGGACTTTGCACATAAGAGTCGGACAGTGATATCACCAGCAGGGTTGGTAATGTGTAAATAAATACAACAGCCATAACCAGTAAAGCTGGCGTCGCAAAAGGCTACGATGTTCACTACAGCTTCTCTAAAGACGCCAATGTGGCGAGGAACCTTTAGAGATGAGAGTGAAGGAAAATCGCGCGTAAAAGCGGCAAACCGATTTGTGATAGATTCCGGTGGAACCTCATCCCATCCTACTTTAGCTAACCAAAGTTCCTTGATTAATACCTTCGCGTACAGCACAACGGGTCCTACAAGGCCCAGTACGTCGAACAAGCGGGCAACTAGCGATAGAATCGCGCGCTTCGTGCATTTATCATCCACGGCGATTGTTGTCAAAGAAAAATAATCATCAGCGGGTTCCCAGGTTAATCCAAGGATTTTGAAATTATGGACATCATTATACATGCCAGAAAAATTAACTGGTAAGCGGTGAGACTCTGGGAGAATCTCTAATAAAGCGGGTGAATTGGTAGCCCATTTGACTAAGTCAAAGGAACCTACCTTCATTAAATCAATTAAATCGCGAGATAGACGCATAGCTGTCTGTTCGTCCGAAACAGAGTAGACGTAGTCGTCCATGTAAGACTGAGTTTCTACCAATTTAGAAGCCTCAGGAAAGCGGTCGCTTTGCTCACACGCCAAGTTACGCAATGTGCGCATCGCTAAATAAGGACTAGGTTTTAGTCCGAAGGGAACGCGGTTAAAATGAAAGGTGCGAATAGGCTCACCTTTGCTAAAACGATACAAGATTCGTAAATATTTGCGGTGGTGCTCTCTTACACCGATACGTAAGAACATTTGTTTTATATCCGCTGTCATCGCGACAGGGAATGTACGAAAATAAAGTAATAACAAAAACAAGTCTGCTTGCAAATTAGGTCCGACATGCAAAATGTCATTGAGCGACAACCCTGAGTGAGTTTTGGCGCTAGCGTCCAAAACCACTCGAATGCTGTCCTTGTCCGGTCTAATGACGGCATGATGCGGTATATAATAACCCTCCTCTGTCAATTCAGAGTCGGGCACTTCCGCTAAATACCCCTGAGTTATATAATCCGCGATAGTTTTATTATAATTCTCGCGTAGGGTCGGCATTAACGTGAACTTACGCTCGAGAGCAAGTAAGCGCCGATGGGCGTAACTGCGCGAGCTACCTAGCTCGCTGGGTGAGCGCGCAAAGGGTAGATCGACAAAATATCTGCCGTCTTCAAATAAGACTGAAGAATTAAAATTATTTTCACACTCTAATTCGTCCGGACTAATAAAACGTTGAGATGGAATTTCCTCTAGCTCAAAAAACTTATGTAAATTTGACTCGACTTCAATGTCGGCCTGCGCGGTAAACGAAGATGCAATGTGTGTCACATCACTACTACAACAATCAATATCACCCATAAGTACATAACCGAAGCTAGTCAGTACAGCAGGGGGCGCGCGGGTACCTGAATCGACCCTGTCTCCCAGGTAAATAAAGGGGAACAATTGTGCTCCAAGCACAAGATCTATTCCGCTCGGAACATTCCAGAGCGAGTCGGCGAGCGGTAAGCTATTTAAGTATGACATGTTATCATTGTTATGTAATCTAATTAATTTCGCGGGAAGTCTATCTGTAATACAATCAACAACTAACGCTTGTATCGAAAACTTCGTATGAGGATCAAACCGAGATTCTATGTTGAGATGAATAAAACCGTGTATTGGTTTCGATGACATTCCAACACCTTGTAAAAATGAATTGCGTAATTTAATTATGGGTAAGTTCAAACGTTTACAACAGTCCACAGTAATTAAATTATTTTGCGATCCGTTATCTAGTAGGCACCGAACCACCTCCTTATCTCTGATGTCGCTATAGTATGCATATAACTGCGCGGTCGCTAGCAAAATGGTTGACCCAGTTTTAACAGCTGTAGTGAGCGAAACAGATGTATCCTTAGTAGGCGCTTGCGGCTCGGGCGATAATGACTCATGTTTTTCTCGGAAATGTAAGAGAGAATGGTGGTTCTTCTTACAAATTTTACAAACGTTACGTGACTTACATTTAACCAAAGAATGGGATAGACTTAAACAGTTTATACAGCCACGTTTAGCTTTAATAAATTCAAAACGTGCAAGCGGTGTTCTAATATTTTTAAACTGCGGGCAATCGAACAGCTGATGTTGTACGTCATCCTTATCGCAAAGCGTACATTTGCCATTCGAAACCGGTTCATTTCGCGATACGAATGACTTAGCGGTATTATTTTTTGTTTGATGATTAACTGAACTAGACTTAGCGCGCGGTTCCGTCTGTAAATTATTACCGTATGAGCGCTGCAGCACTTTAACATAATTATGCTTGCATGAATGTTATAAACTCCGCATAGGAAGGTAATTCTTTTTCACTCACACGTGATTCAAACTGTAAGACAGTTTGCGCGTCAACCTTTCTTAAACCACAGTGTAATAAAACAAAATCCAGTAAGTCTGGAATGTCTAACTGCTTCAAGGCTGCGACGGACGCTGAATATAGTTCCACAAAAGTATTGAGGCTCGCGGCATTTCCGGCGCATTGTTTAATGTCCAGTATATTATTGAGATAATGAATCCCTATACTACGCTTATATTGATACCTTTTTACGAGACTGTTCCACATAACGTTGTATGTATCACCTGTAGGAACAATGCCCGCGGTCAGCTTCAAGGCATCATGAGTCAATTTACTGATCAAGTACTGGACACGCTGCGAGTCAACCAGATCGGTATTTAAATGAACATTGCTTCGAAACATTTCATAAAATATGGGCCAGTTTTCCGCTTTACCATCAAACGTTGGCAAATCTATGGGCGGTAATTTTATCCGAGTACCCACTTTGTGTTCCGATGTTTCGTTTTTCGAAAGTATGAGATTACGTTTATATTTAATATTAGAATATAAGTCTTCAATAGAATATAGACTCGAATAGTCTGGTGCGGTTTGGTCAATCTCGAATTGCAATTCATTCATTTGTTCTACTATTTCCTCAAATTTGTTATATTGCTCAGTAATTGTTCAATTCAATTCAATTCAATTTATTTATTGCATCAAATATGGTGGGTACATCAAGTTCTTATATAAAATATATAGTAACACACATTTGGCCAATAATTAGCATGCAATAGTACAAGTTTTTACACTAGTTATGATATTTATACTAGATACACCTACATTTTGTCAATTTATTTATTTAGAAAACAGTCAAATATATCTGTGCTTTAATGTATAGAATTTACAGGGACACTTTAGAAAAAAATCATCTATCGAATAAAAACATTCTTGTAACAACCACTTCCGCAACGTAACACAAAACTTATTGAAGGGTAGCTGAGTAATTGATCTTGGCAAAGAATTGTAAATTAGGGGAGCCATGTAAACGCAGCTCCGCCGAAAAAGTTCTAGCTTTGGAACGGGCATTTTAAAATCTATATGTGTAACTTTCCTTTTATTTCTGTTATCTTGCCGTTCAAATAATTCAAGATTTGACCTCACAAACCTGGCAATTTCATAAATATAAATGCATGGGACAGTCAATAATTTATGCGACTTGAATATAGGCCTGCATGAATCAGACCACTGCATTTTGAATATTGCCCGAATACACTTTTTTTGGGCTATGAAGATCTTCGCCATTTCGGAAGAGTTTCCCCACACAGCTATACCGTATCGTATTACTGAGCATACGTATGCATGATACACCATTATGGCAGTACGCAAAGATGTAATATTTTTAATTCTCTTTAAAGCAAATACGAATTGATTGATTTTTTTTGAAATTATTTCGATGTGATTCTTCCAAGTAAAATGCTCATCAAGTGTTACACCCAGGAATTTTGCATTACGTACCTGTTCAATATTATTATTGTTAAGTGCAACATTAAGGCGTACAGGTTTACTTTTAACTGTTTTGCAATGAAGCACACTTGTTTTGGAAATATTTATTTTTAATTTATTAATATCCAACCAATTTATAATGTCATTTAATGTTTGCTTGATTTCAATGTCAAATTTTTGTAAATTTTTACACTTAATAATAACAGTGGTGTCATCGGCGAACAATACACACTGATGTTTTATTGACTGAGGCAAATCATTTATGTAAAGAAGGAACAACAATGGCCCCAAGATACTACCTTGCGGTACACCACAGCAATTAATCCGTGCTTCAGAATCAAAATCTTCTAAAGTATTATTTAATTTGTTAAATTTTGTTATCCTTGTTACCTGTTTTCGGTCAGTTAGATAAGATTGAAACCATTCTTTTGCTGGACCTCTGATACCGTATCTTTCAAGTTTTTTTAAAAGTCGCGTATGATCAACACGATCGAATGCCTTACTTAAGTCTAAAAATAATGCACAAGTAGGTATATTATCATTGATATTCGTCATCATTGCTTTCACTAGCGTAAATATAGCCAAAGTCGTCGATTTATTTTGTCTAAACCCGTATTGCTGGTCAATAAGAATATTATGTTTAATAAGAAACTTCATCACTCGCCTGTACATAATTTTTTCAAAAATTTTTGATATAATGGGAGTAAGAGCGATAGGTCGGTAATTGTCAACGTCTGATTTTGACCCTTTTTTGTACAGCGGCTTTATCAAAGACAGTTTTAGCCTATCAGGAAAGCGGCCTTGTTCTAATGATAGATTGATAATGTGAGCCAATGGCGATGATATATGTTGAGATATTTTTTTAACGAGCTCAGTTGTGATGTGATCATGACCAGCCGATTTCGTGTTTTTTAAAGACATTATAATACGATATATTTCCGAGTCGCTAGTAGGTTCTATAAATATACTTTTATCATTTGATTGTATTTTATGTATGTCAGTTTCATTATTTTTAAGAGTAGAGCAATTATCATTATAATTAGAAATGTCAACAAAGTGATTATTAAATTTATTAGCAATGTCAGATCCAGATGTCAACGTTATACTACCATCAATAATTTTACTGATATATTCCCTAAACGGTTCGTTACCCATGTTGCGCTTCACAACATCCCAGGTGGCCTTAATTTTATTACGAGAAAAAGTAATGTGGTTTTCATTACACAAGGACTGTAGGTTATTCATGCACTTCCGTAATAATTTAGAATACGCTTTGTATTTACTCTTATTTTCATTATTTTTATTTAAGTAATATTTGTACCTTAATGACCGCTTAGTATTACAACATTTTTTTATTCCTTTTGTTATCCATTTAGGTTTACCTGTGTTGTGTTTTATTCTAACTCTAATATAAGGGAAACATAGTTTATAAAATAATGTCAACACATCATGAAACTTGTCAAAGGCTTCATCAGTATCTTTTATGTCATAGATTTCACTAAAGCTTAGGCATCTGATGTATTCCACGAATTTTGTGACGTTCTCTTTATTTAAATCATTTATAGTCATAAAACAGTAATCCACTCCCACTCTGTTTGAAGTTTCCTGTTCAATTTTGACTAGTTGAGCTGTGTTATGATCAGACAGGTACAAATTATATGTTTTACCAGTGACATTGTGAATATTGCTGATAATGTTATCTATGCATGTATTAAGCCTAGTCGGTCCATGTATGTGATATTTCAGCCCATAATTTAGCATATTTTTTTTGAATATAGTACTAGATTTATCAGATGATAGCAAATCTATATTAAAGTCGCCACAAACTACTATATTGCGTTTTTTATGTTGAAGTAATGTCATAACTCTCTTAAAATTATCAAAGAAAATATTAATGTCAGAGTCAGGTATCCTATATATACAGATTATAATTAACTTTAGCTGTTTTATTTCAATACCACATATTTCGAAATGTTTATCAATAGCAAATTCCTTTACTGCATCTAGCTCAACACATTCGAAACCTTTCTTACACAAAATACACGTGCCTCCTCGTCGTTCTTGTCTGGCATAGATTGAACCGAGGTAAAAATTATTTATGTTCAAATATTTTTCTTCACTTTTTTTTATGAAATGTTCAGTTAGGCATACCACTACTACATTTTCGTTTAGATCATGCAGCTCACTTAGTGCTACCTCTAAATCTTGCATTTTATTTAAAGCACCAGCAATGTTTTGATGAAACACTGAAAATAAATTTTTAGTTACGAAAAAGATGATTTTTTGTTCCCATAGAATCAATTGAGTTTATTTGTGAGGTTATTTTAAGGGATTTAAAGTAATAAGGTATTGTGCCTTTCCTTGGTTCTATGTTAATATTATTTGTTACATCATTGAAGTTTATCTGCGAGGTTCTATTACCCAATGGAAAATAATAAGGTATTGTTCCTTTTCTCGGTTTTACGTTACCATGACTTTTCCAGAAATAATGAGCCAATGTTGTCTGAGTGTCAGTACCCTTTTTGAATCTGTGGTTGTTATAAGAGAGGAATTTGTTTTTGTACTGGATAACATTTATCTGATGAATTATTTGTCGTGTAGCATTCGTTATATTGTTTGATTCAATAAATATACAGTTTTCATAGTTTCGGATAAGTAGCTTAAGCTGATTATTTAGTTTACATTCATTAAGGAAAAGATTATTAAATATATTTACTACAAATACATTGCAATTTTTAAGAAAATGTAACGCTATAGATATTTCTGACATAAACTCTATTGGATTTACATCATTACTCCCTGTCATTATGATAACATTGTCGAATTTTGATAATGTCTTAGCCATGTTGCTACAGTCCGACAAGACATGTTTCGTTCTTGCGTCTGGTCTTGTTATAGATTGTATTTTATAATCCCTGATTATAAGTTCACTTTTATTCTCGATAAACGTCTGAACAATGCCTTTCCCTTGATTGTCAGATAGAAGAAATATTTTGCCACATTCTTGATTACATAAACGGTCACCATTCTCAACTTGAGCCTGTGGTTGCTGTTGTTTAGTTGGTGCATCTTCAATTAAATCCTTCACTGCACAGGTGCGTCCTAAATTATCATTGTCAGTGTTAATAAAATTAATGTCAGCGTCAATAAGATCAATGTCACTATGTAAACTTATGTCTTTCCTGGTATTTTTACATTTCAAATGGCCTTGATTATTTCGGTTATCTTTATTACAGCATTCATCCAAGCTCGGTTCCAGACGTTGGCTCCCAATACTGCATACTTCTCTTTCTTCATTTGCATACCGTAATTTACCCCCCAACTGTTTCATAGTGATATTCTGGGGAGTAGTGACATACCCTTCTTCTGTACTTAGAGTTAAGCATTTGTTAGTTTGTTTTTTCCGGGACTTTGGCGTAGGCTTTTTTAATGTTGACAAAGGACTTTTGCATAATCGTTTCAAGGCAACCATCTGCTGATTGAGATGTTCAATTTCTTTTAATAGACTATTTTTTTCTAAGATGGCAGTGTCAAGTTCATTTTCTGTACTCCGTAATTGTGATTTCAAGCTATTAATTTCTTCTTTTAATTCTTCGACATAGCTGTGATTAACATTAGTAGATAGGTCTAAACTTTTTGTTAAATATTCCGAGTCCGTGCTAATGAGAGAAGTGTTAAGAGATTCCGTCGATCTTGATATAAATAATCTTCTTGGTTTAACATTTACATTGAGTTCATCCATTTTATGAACTGTGCTTTCCTTTATAATTTAGTAAACCTTTTAGTAACGACTGTACAAAGTTATTTATGATGAAATTAAATCTCGCAAAAAGTCAACGAATGTGTGCCCCAGGATCGAACTCGATACGTGAAGCGAACGACTGTCACATGTAGCCGTTTAATCACCTGAGCCACAACGCCATTAAGATGGCATGTTGAAATTAAGTAGCGTATGCTAATGGACGGCAAATTTGAATTTTGCAAAGCGGTCGGTATGACTAATTTGTCAAGATTTTTTCCACTTCTCGTAGGTACACCGTTGTTTGAGACACTAATGTGAACACTTTTTATTTTGAATAAGTTCAGTTTGAATACAGTTTGGTTGATTGATTCTGATAATATCACTGTTATTGTTACTTTTAATTGTCACTTTTGTGGTTCATTACGAATAGTCATGGTTGTTATGCTAAAACACTAATTAACTCAGTCACTGTTAAATTAGTCACTTTGATAACGTTTACACTGGTGAATTAGTCCACTAGACACATATTTTACTGATTTTTAACACAAAAGTACGATTTTAAATATTTTTAAATGAGATGTAAACACAGAGCTTATTTATTGAGGTGTCAAGCGAGACAGCGCCATCTACCCTCTCCTCTCTCTTGTTTCTGACTGCGCTAAGAATGTCTCATTTGAACGTGAATCAAAGTTCGAGATGTTTCTGAAATCATTATATATGCGATTAACTCGCTCGAAAATCATTTGTTTTTTAGCGGTAAGCTGAGCCAATTTAGCTTCTTGCTTGCGGGACGCCATTTTGGGGCACTAATAAAGTTATGTGCCTACCTACTGTAATGACTTGTACTTAATTTGTACTGAATTTTACTGATGCCTATCCAGGCTCGAAAGGACCATCTAATGGAGTTGCCCAGGCGTGTAAATAGCCGTGGTTCTCTGCAGGATGAAGGACAGTGTTACTGCCAGTCACTTGGATTTAATGCTGGCCCAAAATTGCCTATATTTGTCCGTATAACTTCAAGTTAGGAGTGGTTGGCAGTAGCCGGCGCATGTGGCCCTACTCACAATTTGCGAAAACAAGTGGTACCTGACTTTCCGGGCTGTTCTCGATGGTTGCACGTCGACTTGACGACGACGAGTGGCCACTCGTTCTCTTCACACCAACCCTCCTGGCTGTTCACTGGTTAACGGACGCGGTAAATATGGGTTATTTATTATTCCCGGAGGATCCCCAACGTTTACGGGATATTACTCGGGATTTTAGTGTATTTGCGGGGACGATATTAATTTAAGTAAAGACATTAATTTAGTCTGCGGTGAGATGCGCGCTGTGCCTCGCGGCGTTAGACACACACTGAATTATCTATGGTTGCTGCTTTCTCAGATTGCCTATGGCCCCGTAAAAAGCCGGTTACACACTCGACTCGCAAGTCAGAGCAAGGCACACACGTCGCGATACCACCCCCATCCAACTTGCAGAGTGGCGGCAACTCGCCACACCAGGGTGTATATAAAAAAAAAAAAAACCTAACCTAACCTTTTTTTTTTTTTTTTGTTGCTGGGGTGGAAAATCCTCATGGATGTCCTTCGCCTGGGGCAGGCGAAGGGGTCTGTCAGACTCTTACTGACTAAAAACCACCCCGGTGTTCCTTCCCACACTTGAACCGGGGATCGTGAGAGCTAGTACGACTTCCATGATCCCCGGCTAGTGCCGGCCCGCCTATGCTGGCCACCTCTGGCTCGCAGGGAGAGTGAGGTGTCCTCTCCCCGCGACGTCTCATAGGCGCGCGCGTGGAACACTACGCGCTGCCGCCTCGGGTCCTGCTGGATGAGGGGCGGCGGATGACCCCGAGTCCGCCGTCCCTCCGGACCTGTTTAGGGGGGCTGGAAGAGGGCGTTGTCCGCCCTCCTCCGACGCCCGGTACGCCTGCTGCGGATCGGGAGAGTGGCCACGGCCTCCCTCTCCCTCTCCGCAGCCTCCTTCTGCGAAATTACGGCTTCACAGAAGGAGATCACTGCATCCCACGACTCGGCGCTCCCGACCATCGAACGAGCGACGGCCGACAGCGACAGGTCGGGGCCCACTTCGGATACGAGGGCACGGCGCTGCTCCTCCCATGCGGCACACTCTGCCAGTGTGTGCTGCGCCGTGTCCTCCCGACAGTCGGTGCAGTGATGGCACCGAGCGTCTGGCTCCCTGTTTATGCGACACAAGTACTTCCCGAAGCAGCCATGCCCCGAGAGCACCTGCGTCGCTCGAAACGACAGGGAGCCGTGCTTCCTCCCGAGCCATTCGTCGAGCACTGGTCGGATCGCGTCGACGGTAGCAAGGCCGGCGGTAGGGCGTGAAAGCCTATCCCGCCATTCTGCCATCATGACCTCGCGGAGCTGTGACCGACGCAACTCGATCTCGCGCTGCATCGGTTCACCGCCCCGCGTCCGCACCTCCTCGCGCCACCGGTACAGCGAGGCGAGGACTCTCGCCTCCATATCCCAGGGCGGAGATCCGGCCAGTGCACAACCCGCCTCGTAGGAGATCGTGCGATATCCCCTGATAGCCCTGACAGCCATCGCCCTCTGCGGTCTTCGCAGTATTGCGATGCTGCCGGCCGTCAGGTCAGAAGCCCACACCGGGGCCCCGTACAAGGCCATGGATCGCACGATCCCCAAGTACAACCGCCTACAGGCGGTGCTCGGGCCCCCCAGATTGGGAAGCAGCGTTGCGAGCGCGCCCGCGGCGCCCATCAACCTAGGTGTTAGCCGCCGAAAATGAGGGCCAAAGTCCCACCGGCTGTCGAGCACCAATCCTAGGTACTTCATGGTGGACTCGACAGCGATTTGGACTCCCCCGACCACGATGTGTGATCCCGGCGGCGGCGCCCGTCGGGGGCCATGAAAAACTACGGCCTCCGACTTGTTGAGGGCCACCTCCAGCCCCAGGCGTCGTATGCGACCCACCACCTGTGAGACCGCAGATGTCGCCAGCAACGCTGCCTCCCTGTACGAGCTCCCCCGGGCTGTGACCAGCGTGTCGTCTGCGTAACACGTCAGGTCCACTCCCGGTTGGAGCTCGCCCCTCAGCACCCAGTCGTAACCGATGTTCCACAGGGGTGGGCCTAGGACCGAGCCCTGCGGAACACCGCACGACATATCGCGACGGCCCTCACCGTCGCGTCCCCTGTAGGTGACACACCTTTCCGCCAAATAAGCCCCAACGATGCGGCGGAGGTAGCGGGGCACCCTGTGGTACCTTAGTGCCTCCCGAATACAACTCCAGGGCAGGGTGTTGAAGGCGTTGGATATGTCCAAGGACACCGCCAGCATCACCCCGCCCCGGGAAACCGCTTCCTCCGCCAGAACTCTAACCCGCATTATGGCGTCGATTGTGGAGCGCCCATGCCGAAAACCGAACTGACTGTCGTCCAGATCCGGCCCCTCTCTGTACAAGTGGCTGTCGAGGCGGGCAGCAATTATCCGCTCAAAAAGCTTACCCACCTCGCCTAGCAGCACTATGGGCCGGTATGCGGACGGCGAATCTGCTGGGCGCCCCGCTTTCTTGAGCAGGACCAGACGACCTGTCTTCCACTGAGCGGGGAAGCGGCCCTGCTCAAGGCAAGCTGAGTAGAGTCCTCTCAGCTGGGGCTCTAGCTCCTTCAGAGCGAGGACGAGCGCGCGGCCCGGAACTCCATCGGGTCCCGGGGCCACGGTTTTGGCCCGGAGCCGCATCACGGCCGTCCTCAACTCTGGTTGTGTCACCTCAGGGACGCTCTCCTCATCCTCCGACTCCGTGGCTGTGGGCAAAGCCATCGGCGGCGGAACGTGCTCTTCTCTATCAGGGAAGAGAGCAGCGACCACTCCCTCCAGCAACTGAGGCTCGAGGCTCTCAGTGAGTGGGGGCGCCCAGGCACGAAGTTTCCCTCGGACCGCACGATAAGGACGCCCCCATGGATTTCTGTCTAGGGTCGCCAACATCTCTTCCCTGAATCGAGTTTTGGACTCGCCGATGGCCAGCCACAGAGCCTTCTTCGCCGCACGGTACACCTCATACCGCTCGGCTTCTTCTTCAGGAACCCGACGACGTCTCCTCCGGTATCGGGTGTACTGGCGCCTGACCGCTACGCAGGTCCTGCGCATCTGCGCGATTTCGGCGGTCCACCAGTACAACCGGCGCCTTATGGGTTGTGTGCGGATGCGGGGCATGGACGCGTCGCAAATTTGCGTCATCGCCCCGCGAAACCACTGCGCCTCCTCCTCGACGTCGACGGGTTCGTTCGCCACTGACTCCCGGACCCAAGCCTGAATGATTGCGGCTTCTTCGAGAAGCTCCCTGTCGATCTGCTTAATGGACCAGCGAGGACCGTCCGTTTGCGGGGTCGATGGTCGGCCGCCACCCGCGGTCTGGGTGGAGACGTTGAAACGGATGTACCGATGATCTGACAACGTCTCCACCTCCACGGCGACTCGCCAGCCATGGACACGGCCTGCAACAGCGGAGCTAGCGAACGAGACGTCCACTACAGACCCTCCCCGCTGCCGCACGCACGTGTACTCCGAGCCCCGATTCAGGACGGTCAGGCCGGTCGCAACTGCCCACTCCTCCAACACCTCGCCCCTATGATCGGTGACCGGGGATCCCCACGCCGCAGACTTGGCGTTGAGATCCCCGAGCAATAGCACCGGGCGAGGGTGGAACCGGCCTATGACGGCACCCAGCTCGACGAGGAACCTCTCGAAGTCGGCGAGACTCTTGTTAGTCGAGAAATATGCCCCAATGGTGATAATACCCCCCGCGACAGCGGCCACCCAGCCGCGTCCTCGGGAGGGACTGCCAAGAGTCCCGCCAATGATGGCCACCAAACCGTCTAGGTCCCCTACCCAGTTATCACGAGGAGGGACAAAATACGGCTCAGCGACCACAGCCACGTTGATCAACCACTCCGCCATGCTCTGGAGCAAAAGATCCTGAGCTCTGGAAGAGTGGTTGATATTTGCCTGGAGAAAATGGAGTTGTGCCATCACTGGCAGTCCATTTCTCCGGCATCCCCTTCTTCCCTGGGTCGGGAGTCAGCTGCTTCGCTGCCGGGCTGTGGGAGAGGCGCAGGTCCTCCGACAACCCTTTTCTTCCTGCCTTGCTTGGGGGCCTTGCAGGCTTTCCCCCCAAGTCTGTGCTCCGCAGGCTTCCCTGCAGCTGCACAAAGGCTGCAATTTGGTGCCGCGGAGCACTGGGCCGACTTGTGGCCGGGCTGGCTGCAGCGATAACAGAGGTCGCTGCGGTCTGTGTCTGCAGTGCATTGTGCCTGGACATGCCCTTTGCCCAGGCAGCGGTAGCACTGCATAACCCTGGGTGGCAGGAGCTTGACACTCGCTGACACCCAGCCCACCAGCAACCTTCTGCCATCCGCGACCTTGCTTGCAGCCGCCACCGGGCAACGTACCCACACCGTGCCCAGCCCAGCCGCACTGCAGTGTATTTCGCCCGCCTGGACACTCTCGGGCGGACACCCGCCACTTCGGGCAATGGCCACCACTACCCCTTCCGGGGTCACGGAGTCGTCCAGCCCACTTACTCGCAATTCAGCGGTTTTAGTGGGCCTAGACACCCGGACATCCTCTGGTTTGAGGACTTCCCGCAGTTTGGCGGCCAGCATGTCCGCCCTTTCTTGCCTGGCAGCACCGGACACTTCAAGAATTTTGGCTCCTGTGGCTGCCGTCCTAAACCCAAAGCCGGCTGGGGAGGCAAAGTCGCTGAAGTTCAGCTTTGCCTTTACCTCCGCCAGGACCGATTTGAAGGTCACCCCCCTCTCCGAGGCCTCAGGCTGCAGTGTTATGACTACAGCCTCAGAGCGTGGGGTGTTGACTCTGGGTGGCCTAGTGCCCTTTGTTGGTGCCGGGCTCTTGGGAGGTGCCGGGCTCTTGGGAGGTGCCGGGCTCTTGGGAGGTGCCGGGCTCTTGGGAGGTGCCGGGCTCTTGGGAGGTGCCGGACCTAACCTAACCTAACCTTTTTTTTTTTTTTTTTTTTGTTGCCGGGGTGGAAAATCCTCATGGATGTCCTTCGCACGAGGCGGGCGAAGGGGTCTGTCAGACTCTTACTGACTAAAAACCACCGCGGTGTTCCGTCCCACACTTGGACCGGGGATCGTGAGAGCTAGTACGACTTCCATGATCCCCGGCTAGTGCCGGCCCGCCTATGCGGGCCACCTCTGGCTCGCGGGGAGAGTGAGGTGTCCTCTCCCCGCGACGTCTAATAGGGGCGCGCGTGGAACACTACGCGCCGCCGCCTCGGGTCCTGCTGGATGGGGGGCGGCGGACGACCCCGAGTCCGCCGGCCCTCTGGACCTATTTAGGGGGGCTGGAAGAGGGCGGTGTCCGCCCTCCGCCGACGCCCGGTACGTCTGCTGCGGATCGGGAGAGTGGCCACGGCCTCCCTTTCCCTTTCCGCAGCCTCCTTCTGCGAAATTACGGCTTCACAGAAGGAGATCACCGCATCCCACGACTCGGCGCTCCCGACCATCGAACGTGCGACAGCCGGCAGCGACAGGTCGGGGCCCACTTCGGATACGAGGGCACGGCGCTGCTCCTCCCATGCGGCACACTCTGCCAGTGTGTGCTGCGCCGTGTCCTCCCGACAGTCGGTGCAGTGATGGCACCGAGCGTCCGGCTCCCTGTTTATGCGACACAGGTACTTCCCGAAGCAGCCATGCCCCGAGAGCACCTGCGTCGCCCGAAACGACAGGGAGCCGTGCTTCCTCCCGAGCCATTCGTCGAGCACTGGTCGGATCGCGTCGACGGTAGCAAGGCCGGCGGTAGGGCGCAAAAGCCTATCCCGCCATTCCGCCACCATGACCTCGCGGAGCTGTGACCGACGCAACTCGATCTCGCGCTGCATCGGTTCACCGCCCCGCGTCCGCACCTCCTCGCGCCACTGGTACAGCGAGGCGAGGACTCTCGCCTCCAAGTCCCAGGGCGGAGATCCGGCCAGTGCACAACCCGCCTCGTAGGAGATCGTGCGATATCCCCTAATAGCCCTGACGGCCATCGCCCTCTGCGGTCTTCGCAGTATCGCGATGCTGCCGGCCGTCAGGTCAGAAGCCCACACCGGGGCTCCGTACAGGGCCATGGATCGCACGATCCCCAAGTACAACCGCCTACAGGCGGTGCTCGGGCCCCCCAAATTAGGAAGCAGCGTTGCTAGCGCACCCGCGGCGCCCATCAACCTGGGCGTCAGCCGTCGAAAGTGGGGGCCAAAATCCCACCGGCTGTCGAGCACCAATCCTAGGTACTTCATGGTGGACGCGACAGCGATTTGGACTCCCCCGACCACGATGTGTGACCCCGGCGGCGGCGCCCGTCGGGGGCCGTGAAAAACCATGGCCTCCG
Source organism: Polia nebulosa (assembly GCA_951329385.1). NCBI lineage: Eukaryota > Metazoa > Arthropoda > Insecta > Lepidoptera > Noctuidae > Polia > Polia nebulosa. The sequence continues at coordinate 29,432,994 of OX589610.1, read as the reverse complement.
ACTTATTCACCACCTCCAGCCCCAGGCGTCGTATGCGACCCACCACATTTGAGACCGCAGCCGTCGCCAGCAACGCTGCCTCCCTGTACGAGCTCCCCCGGGCCGTGACCAGTGTGTCGTCCGCATAACACGTCAGGTCCACTCCCAGTGGGAGCTCGCCCCTCAGCACCCAGTCGTAACCGATGTTCCACAGGGGTGGGCCTAAGACCGAACCCTGCGGAACACCGCACGACATATCGCGACGGCCCTCACCGTCGCGTCCCCTGTAGGTGACACATCTTTCCGCCAAATAAGCCCCAACGATGCGGCGGAGGTAGCGGGGCACCCTATGGTACCTCAGTGCCTCCCGAATACAACTCCAGGGCAGGGTGTTGAATGCGTTGGAGATGTCCAAGGACACCGCCAGCATCACCCCGCCCCGGGACACCGCTTCCTCCGCCAGGACTCTAACCCGCATTATGGCGTCGATAGTGGAGCGCCCATGCCGAAAACCAAACTGACTGTCATCCAGATCCGGCCCCTCTCTGTACAAGTGGCTGACGAGGCGGGTAGCAATTATCCGCTCAAAAAGCTTACCCACCTCGTCTAGCAGCACTATGGGCCGGTATGCGGACGGTGAGTCTGCTGGGCGCCCCGCCTTCTTGAGCAGGACCAAACGACCTGTCTTCCACTGAGCGGGGAAACAGCCCTGCTCAAGGCAAGCTGAGTAGAGTCCTCTCAGTTGGGGCTCTAGCTCCTTCAGAGCGAGGACTAGCGCGCGGCCGGGAACTCCATCCGGTCCCGGGGCAACTGTTTTGGCCCGGAGTCGCATCACGGCCGTCCTCAACTCTGGTTGTGTCACCTCGGGGGCCTCCTCATCTTCCGACTCTGTGGCTGTGGGCAAAGCCATCGGCGGCGGTGTGTGCTCTTCTCTATCAGGGAAGAGGGATGCGACCACTACCTCCAACAACTGAGGCTCGAGGCTCTCAGTGAGTGGAGGCGCCCAGGCACGAAGTTTCCCTCGGACTGTACGATAAGGGCGCCCCCACGGATTTGCATCTAGGGTCGCCAACATCTCTTCCCTGAATCGAGTCTTCGACTCGCCAATGGCCAGCCACAGAGCCTTCTTCGCCGCACGGTACACCTCATACCGCGCGGCTTCTTCTTCCGGAACCCGACGACGTCTCCTCCGGTATCGGGTGTACTGGCGCCTGACCTCAACGCAGGTCCTGCGCATCTGCGCGATTTCGGCCGTCCACCAGTACAACCGGCGCCTTGTGGGTTGAGTGCGGACGCGGGGCATGGACGCGTCGCAAATTTGCGTCATCGCCCCGCGGAACCACTGCGCCTCCTCTTCGACGTCGACGGGTAACCTAACCTAACCTAACCTAACCTAACCTGCCTTGCCCATTTTCAAAAATTTTTGTTCTAGATAAATTTTTATTTTTATAAAATCCGTTAGCCCGTGCGGAGACGCAACTTTTGACACCCCACACGTGAGCCTAGCTCTCACGAAACGTCAAAAAATTCAAAAAATGTAGGTCTTTTAAACTGTATACAATAAGACGGAGAGGAAATCGATAAAAAAAATTTAAATTGACAAAATAGGTCTTCTATTGGTTGACTATTTTAGAATTTTTTGACGCTTACACCAGACGTGACTAAAACTCCTAGTCACAATATTTAATTATTGACTTTTATTGAATTTTATCATTTTATCTTTTTATCTTATTTTTAATCTATATATTTGACGGATCCCTCCTTTACAGGGATCTAGTCCTAGTGATATTTTGACGCAAATTGTATATTTGACGGATCCCTCCTTTACAGGGATCTAGTCCTAGTGATTTTTGACGAAATTTGTATAGTTGGCTGATCCCCCCTTTACAGGGATTCAGTTAATTATTTTATATAGTCCTCTGACCTTTGACTCCGACATGATCCGTACGCCAGCCAAGATAGACGCAGATGTGCAGGGCTCTGGAGGCTCGCCGCGATAGGCAGAGGAAGCTGGGACGTCGCTTTCGAGTGTCAGGCGCAGCATTGGGGAATGGGAGGCTGGGAGAGTAGAGCCCAAGGCTAAGTCTCCGGCCAACCTAAAACCAGCTGCGTCTCAACCAACCACACACAGAATCCCCGGCTCTCTGGTGACGCGCCGGGCCTCTGCGGGCGCTGCAGACCCTGCTAAAAAGGCCGAACCCAAGTACCCCAACCTGACAGCGGAGGCAAGAGCTTGCCTAAATAAAGCGAAGCTGCATTTGGGCAACTCTCGCAACCTCAAAACAGAGATCAAGACGGAGGTGCTTGGGGCCATAAACAGGCTGTACGAAATTGTGAAGGAGTCAGAGAAGAGCAGATCGTCCGCCACACCCCCTGCAGTAGCGTCGGAAATGGACCCGACCTGCCAACCCACCCCTATTGAGGAACAGAGAGTTCCGATGACAGCCACAGTTGTTCCGACAGAGCTTGTGAAACAGCTCATAGGAACCCTCCAGCAGCACAATCGGGCGCTGGAGGAGTGCCAACAGCATACACAGGCCTTGTCGGAACAGCTGAAACAGGCACCTTACTACGTCGCCGGCCAGGGACCAACCTTTGCCGAAATCGCTGCCGGTTCCAAACAGCAAATTCAGCGGCCTCTTCACTCGGTGGTCATATCATCTGTTGATGACCAAGACACCGGTGAGGAGGTTGTTGAGAAGCTTAGGTCGGCAGTGGACGCTAGATACACGGGCACAAGGGTCGAGCGGCTACGTAAGGTGCGGGACCAGAAGGTGGTTGTCAGTTTCAAAACTGGGGAGGAGTTGGAAAAGGTCAAGGAGAGGATCAAGAGGGCAGGGAACCTGGTGGTAGAGGAGGTAAAGAATAAGGACCCCCTCATCATCGTAAAAGATGTCCTCTCCTGCCACTCCGACGTGGAAATAATTGCGGCCATAAAACGGCAAAATGAACACCTGATTGGGGACGTGCCTGCTGGAGATGTGAGACTGGTCGTAAAATACCGTCGCAAGACCAGGAACACCCACTTGTGCCACATCATCCTGCAGGTGTCCCCAACGCTATGGCAGAGGCTTACAACGGCGGGTCGTGTGCATATCGACCTGCAGAGGGTGCGTGTACTGGACCAGTCGCCACTGGTGCAGTGCACTCGTTGTCTGCGCTACGGTCATAGTCGCAAAGTATGCACAGAGCCCGCCGATCTATGTATACACTGTGGTGACCCTCACCTGCGTGCGGACTGCCCCTCGCGTTTGTCAGCGGATACACCGTCGTGCCGAAACTGCACGACGGCAAAGATGGCCAGAACGGACCACAACGCCTTCGACAGTGAGTGCCCAATTCGTGTTAGGTGGGACGCATTGGCGCGCCTGTCGGTGGCGTACTGCTGAGGTGGTGACGGCTGCAGACAGGAACATTCAGCAGGGCAGCCGCACTCGAACTGGTATCGGCGTCCGCCCCGGCTATCGGGTAATCCAAGCGAATCTGCAGAGGAAGAAACTAGCAACCCAGGAGCTTCTACTTGAGGCTAGCAAGCGGAGGGTTGCTTTTGCGCTGCTCCAGGAGCCTTATGTGGGTGGGATCAGGAGAATGCGAGACTACCGGGGAGCGAGAATTTACCAGTGCGCTGAACAAGAAAGTGGAACTGTGAAGGCGGCAATAGTCGTCTTGGACAACGAACTCGACGTCACACAGTGTCCAGAACTCACCACCAACAACATCACGGTGGTGAGGATCCGAACCAGCGCCTGGGAAATCGCAGTAGTCTCGTTCTATTTTGAACCTGACCAGCCCATAGAGCCATACCTGGAGCACCTCAGGCGGATTCGCGAGGATCTGGGTCAAACCAGATTAGTTATGGGTGGGGACGCCAACGCCAAGAGCAACTGGTGGGGCAGTGCGGTTGTCGACGACAGGGGCGAGGAAATGTCCGGGGTGTTGGAGGAAATGGGCCTTCAGGTGCTCAACGTCGGCAGCACTCCAACTTTTGACACCGTCAGGAGGGGCAGGTCTTACACCAGCGTTGTTGATGTGACGGCCTGCTCAACTGACATGCTGAGTCTGGTGGATGACTGGAGGGTTGAAAAAGGCATCACGAGCTCGGACCACCACGGTATTGTTTTCAAAATTAATCTAATAAAGTCAATAGGAATAAATATAAGCAGAACAACAAGGACATTTAATACAAAAAAAGCAAATTGGAGCCAATTTCGTGAGAAATTGGCCCAATTAAAAACCGAGAATAATTTAAATACATCAAACATAAATAATATTACAAATAAATTAGGATTAGAAGATAGCATAAACACATACATAGATATAATAGTTAGTACAAGTAAAGAAACAATACCTAAAATTAAAACAAATAATAAATTCACCTTACCGTGGTGGACCACCGAGCTCGCTGATATGAAGAAAGAGGTCAACACCAGAAGACGTCGCATCCGGTGCGCAGCTCCAATCCGGAGACAGGCTGTCGTTGAGGGGTACCTGAGGGCCAAGGAAGCGTACGAATCCCGGGCTAAGCAGGCGCAGATCGATAGCTGGAAGGGGCTCTGCGAAAAACAGGACAGGGAAGGAGTCTGGGAAGGCGTATACCGGGTTATCGGGCGGACTGCCAAACGGCAAGAAGACCTGCCACTGATGAAGGACGGAGTATCACTCAGCCCCCAAGACTCGGCCAGGCTATTTGCTGAGACCTTCTACCCGGATGACCGTGAAGAGGGAGAAAATGCTGACCACCGTAGGACTCGAGAAGCGGCCAGTCGTGTAAACGAGTGGGCGCATAATGAACACCATGACCCGCCGTTTACACCTCTGGAGCTGAAAACCGCGGTGGAAAGCTTCAACCCGAAAAAGGCACCCGGGGCGGATGGTCTCACCACCGAGATATGTGCCCAAGCCATTTTCCAGGATCCAGGGATGTTCCTTGCTCTGGCAAATAAGTGCCTCGAGCTGGGTCACTTCCCTGGGGCCTGGAAAGTGGCTACAGTAGTGATGCTCCGGAAACCTGGAAAAGACACCTACACCACCCCGAAGTCCTACAGGCCGATCGGCCTCCTACCAGTCCTGGGCAAAATCCTGGAGAAGTTAACGGTAGCTCGTCTCAAGTGGCATCTGATCCCGCGGTTGAGTACTCGCCAGTTTGGTTTCATGCCCCAGAAGAGCACCGAAGACTCCCTCTATACAATGATACAACATATCAACGCAAAGCTAGACGAGAAGAAGCTGATCACTGTTGTCTCTTGACATAGAGGGAGCCTTCGATAGCGCATGGTGGCCGGCCATTAGAACCAGACTGGCTGAGGAAAAGTGCCCGGTGAATATCAGACGGCTGCTGGACAGCTACCTGGACGACAGAAGTTTCCGGGTCAGGTATGCAGGGGCCGAGTACCAAAGAAGGACGACAAAGGGGTGTGTGCAGGGTTCGATTGGCGGTCCGATCCTCTGGAATCTGGTGCTGGATCCTCTGTTGAAGGGGCTCGAAGAGCGGGGTTACCACTGCCAGGCTTTTGCCAATGACGTGGTGCTCATATTCGACGGGGATACAGCATTGGATGTCCAAAGACAGGCCAATGCCGCCCTCGAATTTGTTCGGGGGTGGGGCATCAGAAATAAGCTGAAATTTGCTCCACACAAAACATGTGCGATGGTAGTAACGAGGAAGCTGAAATATGATGTCCCACTCCTGAGCATGGGCGGGGTCGACATTGGCATGTCTGAGGAGATCAAGATCCTGGGGCTGACTGTGGACCACAAGCTCACCTTCAACTCGCATGTTGCTAGCGTCTGTAGGAAGGCAATCGCCTTCTATAAACAGTTGTCTAGAGCAGCAAAGGTGAGCTGGGGTCTACACCCCGAAGTAATCCGCAGTATATATACCGCGGCGGTGGAACCGGTAATACTGTACGCGGCCAGCGCGTGGGCGCCGGCAGCTAGAAAGGCAGGAGTGCAAAAAGAGTTGAATTCAGTTCAGCGGGGGTTCGCTCAAAAGCTCTGCAGATCCTACCGCACCGTTTCGCTAAACGCCGCTCTGGTGCTGGCTGGGTTACTCCCACTCGACCTCCGAATACAGGAAGCAGCCGCACTGTACGAGGCAAAGAGAGGAGTACCTCAGCCATCGCTAGCTGGTCGTGAGGTGGAGCGTGTGGTGGCGTTTGCGGAGACTCCGCACCCGGCGAAACATATGGCCATGGGGTTCGTGAGTTTGGTAGACCAGTCACTTGTGGAGGCCCACAACAGCCAGGAAATCCGGTTTTTTACCGACGGCAGCAAGATAGCGGGCAAGGTCGGAGCAGCACTGTCCCTGTGGGACAGGGAAGCCGAGACCAAGTCCGTGAAGCTTAGCTTGCCGACGTGCTGTACGGTCTACCAAGCAGAACTCCTGGCCATATGCGTAGCGACACGCCATATACTGCGGCGAAAGGAGGGAACCTTTGGTATCTATAGTGACTCGAAGGCCGCATTGGAGACGGTCACAAACCAGGGTTCCCTCCACGCCCTGGCAGTGGAGGCGAGAGCGAACCTCAACGTGGCCTTATCCCAGAGCAAAGATGTTTCCTTGTTCTGGATAAAGGCACACGCTGGACTGGATGGCAACGAGCGCGCAGACCACCTTGCTAAGGAAGCTGCCCTTACATTGAAGAGAAAGCCCGACTACGACCGCTGCCCGGTTTCATTCGTCAAGCGGCAGATCCGTATGGGGTCGCTTGACGAATGGAACCGCCGGTACAAGAATGGTGGAACCGCCTCAGTCACCAAGATTTTCTTCCCGGATGCAGTTGACGCCTACAGAACCGTGACAAAGATAAGGCCAACAGGGGTAGTCACCCAGATTATGACGGGGCACGGTGGGTTCTCCGAATACTTGCACCGATTCAAGTGTAAGGAGAGCCCATCGTGTATCTGCGAGCCGAGCGCTGTAGAGTCGGTCCCACACATTGTGTTTCATTGCCCAGTCTTTGGAAAAGAAAGGCGTGAACTGGAACAGGAGCTTGAGACCGAGCTCAACGTGGGGAATATGGGCGATCTGCTAAAAGTGGGAAAAACAAGAAGACTAATATTGGAATACTGTGCAAAAATTGCAAATAATGTAATAAAGAGAAATAAGAAAATTTAAAAGCTATGCTTACAGTATAATAGACATATTATATATTATGTTAAGCATAGAACAACAAACGTATTAATTAGAGTAACAAATAAACAAAATAGACATAACAAAAATCACAACACTTTTCTAAATTAAAAAACTAGTAAATTTCAGGCTAAAATACAGTAAAAAATCATTTGTACAGAATTCAAATAAAAAACGATACATAAAGTCTCTGACGACGTCAGGGGACAATTAGCGCGGCAGGAGTGTGGTTTTAGTCAGTTGAGTAAGAGTCTGACACTGTTCGGGCTGGTTCGCTTGCGAATCAGCCCGTTCGTCTCGCAAAAATTTTTACTTAAATATACGAAAAAGTGGTATTTTCTAACCGAACTGAGTCGTGTTTACCACCGAAATTTGCGGAAAAGTGCGGGCTATCCGATGGTATATAGCTCGATATTGTGAGTGCCTTGGAAAAAAAGATAAGTGCAAAAAAGTGAAAAATAATAAAGTTCAAAAAATAACGCTGCAAGATCTAGATCGGTGACACCTACCTTTCTTGGCGTCAAAAGGTGCGTCTTGTAGACGCCTATCAGCTGGTGCTGCTTCCCGATTTTTCCGGGCCACGCCCTTGGAGGAAAACCGGAAAAACGGAAAAACACGTGGCACGTGCTGCTGGTTGCGGTCGAGTGCGGCGGTCAGCGGCAGGCGGCGTCGAGGCAGGACACCGAGCACAGCGGAACGGCACTTCAACCAGCAAAAAAGGTTCAGTGGTTCCGAAGTTATCAAGTTCTTAAAATTTACCAATTTTCATAATTTTTTTAATTTATTATTTGTCGCGACGACCCCCCTTTTTTAAATTAAATATCGAAGGGCCTTAGGCTGTTCAGGCTTTGACGCCTGCAATAAAAGTAAAGGCAATCACACGATGCCTCCTATGAGTTTTTAATACCAGCAGGCGTAGCTTTCCTTTAAAACAAATTATAGTCATACTTCACTTGCCTTGAAACCATCATCCTTGTAACATCTTTTTTTTATAATAAATTCATATTTGCGATTCTTGGGACTTTGATTGGCACCAGTATATCCTCCAAAGATATTACATGGTGGCCCATGAGGGGAACAACAAATAATCCGCGAAAATAAAGAAATAAAGTTAAAATAAACTGGTACGAGTACGACACGTGCGCAGCGGCAACGAACTTCAAGATTTGGAGCCTTGCAGTGGAGGGTCAGAAGCCACGGGTTCCAGCGTATGGAGGACTGCCGCCTGGTCAATATAAGGAGCCAGCATTCGAGCAGTGGTGCAGCAAAAGCATTACATCGAGCAGGGCGTCGCGTCGACGTGTCGCCTCAAAGTTAAGTGCCCATCCTTTGTTGAAAATCCATCCATTCATCCAAAATACCCATAATACCTATAAAAATACTGAGAATAGCATTCCATTTGTGTAAATTAAAGTTTTTCGTGCATATTATTGCCGAAATCCCCTAAGAATTGCAAATCGCATCAGATATATTTTTTGCCGTCTACCTTCAACATAAAATAAAATCGATAAAGGCTTAAAATATCGTTTATTACTTCGTTAAATTATAACGAATACGAATTAAAGGTTATTTTTCCATCCTGTTTCATTATTAAACTCATATTTTCAAATAAATAGGCTCAGTCAATGCCCTCTTCTAGTTAAGTTATTGTTTAATTCTGTCTTGTAGCTTAGCCTAGTGTGCCGACTATTCCAGGTCACGTCCCTTCGAGCGATATCGGCCACCCGAGCTGGTCAATCGAAAATCTTCCCGACCGTCCGGCTGGCGTACAGCTGATCGTGCGCACCCGGCTTCCTATCAGCAGGTGACACCGAAACGAGGAACGTGAGCCCATTCATTTTCTTAATTTTATTGTGGAATTTTCTGAATATCAGTTTTAAAGTTGACTTCTTAGCACTGTCTATTCACAATGGCTGAAAGTAAGCAGCGCTACAAAGAATTGTTCACAAAAAGAGCGTCCGCCAAAGGACAGATTACTAAATTCAAAAATTATTTAAGTAATATCTCTAAAGAAAATGAGTTAAATGATATTCAATTAACAGAACTAACTTTAAAACTTGCAAAGTTTGAGGCATTATCTGTTAGGGTCGATGACTTGCAAAGTGAAATAGAGGTTCTAAGTCCTGAAAACATTGCGGCTGAAGTTGACGAGCGCGATAATATTGAGAGAGAAATAATAATGAACATAGCCACTGCTAAGCATTTGGTTGCCATGTTTTCTCGAAAAAATGAATGCGAGCAAAGACGCAATTCTGTTCATAATGCATCATGTTGTGCAGATGATTATCACAGCGTAGGGTTGAAACTCCCTCAGATTCAAATTACAAGGTTTAACGGTGATTATTTCCGTTGGTTAGAGTTTAGAGATACCTTTGAGAGTTTAATTCATAAAAATGAGCATATCTCCGAAATTAATAAATTTTATTACTTAAATTCATACTTACATGGCGACGCAGCCAGAATAATTACTAATCTTGAGGTTTCCGCAAAAAATTACGCAGAAGCATGGAGGCTGCTTTGTGACCGTTACAACAATAACAGAATATTAATAGATCACCATCTTAATTCTTTATTAAATATAAAGCAGCTTCCCCGTGAGTCAGAGCGATCTTTAAGATATTTAGTCGATCATATTTCAAAAAATCTACGCGCTTTGGTCAGCCTAGGACAACCAACTGATAATTGGGACGTTTTAATCATATTCATACTGTCATTTAAGCTGGATAGTCAAACATTGCTAAAATGGGAGGAGCATCGTAATGGCATACCAAACGCGAAATTAAACTTAGAACAATTCTTTAAATTTCTCACAGACCGCGCGAACGTGCTCGAGTCCGCAAATCGAAGTAACAATAATTCTGACAATATCATGGCCTCAAAGACTCCTACAACTCCTCAGCGTGTTGCTAATAATCATAAACAGCCAAACCATAATAATAATAATCATAGTCAAAGAAAGGGTCAGGATAGTATGGTTAAATCGTTTGCAAGTACTAGCAATAATAATAAAAATAAAGTGTCAAAGGGTTTTTCATGTATCATTTGTGACGAAGGTCATAGAATCTATGATTGCCCAACATTCAAGGCTAAGGGTATTGATGAAAGAATGATGGATGTTACAAAATATAAGTTGTGCACAAATTGTTTACGACAGGGTCACTTCGTAAAGGACTGTCGCTTCAGGTCCTGCCAAGAGCCTGATTGCAATCAGAGACACAATAGCTTGCTACACCGTCCGCCAACATTGGTAAGTCAGCTCACCACGGCCGAAGAACCAGGTGAGATAGTAGCAAGTTATTGTGATAAAAACACGAGTCAAATTATATTGTCAACTGCCATGGTCGAGGTAGTGAATCCATTTGATCAGCAAAAGATCAAAGTTCGTGCTTTATTGGATTGTGGCAGTCAATCATCTTTTATAACTGAGTCTCTAAAGATCAGATTATCGTTAAGGTCTCATCCCATTGACACTATGAAGGTCATTGGCATAGGCAACACATCAGTAAGCAATGTTATTGAAACCTGTAACATTAAATTACAATCAATAAATAGTAAATTTAGCATAAATTGCTCATGTTTAGTACTAAAAGAACTGACAGGTCGATTGCCAAAGATTCCCATCGATGTCAGCTTATTGAAGTTACCTGAAAATATTCAGCTGGCTGATCCCATGTTTTATCAGCCAGAAAACGTAGATGTTTTGATAGGCGCGGACCTATTTTGGGATATTTTAGGTGATGAACAGTTTTCCTTAGGAATCAGTAATCCTAAGCTAAGAAGTTCACAATTAGGATGGATAATATCCGGTCCCATTCATACAGTGATGCCACGCAAAAGGGTACACTGTAATCATGGTATAATTTCCAGAGACAATGAAAGGGACAATATTATTGAAAAAATGTTATCAAAGTTTTGGGATCTGGAAGAAATTCCTGGAAAATCAATTGTAAGTGAAAAAGAAAGTGAGTGCGAAAAACACTTTCTCAAACACACAACAAGAATCAGTACAGGTAGATTTTGTGTAAAATTACCGCTTAAGGATACTGCTGACTGTTTAGGCGATACTTACAAGTTAGCTAAGAGACGCTTTATTAATATGGAAAAACGGTTAAAACGAAACCATAACTTAAAAATAGAATACGCCAAATTCATTAAGGAATATGAAGAATTAGGCCATTTATCGGTGTTAAATGTTAATTTAAGTCATAGCTTAAGCCCACGTTATTACCTGTGTCACCACGCAGTTCTGAAACAGGAAAGCGAATCTACCAAGCTACGTGTCGTGTTCGATGGTTCCGCTCCCTCCACTTCCGGTTGCTCACTGAATGATATATTAATGGTGGGTCCAAACGTACAGGATACTCTGTATTCTATTTTGATACGGTCTAGACAATACAAGTACTTACTCACCGGCGATATAGAAAAGATGTATCGCCAAATATTGGTACACGAAGATGATAGGCATTTACAGCTCATAATATGGAGAGGAGAGGAATCTGAACCCATTAAGACGCTTATGCTCAATACTCTGACCTACGGAACAGCGAGCGCAAGTTACTTAAGCACACGCTGTTTGTGGCAGGTAGGACAGGAACAGAATAGCGACCTCATAAAAGAGATCATTCAAAAGGACTTCTACGTGGATGACCTGATAACGGGTACGAATGATTCACAACAATTAATATATATACATAAGGCTGTAACTGAAGCATTAAGGTTAGGTTGTTTCAATTTAAGAAAGTTTAAAACCAATCACCCTTCCATTTTTGATAATGTTGTTGTGAATGAACAAGACAAGTTAATTTTTAGCGAGTCTTCAAGCACACTGGGGTTGGGCTGGACACCATCTAACGATACCTTACACTTTCCAATAAAGGGATTTTCACATGATAATAATGAAATAGTAACAAAAAGATTCATCATGTCAAATGCTTTCAAGATATTTGACCCATTGGGTATTTTAAGTCCAGTGGTTGTGATACCAAAAATAATGTTGCAAAAACTTTGGCAACAAAAACTGGACTGGGATCAGCCAGTCCCTCGGGAGATAAGTGACGATTGGTTTAAGTTTTCAGAAAACATAAAATACTTGTCTTCTTTACAAGTGCCAAGGTTAGTTCTAGGTGACTCACCTAAATACATCGAGTTACATTCATTTAGCGATGCTTCACAAAATGCGTATGGTGCGTGTATTTACATGAAAACGATTAGCCATAATGATGACGTCACAGTCAGATTATTATGCGCGAAGTCAAAAGTGGCGCCATTAAAGACTACTACCATACCCCGCCTGGAACTGTGCGCGGCCTTACTTGCTGCTAAACTTACAAAATCTGTGATTGACTCACTTCGGTACAAGCCGCATAAACTAGTACACTGGTGTGATTCGACAGTAGTTTTGTGTTGGATTCGTACCGATGTCAGTAAATTAAAAGTGTTTGTAGCTAACCGAATTACCGAAATTAAGGAAATAACGTCTACTTCAGCGTGGCGATATGTTCCAACGGATTTTAATCCTGCTGATTTAATATCTAGGGGAGTAGACGCTAAACGTTTGATGTCAATGGCACTGTGGTGGACAGGGCCTAGTTTTTTATTAAAAAATGAATGTGAATGGCCTAAGTTAAACGTTAATGACACGGAAAACCTACCAGAGTTAAAAGTACATCATACGGCAATAATTGATCAACCCGTCATTGACTTTGATAAACATTCATCTTTAACTAAGTTACAAAGATCATTCGCCTATGTTCGTAGATTCATATTTAACCTTAAAAACAAACATAATAAGCGCGTAGGTATATTGTCAGTTAATGAGCTACGTGAGTCATTCTACTCGCTATGCGTTATCTCTCAAGGTCAGACGTTCCCTATTGAATACGATATATTAGTGAAAGGTAAAACTTTAACTAACAAAAGTAAGTTATTGTCGTTATCGCCGTTCTTAGACGAACACAAATTAATTCGAGTCGGTGGACGAATAGATGCGTCAGGTCATTCTTTCGAAAAGAAACATCCTATTTTACTTCATTCTTCACATAGATTAACTAAATTATATTTCAAGAGAGAACATATTAGCAATTTGCATGCTGGTCCGCAGCTGTTGTTGGCATCTGTGCGAGAAACAGTATGGCCAATTAGTGGTAGGTGTCTTGCGAGGCGCACAGTCAACAATTGCGTAAGATGTAGACGACTGCGAGGCGTGACGATACAACCTAAAATGGGTAATTTACCATCCCAGCGCGTAACACCTGACTATCCCTTTATATCTGTTGGCTTGGACTTTGCTGGCCCATTTTATATTATCAATCGTAAAGGCCGTGGGAGTCGTGTAGTTAAATGCTATTTATGTCTTTTTGTTTGTTTGCGTTACAAGTGCATCCATCTGGAAGCTGTCAGCGACTTAACAAAGGAGGCATTTATAATGACACTTAGGCGGTTTATAGCTCGTCGAGGTAAGCCAACGGAAATATTCAGCGATAACGGAGGCAACTTTGTAGCTGCCGCGAAAGAAATAGGAGCGTTCATAAGAGATCACCAGGAGCCTCTGTCTGATTTTGCAAGTCAGCAATCAATCACATTCAAATTTATTCCGGCTTACACTCCTCATTTCGGTGGCATATGGGAAGCCGGGGTTAAGTCGGCAAAATATTTTTTAAGACGTGTTATTGGCGATAGCCACTTCACCTTTGAAGAAATTTCAACTTTGTTTGCACAAGTGGAGGCGATTCTCAATAGCCGTCCCTTGTGTCCACTCTCATCCAGTCCTAACGACCTCCTTCCCCTCTCTCCAGGGCACTTCATCATTGGGAGGCCGTTGACCGCTCTGCCAGCACCTAACCTTGTTGAAGTCAAGGAAAGTCAGCTGCGACGGTATCAGCGCCTAGAGAAGACACAGCATCATTTTTGGAAAAGATGGCAAAAGGAATATCTATGCGAATTGCAACAGAGGACAAAATGGCGGACAGATACGTCAAAGCTGAATGTTGGAGATATGGTACTCTTAGCCGATGACAACGCGCCCCCTCTTGCATGGAAACTGGGACGCGTACTTCGCCTTATATCCGGACCTGATGGGATATCCAGAGTAGCAGACATCCACACCAATAAGGGCTGCGTGCGACGTTCACTGGTACGGCTCTGCAGACTCCCCGCAGCAGAAGAACTTGAGGATTGAAAGAGATCTTTCAATGGCCGGGAATATGTTCAGGCTTTGACGCCTGCAATAAAAGTAAAGGCAATCACACGATGCCTCCTATGAGTTTTTAATACCAGCAGGCGTAGCTTTCCTTTAAAACAAATTATAGTCATACTTCACTTGCCTTGAAACCATCATCCTTGTAACATCTTTTTTTTATAATAAATTCATATTTGCGATTCTTGGGACTTTGATTGGCACCAGTATATCCTCCAAAGATATTACATAGGCAGTTCTGTATATATATAAAATTTCAGTTTTTTATCCTTTCTAGTTTTTGAGTAAATATTTTTTGAAATTTGGGGGTGGACACGAGGGGCGTCAATTAAGGGCTTGACAGCACCGGAACCGCTACCCAAAAATAGGTTAAGTTATAAGTAGTATATTTTATAAGAATTAGAAATTTTCAGTGTACTGTTTTAATATTATAGGTGTTTTAGTGTAATTTTGGGGGCTTTTTTGACCGTATTAAATCGGGGGTAAGTTTTCCAAGGCAAACCTTTTAAAATTTGGATTGGGCTCTTCAAGCCCAACCTAACGAGCCCAAACACGGCTGATTTCGGCCAACAGGGGCCAATTTTACAAAAACAGCCGCCATTTTGGGAGCCATCTTGGAAAACTTGCGCCCGACATAGCTCCGGACTCGCTGGACGTATTAAGCTGCGGTTTTCGCAGCTGTGTTAGGGAAGGCGATACCTGTCCTGTCCGCCCATTTCCAGGAGGTTTGGCGTTTTGGCGAGGAGGTTGTTGGTTTTCAGGATCCTGAAAACTACCCTGTGTGCTCGGGCGGGTGAGCCCAAGCCAGAAAAGCCCAAACACGGACGTTCTGCGGCGGCTGGAAGGGAAGATAGCTCGGGTTTGAGATCGATTTTGACAGTTCACGAGCTGTCAAACGCTTTTTCAAACCCGCGTAACTCCCGAACCGGAGGTCGTGGAGCGTTCGGGTTTTCTTTTGGGACGTTGGCTTGGCCTCCCCTACCCAGCTTGGACCTTTTCAGGGGTTTTCGGGACCTGAAAATTTTTCAGCCTGAAACCGGGTCGGGCGGATAGACAGCGTCGCGCCCGTTCAGGGGAACCCAAGCGCGGTCGTTCTGCGGCCATTGGGAAGGGAGATATCACGGGTCTGGGATTGACTTTGACAGTTCTCGAACTGTCAAACGATTTTTCAGACCGAGGGTCGTGGAGCGCTCGGGTTTGCTCTGGGAGCCTTGGATTGGCCTTCCCTACCTGTTAGGCGTACTGTCGGGACTTTTCAGGACCTTGGGTTTTTTCGGCCTGAAAACCGTACGGGAGGGTAGATTGCGTCGCGCCCATTCAGGAAAACCCAAGCACGGTGGTCTTTGAACGAACGGTTCCAGAGATATTAGCAGGTGGCCAAGTTCTGGGAGTCATCTTGTGTTGGTGGCCAAGAATTTGAGCAGCTGTATCTCGGGAACCCTTTGGACTAGAGTAGTCGAGTTTGGGGTTGTCTGAAGGGGCTCGGGGAGAGCTTTCTCCTGGTTAGTAGAGACTGACTCTACGTAGAGTTAAAATTTTATTTTATTTTTCTTTTGTAAATTTATTGGAAACCTTTGTGTGCGACGGTCTCGAAGGAGTCCTGACACGGGACAGTGGTCCTATTATATAGTTTTAAATTCTTAAGATATTCGACAGAGCAAGGCTCTACAAAATCTGTTTATTTTACTCTTACTATATTTTTTGTTGACTTATTTGTGAATTTAATTAGTAAATTAGCTCTTGACAGTAAGGAAGTTGACTGCCTCCTCTACCCATTCTCACCTTAAATTTTAGAGTCCTAAATAGTGTGGGTAGAGTCATTATTTTGACTGCTACTAGGATACTAGTAGATTCATCTGGAGTGCGCCCGTTGATCTCCCGGTCGCGTACGTGTACAAGTGACAAGGTTCTTGAACCTCTTTATTTGAATTGACAATTATACACTTTATACACTTATACACTTTATACTTATACATTTATTTATTTTACACTAGACGGGTATCCTATACAATACCCAATTGACGTCGGGCTTGTTCAATTTCGAATCCATAAAGGACAAGATGCATATCGGAATACGAACACCTATCGGCAAGCCGGTAAACCGGCCGAACAGTAGCCCACCGAACGCTCCAGAAGAGGCCGGACCCTCGGCGCAAAGCGTCAGGAGAAGTGTGGGGGAATGGGAGGCTGGGAAACCGGCAATAAAACAGAACTCCCCCGTGGCACCAAGGGTTGACAAGAAGAAAGTGGCAGAGGATATGCCACGTAAACCAACGCCAGAGACGTCTAAAAGAGCGTCAGCGGAGATTGTAAGCTTGAGTCCACCGGTAGCGAAGACCAGGGTCGCGGAAGCCAGGGCATGTTTAGTAAAGATCAAAGCCCACTTGACTAACTCGAAAAATATCAAAAGGGAGATTAAAGAGGAAGTCAAGGCTCGGGCAGACCGGCTCTACCTGCTGGTAAAAGAGTCTGAGCAGGAAAAAGGACGAGACCCGCTCCAAACGCCTATAATGGTGACAAAGGGGACACAAGCTCTGGAAGAAAGAGAAAAAGTGGTTTCCGGAGAGGATATAGAGTCCCTTAAAAGGGCCCTGGAAGACCATGGTCGAAACTTACAAGAAAATAACGAGAAGCTCGATAGGTAGAAAGAGGCACTACAAACTAGTGAGGCGCAAATGGAGAAACTGTCCTACGCTAGTGTAGCGGCAAGTCGGCCTATCGAGCGTCCACAGAAGCAAACGGCGCTTCATTCGATCGTGGTCACCTCCTCGAAGAAAACAGAAACTGGCGAGCAGATTATAGACCAGATAAGGAAGGCGGTAAACGCGAAAGAGGGATGGGTCACTGTCGATAGGATAAGGAAGGCACAAGACAGGAAAGTAATACTGGGATGTAAAACGGAAGAGGAAAAAGAAAAGGTCAAAGAAAGATTGGCAAGTGTGGGGGGGTTGTTAAAGGTTGAGGATGTCAAGAACAGGGACCCATTGGCCATACTAAGGGACGTCCTAACATATAACACGGACGATGACATTCTCAAAGCACTGCGAAACCAAAACCGGGATGTCTTCGAAGAGTTGGCAAAAGAGGAAGACCGGGTAGAGGTGCTTTTCAAGAAGAGAACCAGAAACCCCCACACGCACCACGTGATCCTCAGGGTCTCCCCAAGGTTGTGGAACAGACTGCAGGACAGACAGACTGTCCACATTGACTTGCAGAGAGTTAGAGTGGCTGACCACACTCCACTAATACAGTGTTCCCTATGCCTGGGCTTTGGGCACGGGCGACGGCTCTGTAGGGAGCAAGTGGAGAAGTGCAGCCACTGTGGGGGCCCTCATATGAGGACGCAGTGCGCTGACTGGCTGGCCGGAGCAGCTCCTTCCTGCTGCAACTGTGTGCGAGCTAAGCTCGAGAATACAGAGCATAATGCTTTTAGTGACGAGTGCACAGTCAGGAGGAGGTGCGAGGTTCTGGCCAGAGCCAGAGTAGCGTACTGCTAAGGTGGTCACTGGCGAAAGGGCAGGCACCCCAACCAGAAGATATGCAGTAGCCCAAGCCAACTTACAAAGAAAGGAACTGGCGACCACCGAACTCTTTTTAGAGGCCAGTGAGCAAAAACTCGCATGGGCACTGATCCAGGAGCCTTATGTGGGGGGGGCTAGGAGTATGAAGAGCTACCGTGGTGCGAGAGTCTACCAGTGCGAGGTTGATGGAAGTGGGACGGTAAAGGCGGCAGTCGCCGTCTTTGATGATGACCTGGATGTCATTCCGTACCCGAAACTCACCACGAACAACATCGTTGTGGTGGGGATCCGGACCAAAGCCTGGGAAATCGTAGTAGTCTCTTATTACTTCGAGCCAGGAAACCCCATAGAGCCTTACTTGGATCAGCTGACCAATATAAAGTTGGAGTTGGGCACCGGACTACTGCTAATAGGCGGAGACGCGAACGCAAAGAGCACCTGCTGGGGAAGTACCATAGATGACCTCAGGGGAGAAGAGATGTCCGGGACCCTTGAAGAGTTGGAGCTTCAGGTATTGAATACTGGCGATACGCCGACCTATGTATAATACACAGTAAGAGGCGGCGTACTTTACAAGAGCTATGTGGACGTCACGGCGTGTTCGCTCAAGCTTCTTGACATGGTAGACGGCTGGCGGGTCGATACAGGGGTTACGAGCTCGGACCACAACACGATTTTATTTCACGTTAATTTTAAAAAAGGAAAAAGGGATAAGCATTAATCGGTCAACAAGGAAATACAAAACGAAAAAAGCAAACTGGGAAAATTTTAATATTAAATTACAGGAACAAAAAAGCGCAAATAATTTAAATTTGGAAAATATAGAGCAGGTAGTGAACAAGGGTGAACTCGAGCAATTAATTGTTAGATACCAAAAAGCTATCGAGAAATCCTGCGAAGAAGCTATCCCCAAAATTAGCAAACAGGCTAAAATAACTATCCCGTGTTGGTCCGAGGACCTTGCTTCAAAAAAGAAGGAGGTCAAAACAAAGAAGAACCGTATCCGCAACGCTGCACCGGTCCGCCGAGCGATGGTCGTGGACGAATACCTGAAAGCGAAAGAGGAGTATGAGTGCCAAGCCAAGAAAGCCCAAATAGCCAGTTGGAAAGCCTTCTGTGAGAAACAGGATGGAGAAAGCCTATGGGATGGTATTTACCGAGTCATTAGAGGGACCACCAGGAGACAAGAAGATATGACCCTAACTAGCGATGGTGCATTTCTGAACCCAAAGGAATCGGCAGCCTTACTCGCCGATACGTTCTATCCAAAGGACACAGAGGAAGATGATAACGCAGACCATAGGCTTACCAGGGAAGCAGCCAGTCGGGTAAATGAGTGGTGTC
The DNA here is from genome assembly GCA_951329385.1 of Polia nebulosa. Taxonomy (NCBI): domain Eukaryota; kingdom Metazoa; phylum Arthropoda; class Insecta; order Lepidoptera; family Noctuidae; genus Polia; species Polia nebulosa. The sequence goes on along the minus strand of OX589610.1, from coordinate 29,413,823 downwards.
AAGATGAATATCTTGACCCACCATTTACACCGCTGGAGCTGAAGACAGCAGTGGAACGCTTTAATCCGAAGAAAGCCCCTGGAGTGGATGGATTCACGTCGGACATCTGCAGTCGGGCGATCTACCAGGACCTGGACGCATTCCTTGCCCTATACAACAAGTGCCTAGAATTGGCGCATTTCCCGGACATCTGGAAGGAGGCAACGGTGGTGGTCCTCAGAAAACCGGGCAAGGAAGATTACACGAACCCCAAGTCATATAGACCGATAGGACTCCTGCCGGTCTTGGGGAAGGTCCTGGAGAGGATGATAGTAGCGAGGATTAAATGGCAGCTTGTGCCGCGGTTTAGTACTCGTCAGTTTGGCTTTATGCCCCAGAAGAGCACCGAGGACGCCCTCTGTACTCTAATGAAACACATACAGGACAAGTTGAGGCTGAAGAAGCTAATTGTCCTGGTGTCATTGGATATAGAGGGCGCCTTCGACAGCGCCTGGTGGCCGGCAATCAAAGTCAGGCTGGCTGAGGAAAAGTGCCCGGTAAACACCAGGAGGCTACTGGACAGTTACCTCGACTGCAGAAAGGTAAGAGTGAGGTATGCTGGGGAGGAATGAACAAGAGAGACCAACAAGGGCTGTGTCCAAGGGTCAATCGGTGGTCCCATATTTTGGAATTTGTTGCTGGACCCGCTGCAGCAAGAACTGGAAGGAAAGGGCTACTATGTCCAAGCCTTTGCGGACGACATAGTTTTGGTCGTTGATGGTGACACGGCGGCTGAAGTCTCCAGAACCACCAATGCAGCACTCGCCCATGTTCAGAGTTGGGGCGTCAGAAATAAGTTAAGGTTTGCACCGCACAAAACCTGTGCGATGGTAATAACCAATAAACTTAAGTACGACACTCCAATTCTGAACATGGCCGGGGTCGACATCGGTATGGTGAGGAGCATGAAGCTGCTGGGTTTAACCATTGACGACCGGCTCACGTTTAATGAGCATACAACAAACGTCTGCAAGAGGGTGGTTAGCGTGTACAAGCAGCTTGCGCGTGCGGCAAGAGTTAGCTGGGGATTAAATAGAGACATAATACACACAATCTACACAGCCACAATCGAACCTATTGTCACGTACGCGGCTGGAGCCTGGGCTCCCGCTACCGAGAAGCTGGGTATACGGGGGAAGCTAGGCTCTGTCCAACGAGGATTCGTCCAGAAGCTCTGCAAATCTTACCGTACAGTCTCGTTGAACTCGGCGCTGGTGCTGGCCGGGATACTACCTCTAGACCTCCGCATACAAGAGGCAGCCGCCCTGTATGAGGCAAGGAGAGGGTCATCCCGGTTTGTGCCAGGAGATCGGGAGATTGAGAGTATGGTGAGATTTGCAGAGACATCTCACCCTGCTAAGCAAATGGCTTTGAAATTCATGTGCCTGGCGGACCAACAGCTTGTGGATAGCCACAACGTGCAGGCAGTGCGAATCTTCACTGACGGCAGCAAGATTGAGGGGAAGGTTGGAGCCGCATTATCCCTTTGGGATAATGAGGGTGAAATCCAGAGCCTCAAGCTTAGCCTTGCCGCGTACTGCACGGTCTATCAAGCGGAATTACTGGCCATTTGCAAGGCAACGGACGTGATCCTCAAGCGCAAAGAGACGAGCTATGGCTTGTACAGTGACTCAATGGCAGCATTGCAGACGCTGGCAAGCCATGGCTCGCTCCACCCCCTGGCGGTCCACGCAAGAGCCAATTTGGCTCAGGCGTTGGACCAGGGCAAAGATTTTTCTTTTTTCTGGGTCAAGGCCCACGCGGGCTTGCCGGGGAACGAGCGTGCGGACGAGCTGGCTAAGGAGGCGGCATTGTCGTCACGGAGGAAGCCGGACTATGACCAGTGTCCGGTCTCATTCATCAAGCGTCAAATCCGTCTGGATTCGCTTGATGAGTGGAACCGGAGATATGTGTCGGGCGAGACGGCCTCGGTGACGAAAATGTTCCTTCCGGACGCCATAGCAGCCCACCGTATTATACAACGGCTGAGGCCGACGGGCGTACTCACGCAGATCTTAACGGGGCACGGTGGGTTCTCAGAATACCTGAATCGTTTCAGGTGTAAGGAGAGCCCATCGTGCGCCTGCGACCCCAGTCTGGCGGAGTCTGTCCCCCATATTGTTTTAGACTGTCCCATTTACGCGAAAGAGCGATATGACCTGGAACAAAGACTGGGGATACGACTGCATAGGGGAGGCGTGGCAGACTTAATGTCAGGAAAAGATAGACGTATTAATAGCCTACTGTGTGGATATTGGTACAAAGGTGATTACTAAAAATAAAACTGGATAAGAAAACTATGTTTCTTAGTATATTGTACATATAATAATGCAAACATAGGTCTTAAGCGCAAAAATTGTAAATAGGATAAGCAGTAGGTTAAAAAAGTTAGAAAAATAAAACTTAAAATAAATACGCTGGCAGAACGAGATCGACGACACATACATTTTATGGTGCCAAACGACGCGTCTTGTTGACGCCCATAAATTGGAGCTGCTTCCCGATTTTTCCAGGCTTCGCCCGTGGAGGAAATCGGGGAAAACAACTCTCCACGTGGCCACGTGCAACAACTTGCGGTGGAGTGCGGTAAACATCATCAGTCGGCATCGAAGCAGGACGTCGAGACCAGCAGTACGACGCTTCGACCAACAAAAAAGGTTCAGTGGTTCTGGAGATATTTAGTTTTCAAAATTTACTAAAATTTCAAAATTCAAAAATAAATTATTTGTCGCGACGACCCCCCATTTTTAATTTAATTATCAAAGGTCCTCAGTAAGGACTATACGGGTACAAAATTTTAGCTTTTTATCTTCTCTAGTTTCTAAGTAATAATTTTTTGAAATTTAAGGGTGGACACGAGGGGTGTCAAAAAGGGGATTGTTGTCTCCGGAATCACTACCCAAAAATTAGATTTAGTTAGATTTATAAGTGTAGTTAAGTTTTTACTGTTTTTAGGGTTGTATTTTTACGCAGCAGTCAAAACTGTTAAATTTAAGGTGTTTTTTGTGTTTTAAAAATCGGGGGTCAGTTTTTCTAGGGTAAACCCACAAGATCTGGATTGGTCTCTTCAAGCCCAATCCAAAGAGCCCAAACTCGACCAGTTTTGGTCTACAGGGGGCAAAAATAGACGAACGGCCGCCATTTTGGGCGCCATTTTGAAAAGCTTTCGCCAGTCATAGCTCCGGACTCGCTGGGCTTGGAAAGCTGCGGTTTTCTTGGCTGTGTGGGGAAGGGCAATACCTTTCCTGTCTGCCCATTTTCAGGCGCTTTGGGGCTGCTGGTTTTCAGGATCCTGAAAACCACCTTGCACGCTAGAGCGGATTGAGACGGGCCTTGGCCTCGGGTTTGCTCAGCAGACATTGGTTAGCCCTTCTCTACCTGACGGGTGCTTTTTCAGGACCCTTCAGGGCCTGGGGTTTTTGCGGCCTAAAAACTGCATAGGGGGATAGATCGCGTCGTGCCCATTCTGGGGAACCCGAACACGGCGGTGTTTGGACGGGCGGTTCCGGAGAAAATAGCAGGTGGCCAAATTCTGGGAAGAACCCTGTGTTGGTGGCCTAGAATTTGAGCAGCTCTATCTCAGGAACCCCTTGGGCTAGAGTAGCCGAGTTTGGGTTTATCTGGAAGGGCTCGGCGGGGCCTGTCGCTCGGTGGGTAGAGACCGACTCTACATTGAGTCAGAAATTTTTTTGTAGCTTTTCTGTTTAGTTTTGACGAAAGACGGTCTCACAGGCTTTTTGAGACATCGGACGGTTATCCAAGTCCAAAACTTGTCATTAAGAAAGTGACAGAGCAAAGCTCTACTTACAAGGATAGCCTTGATATTTATAGGTATTGGACTATTTTCTCGCAGAGGCTATATTTCTGACAAGCAGAACATTGACAACTCCGTTACGTTTTCACTCTGAATCTTACCCGCTAATATTATTATTAGTGGAACTGAGGGGGGTGCAACCGTTGGCCTCTCGGCCGCGTACGCGCAACACTTGACAAGATTATTCGGAATCTTGTCTATAGGCTGTTGCAATTTATTATTAGTGTTCATTGACCATATATATATACTATTATACATTTTATACAAATTATACACATTTACACATTTTATTAGACAAGGGTACTCTTTACACTACCCTATTTTGACGTCGGACTAGTTCGAATCTGAACCCATACCAAGCAACATGATAGGGATACGCACACCTGTTAGCAAACAAGCAAACCGGCCTAACAGAAGCCCACCTAACACTACAGAGGAGGCCGGACCCTCCACGCAAAGCGTAAGGAAGAGTGTGGGTGAGTGGGAGGCTGGGCAGCCAGCGAAAAAACAAACCCCTCCAATTAAATCGAGGTTTGAGAAGAAACCGACAGACGACATCCCGCGTAAGATGACGCCAGAGACGTCACGGCGGACATCAGTAGAGATTGTTAGCCTGAGTCCACCGATGGCAAAAACAAGAGTTGCGGAGGCTAGAGCCTGCCTAGTAAAAATAAAGGCACACTTGACGAACTCCAAAAACATAAAGAGGGAGATTAAGGAAGAAGTAAAAGCCCAGGCAGATCGGCTCTACCTGCTCGTCAAGGAATCCGAGCAGGACAAAGGAAGAGCCCCGCCCGCGACTGCAGTAAACGAAACGAAGGGAACACAAACGGAAAAGGGGGAAGAAGGGAAAAAAGCAGTTTCTGGCACGGACGTGGAGTGCTTGAAAAAGGCATTGGAAGACCATAGCCGCAACTTGCGTGAGAATAGTGAGAAACTTGATAGCTTGAAAGAGGCGCTCAAAAGCAACGAACAGCGTATGGAGAAGTTCTCCTACGCTAGCGTAGTGGCAAGCCAGCCTATCAAGCAGCCGCTAAAGCAAACGGCACTCCACTCCATCGTAGTTACCTCCGCAAAGGATACAGAAACCGGGGACGAAATTATAGACCACATCAGGAAAGCGGTAAATGCGAAAGAAGGATGGGTTACAGTAGACAGAATCAGGAAGGCGAAAGACAGAAAGGTAATCTTAGGATGCAAAACAATAGAGGAAAGGGAAAAGGTAAAAGAGAGATTGGTGAGCGTGGCAGAGGTTCTAAGGGTCGACGATGTAAAGAACAAAGACCCGCTGGTAATTTTGAGAGACGTATTAGCATACAACACGGACGAGGATGTCATCAAAGCTCTTCGAAACCAAAATAGAGATGTCTTCGAGGAGCTAACGAAAGAGGAAGATCGGGTTGAGGTGTTGTATAAAAAGAAAACCAGGAACCTCCACACGCACCACGTGGTCCTCAGGGTCTCCCCAAAAATTTGGAACAGACTGCAGGATAGAAAGACCGTCCACATCGACCTGCAAAGGATCCGAGTGGCCGATCAGACTCCACTGATCTAGTGCTCTCTATGCCTAGGATTTGGGCATGGAAGACGACTCTGTAGGGAGCAACTGGAGAAGTGCAGCCACTGTGGGGGCCCTCACATGAGGACGCAATGTGCGGAATGGCTGGCCGGAACAGCTCCATCATGCTGCAACTGTGTGCGAGCGAAACAAGAGAATGTAGAGCACAACGCATTCAGCGATGAATGTCCAGTTAGGAGAAGATGTGAGGTTCTGGCCAGAGCCAGAGTCGCATATTGCTGAAGTGGTCACTGGCGAAAGGGCAGGCACCCCAACCAGAAGATACGCAGTAGCCCAAGCCAACCTACAAAGGAAGGAACTGGCAACCACCGAACTCTTCTTAGAGGCCAGTGAGCGGAACATCGCATGGGCACTGATTCAGGAGCCGTATGTGGGGGGGGCTAGGAGTATGAAGAGCTACCGTGGTGCGAGAGTCTACCAGTGCGAGGTTGATGGAAGTGGGACGGTAAAGGCGGCAATAGCCGTCTTTGATAATGACTTGGATGTCATTCCGTACCCGAAACTCACCACTAACAACATCGTTGTGGTGGGGATCCGGACCAAAGCCTGGGAAATCGCAGTAGTCTCCTATTACTTTGAGCCGGGTCTCCCCATAGGGCCTTACCTGGATCAGCTGACCAGTATAAAGTTGGAACTGGGCACCGGACTACTGCTGATAGGCGGAGATGCTAACGCAAAGAGCACCTGGTGGGGAAGCACCATAGAGGACCCCAAGGGAGAAGAGATGTCCGGGACCCTTGAAGAGTTGGAGCTTCAGATACTGAATACTGGCGACACGCCGACCTATTACACGGTAAGAGGCGGCGTGGTATATAAGAGCCATGTGGACGTCACGGCATGTTCGCTCGGTCTTTTTGACATGGTAGACGGCTGGCGGATCGATACAGGGGTAACGAGCTCGGACCACAACACAATCTTATTCTATATAAATTTAAAAAGGGAAAAAGGGATGAACATAATTAGAACGACTAGAAGGTACAAAACTAAGAAGGCAGATTGGGAAGTTTTTAAAATTAAATTGGCAGAATATAAAATTGCAAATAGCATTAGTTTAAATAGCATAGAACAGATTAACCATAAACATGAACTAGAACAGTTAGTATTAAAGTACAATGATGCAATCGAGAAGGCATGTGACGATGGCCATCCCGAAAATTAAAGTTAAAAATAAATTTACCATCCCGTGGTGGTCCGAGGATCTCGCCTTAAAGAAAAGGGAGGTCACAAGGAAGAAGAATCGTGTCCGCAACGCCGCACCGGTCCGCCGAGCGATGGTCGTAGGCGAGTATCTGAAAGCAAAAGAGGAATATGAGTGCCAAGCCAAGAAAGCCCAAATAGCCAGCTGGAAAGCGTTCTGCGAAAAGCAGAACGGGGAAAGCATATGGGAAGGGGTTTATCGAGTAATTAGAGGGACCACCAGGAGAAGAGAAGACCTGACCCTATCGAGCGATGGTGCATTCCTGAACCCGAAGGAATCGGCAGCCTTACTTGCCGACACTTTCTTTTCTAGGGACACAGCAGAAGAAGATAACGCAGACCACAAGCTCATTAGGGAAGCAGCCGGTCGGGTAAATGAGTGGTGTCAAGATGAATATCTTGACCCAATATTTGCTCTGCTGGAGCTGAAGACAGCTGTGGACCGTTTCAATCCCAAAAAAGCCCCTGGAGGGGATGGATTCACGTCGGACATCTGTAGTCGAGCGATCTACCAGGACCTGGACGCATTCCTTGCCCTGTACAATAAATGCCTAGAACTGGCGCATTTCCCGGACATCTGGAAAGAGGCAACGGTGGTAGTCCTCAGGAAACCGGGCAAGGAAGATTATACGAACCCCAAGGCATATAGACCGATAGGTCTCCTGCCGGTCTTGGGGAAGGTCCTGGAGAGGATGGTAGTGGCGAGAATTAAATGGCAGCTCGTGCCGCGGTTTAGTACTCGTCAGTTTGGCTTTATGCCCCAGAAGAGCACCGAGGACGCCCTCTATACTCTAATAAATCACGTGCAGGACAAGTTGAGGCTGAAGAAGCTAATTGTCCTGGTGTCATTGGATATAGAGGGCGCCTTCGATAGCGCCTGGTGGCCGGCAATCAAAGTCAGGCTGGCTGAGGAAAAGTGCCCGGTAAACATCAGGAGGCTACTAGACAGTTACCTCGACTGCAGAAAGGTAAGGGTAAGGTATGCCGGGGAGGAATGCACAAGAGAGACAAACAAAGGCTGTGTCCAAGGGTCAATCGGTGGTCCCATATTTTGGAATTTGGTATTGGAACCGCTGCTGAAAGACCTGGAAGAGAAGCGTTATTATGTGCAGGCTTTTGCAGACGACATTGTTTTGGTCGTCGATGGCGACACAGCGGCCGAAGTCTCCAGAGCTACCAATGCAGCCCTCGCCCATGTTCAGAGTTGGGGCGTCAGAAATAAGCTAAGGTTTGCACCGCACAAAACCTGTGCGATGTTAATAACCAACAAGCTTAAGTACGACACCCCAATTCTGAGCATGGCCGGGGTCGACATTGGTATGGTACGGAGCATGAAGCTGCTGGGCCTGACCATTGACGACAAACTAACTTTCAGCAAGCACACCAAGGACGTCTGCAAAAGGGTGGTAGACATATATAAACAACTTGCAAGAGCGGCTAAAGTCAGCTGGGGCTTAAATAGGGAAATAATACACACGATCTACACTGCTACTATTGAACCGATAATTACGTACGCGGCCGGAGCCTGGGCTCCCGCTACGAAAAAGCTGGGTATACGGAGGAAGCTAGGCTCTGTCCAACGAGGATTCGTCCAGAAGCTCTGCAAATCTTACCGTACAGTCTCACTGCACTCGGCGCTGGTACTGGCTGGGATACTACCTCTAGACCTCCGCATACAGGAGGCAGCAGCCCTGTATGAGGCAAGGAGAGGGTCGTCCCGGTTTGTGCCGGATGACCGGGAGATCGAGAGTATGGTGAGGTTTGCAGAGACATCTCATCCTGCCAAACAAATGGCCTTGGAGTTCGTGTGCCTGGCGGACCAACAGCTTGTGGACAGCCATAATGTGCAGGCAGTGCGAATATTCACTGACGGCAGCAAGATTGAGGGGAAGGTCGACGCCGCATTATCGCTATGGGATAATGAAGGTGAAGTCCAGAACCTCAAGCTCAGCCTCGCCGCGTACTGCACTGTCTACCAGGCGGAACTACTAGCCATTTGCAAGGCAACGGACGTGATCCTCAAGCGTAAGGAGTTGAGCTATGGCTTGTACAGCGACTCAATGGCAGCATTGCAGACGTTGGCAAGCCATGGCTCTCTCCATCCTCTGGCGGTCCGCGCACGAGCTAATTTGGCTCAGGCGTTGGACCAGAATAAAGTTATATCTTTCTTTTGGGTCAAGGCCCACGCGGACCTGCCGGGGAATGAGCGCGCGGACGAGCTGGCAAAGGAGGCAGCATTATCGTCACGGAGGAAGCCGGACTATGACCGGTGTCCGGTCTCATTCATCAAGCGTCAGATCCGTTTCGATTCGCTTGTTGAGTGGAACCGGAGATATGTGTCGGGCGAGACGGCCTCGGTGACGAAAATGTTCTTTCCGGACGCCGTAGCAGCCTACCGTATTGTTCAACGGGTGAGGCCGACAGGCGTACTCACGCAGATCCTAACGGGGCACGGTGGGTTCTCAGAATACTTGAACCGTTTCAAGTGTAAGGAGAGCCCATCGTGCGCCTGTGACCCCAACATAGTGGAGTCGGTCCCACATGTTGTTCTTGATTGTCCTATTTATGCGTTAGACCGGTACAATCTTGAGCAGGGACTGGGTGAACGACTGCATAGGGACACTGTTGCGAAGATAATGTCGGGCAAAAATAGGGATGCACTTATAGCCTTCTGTGAGAAAATAGCTTATAAAGTGATAGACAAAAATAAAAATGATTGAGAAACTATGTTTCATAATATATTGTATATATAGTAGTGTAAACATAGATCCTAAGCACAAAATTGTTAAATAGAGTAAGCAGGTTAAGATAGTGAGGAACATGTTAAGTAGAGTTAAGTAAATGTAATTAAATTAAGAAAATGTGTATTGAGTAGATTTAAGTAAAATGTATTTAAATTAAGAAAGTGTGTATTGTATAGATTTAAATAGGTAAATGTTAGTTTGTTAAGTCAAACGTATGTAAATAAAAACCAAATTTGGAAGAATTATTTCCCTGGTGTACTAAAGCAATGAATAAAGAAAAGTAGACTATTAGTTATTTGCTCAAGTGGGAGTCCCACCCACAGAATGAATGGTGATGGATAAAAGAAAGACACAGTATGAAGCATGGAAGTACGAGAGGCATGTAAAGCGAGAACTGGTATGGATGAGGATTAAGATATAAAATAGGCGCCAATTTCGTTGGTGGAACTAGTCTGGAATATTAAAAAAAAAAAAAAAAAAAAAAAAAAACCTAACCTAACCTAACCATCGATTTCTCAGCCTCCAGGAGTGCTAATTTTACCTAGTTTTTTGCACAGTAATTACAGGACAGGCTAGTTCCTGCTATCCCGACTATAGAAATTGACCATCGAGGTTTTATTTTTCGAATACCTACAAATTGTGATTTTTTCAAAAAATTTTTATTTTCAAAATTAGATATCTCAAATTCTACTCGTTAGATTCTTTTGGTTTAAACTCCATAGGACTCCATCAACCCTTACCTGTGTCCCGGTGCGTGTTTCGCGTATCCGAGTCCTGGTTTTGGAACAAATTTTCCAAATTTTTCTCAAAAAATCTAGTTTTTTGCCCATTTTCAAAAATTTTTGTTCTAGATTAATTTTTATTTTTATAAAATCCGTTAGCCCGTGCGGAGACGCAACTTTTGACACCCCACACGTGAGCCTAGCTCTCACGAAACGTCAAAAAATTCAAAAAATTTACCTCACTACGTCGCCGGCCAGGGACCAACATTCGCCGAAATCGCTGCCGGTTCCAAACAGCAATTTCAGCGGCCTCTTCACTCGGTGGTTATATCATCTGTCGATGACCAGGACACCGGTGAAGAGGTTGTTGAGAAGCTGAGGACGGCAGTAGACGCCAAAAACACGGGCACAAGGGTCGAGCGTGTACGGAAGGTGAGGGACCAGAAGGTGGTGGTCAGTTTTAAAACTGAGGAGGAGTTGGCAAAGGTCAAGGAGAGAATTAAGAGGGCAGGGAACCTGGTGGTAGAGGAGGTTAAGAATAGGGACCCCCTCGTCATCATAAAAGACGTCCTCTCCTGCCACTCCGACGTGGAGACAATTGAGGCCATAAAACGGCAAAACCAACATCTGCTTGGGGACGTGCCTGCCGGAGATGTGAGGCTGGTCGTAAAGTACCGTCGCAAGACCAGGAACGCCCATTTGTGCCACATCATCCTGCAGGTGTCCCCAGCGATATGGCAAAGGCTCACAACGGCGGGTTGCGTGCATATTGACCTACAGAGGGTGCGTGTGCTGGACCAGTCGCCGCTGGTGCAGTGCACTCGCTGTCTGCGCTATGGCCACAGCCGTAAGCTGTGCACGGAACCCGCCGACTTGTGTATCCATTGTGGTGACCCCCACATGCGCGCGGACTGCCCCTCGCGACTGGCTGCGGGAAAACCGTCATGCCGAAACTGTGTGACGGCAAAACTTGCCACAACTGACCACAACGCCTTCGACAGCGAGTGCCCGATTCGTGCTAGGTGGGACGCATTGGCGCGCCTGTCGGTGGCGTACTGCTAAGGTGGTGACGGCCGCAGTCAGGAATACTCAACCAGGCAGCCGCACTCGAACAGACCCCGGCGTCCACCCGGGATACCACGTCATCCAAGCGAATCTGCAGAGGAAGAACCTAGCAACCCAAGAGCTCTTACTAGTGGCAAGCGAGCGGAGGGTTGCTTTCGCGCTGCTCCAGGAGCCTTATGTGGGTGGGATCAAGAGGATGCGAGAATACTGGGGAGCGAGAATCTACCAGTGCGCTGATCAAGGAAGTGGAACTGTGAAGGCGGCAATAGTCGTATTCGATCACGAACTCGACGTCACACAGTGTCCAGAACTCACTACCAACAACATCACGGTAGTGAGGATCCGAACCAGCGCCTGGGAAATCGCAGTAGTCTCCTTCTACTTTGAACCCGGAAAGCCCATAGAGCCATACCTGGAGCACCTCAGGCGGATTCGCGAGGAAATGGGTCAAACCAAAATAGTGGTTGGTGGGGACGCCAACGCCAAGAGCCACTGGTGGGGTAGTGCGGTTGTCGACGACAGGGGCGAGGAAATGTCCGGGACGCTGGATGAGTTGGGCTTGCAGGTGCTCAACGTCGGCCACACTCCAACTTACGACACCGTCAGGGGGGGCAGGTCTTACGCCAGCTTAGTTGACGTAACGGCCTGCTCAACCGACTTGCTGGATCTGGTGGAAGACTGGAGAGTTGAGGAAGGCATCACGAGTTCGGACCACAACGGCATTGTCTTCAAAATTAAACTGGAAAAATCAAAAGGCATTAGAATAAATAGTACAACTAGGATTTACAACACAAAAAGAGCAAATTGGAGCCAGTTTCATGAGAAACTGGCCGAATTAAAAGCAGACAATAAATTAGACACAGAAAACATAAATAACATAAACAACAAAGTACAATTAGAAAATAGCATAAACTCATACATCCATGCAATAGAAAAAACATGCCAACAAACCTTACCTAAATTAGATCAAAATAAAAAACTTACTTTGCCGTGGTGGTCCACCGAGCTCGCTGACCTAAAGAAGAAACTCAACACCAGAAGACGCCGCATCCGTTGCGCAGCACCAGTTCGGAGACAAGTGGTCGTCGAAGAGTATCTGCAAGCCAAAGTTAGCGTATGAATCCCGGGCTAAGCAGGCGCAGATCGACAGTTGGAAGAGGTTCTGCGAAAAGCAAGACAGGGAGGGAGTCTGGGAGGGCGTATACCGGGTAATCGGACGGACTGCCAAAAGGTATGAAGACCTGCCCTTGGTGAGGGACGGAGTGTCACTCAGCCCACAAGACTCGGCGAGGCTGTTAGCTGAGACATTCTACCCGGATGACCTGGAAGGGGGAGAAAATGCTGACCACCGTCGGACTCGAGAAGCGGCCAGTCGTGTAAACGAGTGGGCGCATGATGAATACCATAACCCGCCGTTTACACTTCTGGAGCTGAGGACCGCGGTGGACAGCTTCAACCCCAAAAAGGCACCCGGGGCGGATGGTCTCACAGCCGAGATATGTGCCCAGGCCATTTTCCGGGATCCAGGGATGTTCCTTGCACTGGCAAATAAGTGCCTTGAGCTGGGTCACTTCCCTGGGGCCTGGAAAGTGGCTACAGTAGTGATGCTCCGTAAACCCGGAAAGGACACCTACACCACCCCGAAGTCCTACAGGCCGATCGGCCTCCTACCAGTCCTGGGCAAAATCCTGGAAAAGTTGGCGGTAGCTCGTCTTAAGTGGCATCTGATCCCGCGGTTGAGTACTCGCCAGTTTGGTTTTATGCCCCAGAAGAGCACCGAAGACTCCCTCTATACGATGATGCAACACATCAAGGCAAAGCTGGATCAAAAGAAGCTGATCACTGTTGTCTCACTTGACATAGAGGGAGCCTTCGATAGCGCATGGTGGCCGGCCATTAGAACCAGACTGGCTGAGGAAAAGTGCCCGGTGAATGTCAGACGGCTGCTGGACAGCTACCTGGACGACAGAAGTGTCCGGGTCAGGTATGCAGGGGCCGAGTACCAGAGAAGGACGACGAAGGGGTGTGTGCAGGGGTCGATTGGCGGTCCGATCCTCTGGAATCTGGTGCTGGATCCTCTGTTGAAGGGGCTCGAAGAGCGGGGTTACCACTGCCAGGCTTTTGCCGATGACGTGGTGCTCATCTTCGACGGGGATACAGCACTGGAGGTCCAAAGACAGGCCAATGCCGCCCTTGAGTATGTTCGGGAGTGGGGCATCAGAAACAAACTGAAGTTCGCACCACACAAAACATGTGCTATGGTAGTGACAAGAAAGTTGAAGTACGATGTCCCGCTCTTGACCATGGGCGGGGTCGACATTGGCATGTTTGAGGAAATAAAGATACTGGGGCTCACTGTGGATCACCAGCTCACCTTCAACTCGCATGCTGCTAACGTTTGTCAAAAGGCCATCGCTTTTTACAAACAGCTGTCCAGAGCAGCCAAGGTGAGCTGGGGTCTACACCCGGAGGTGATACGCTCGATTTATACCGCGGCGGTCGAGCCGGTGGTACTGTATGCAGCTAGTGCATGGGCGCCAGCGGCTAAAAAGATCGGAGTGCAAAAACTCTTGTATTCAGTCCAGCGGGGATTCGCTCAGAAGCTCTGCAAATCCTACCGCACCGTTTCGCTAAACTCCGCACTCGTGCTGGCGGGGATACTCCCACTCGACCTCCGAATACAGGAAGCAGCCGCACTGTACGAGGCAAAGAGAGGGAGTACCCCAGCCAGCGCTTGCGGGACGGGAGGTGGAGCGTGTGGTGGCATTTGCAGAAACTCCGCACCCGGCGAAACATACGGCCATGGGGTTCGTGAGCTTGGTAGATCAGTCACATGTGGAGTCCCACAACAGCCAAGAGGTGAGGTTTTTCACCGATGGCAGCAGGATTGCGGGCAAAGACGAACCGCAGCACTGTCCCTTTGGGACAGGTATGCCGAGATTAGGTCCGTTAAGCTTAGCTTGCCAACGTGCTGTACTGTCTACCAGGCGGAACTCCTGGCCATATGCGTAGCGACACGCCAGATATTGCGTCGCGGGGAGGGAACCTTTGGTATTTACAGTGACTCGAAGGCCGCACTGGAGACGGTCACAAACCAGGGTTCCCTCCACGCTCTAGCAGTGGAGGCGAGGGCGAATCTCAATGTGGCTTTATCCCAGAGCAAAGATGTCTCTTTGTTCTGGATAAAGGCACATGCTGGACTGGAAGGCAACGAGCGCGCCGACCATCTGGCGAAGGAAGCTGCACTACATCTAAAAAAGAAACCGGACTACGACCGCTGCCCGGTTTCATTCGTCAAGCGGCTTATCCGTTTGGAGTCGCTTGACGAATGGAACCGTAGGTATAAAACTGGAGAAACGGCGTCGGTCACCAAGATCTTCCTCCCGGACGCAGTTGACGCCTACAGAACTGTGAAGAAGATTAGACCAACAGGGGTAGTCACCCAGATTATGACAGGGCACGGTGGGTTCTCCGAATACTTGCATCGCTTCAAGTGTAAGGAGAACCCATCGTGTATCTGTGAGCCGAGTGCGGTAGAGTCGGTCCCGCACATTATATTCCAATGTCCAGTGTTTGTAAGGGAAAGGTGTGAATTAGAGCAGGAACTTGAGACCAAACTAAACTTAAACACAATTAGCGAGCTGATAAAGACAGCAAAATCAAGGAAAATAGTTCTAGAATACTGTATTAGATTAGCAAGTAGAGTCATACAACGAAATAGGAAAATTTAAAACTGTGCTTTCATTATATGTAGGCTTATATGAAATGCTAAGCATAGAATTACACACGCATTTAACTAGAGTAATAAATCAAAACAGATATAGCAATAATTACAACATTTTTTCAAAATTAAAGTTAATTTCAGGTTAAAATTCAGTTTCATTCATTTGTACAGAGATTCAATCACAAAATTGATAGACAAGGTCTCTGACGACGTCAGGGGACAAGTAGCGCGGCAGGAGTGTGGTTTTAGTCAGTAAGAGTCTGACACTGTTCGGGCTGGCTCGCTCGCGAGTCAGCCCGTTCGTCCATGAGGATTTCCCACTCCTGCCAAAAAAAAAAAAAAAAAAAAAACCTAACCTAACCTCAAGATATAAAAATCCTGGGCCTCACGATCGACGCGAAGTTGACCTTCAACAAGCACATAGCTATCACCTGTAAGAAGGCGATAGCTATCTACAAGCAGCTGGCCAGGGCGGCCCGGGTTAGCTGGGGTTTGCACCCTGAAGTTATCCGGGTCATATATACTGCAGCGATTGAGCCAACACTGCTGTACGCCGCAAGTGCATGGGCACCAGCCGCCAACAAGCTAGGGGTCATCAAGCAGTTGAATGTGGTCCAAAGAGGGTTTGCGCAAAAGCTGTGTAGAGCCTACCGCACAGTCTCCCTTAACTCGGCACTGGTACTTGCTGGGATACTCCCACTCGACTTGCGCATCCGCGAGGCGGCTGCGCTGTACGAGGCCAAGAGGGGGGCGCCCCAGCCAGTGTTAGGTTAGGTTAGGTTAGGTTACGACAGTCAGTTCGGTTTTCGGCATGGGCGCTCCACAATCGACGCCATAATGCGGGTTAGAGTCCTGGCGGAGGAAGCGGTTTCCCGGGGCGGGGTGATGCTGGCGGTGTCCTTGGACATATCCAACGCCTTCAACACCCTGCCCTGGAGTTGTATTCGGGAGGCACTAAGGTACCACAGGGTGCCCCGCTACCTCCGCCGCATCGTTGGGGCTTATTTGGCGAAAAGATGTGTCACCTACAGGGGACGCGACGGTGAGGGCCGTCGCGATATGTCGTGTGGTGTTCCGCAGGGCTCGGTCCTAGGCCCACCCCTGTGGAACATCGGTTACGACTGGGTGCTGAGGGGTGAGCTCCAACCGGGAGTGGACCTGACGTGTTACGCAGACGATACGCTGGTTACGTCCCGGGGGAGCTCGTACAGGGAGGCAGCGTTGCTGGCGACATCTGCAGTCTCACGGGTGGTGGGTCGCATACGGCGCCTGGGGGTGGAGGTGGCCCTAAACAAGTCGGAGGCCATGGTTTTTCATGGCCCCCGACGGGCGCCGCCGCCGGGATCACACATCGTGGTCGGGGGAGTCCAAATCGCTGTCGAGTCCACCATGAAATACCTAGGATTGGTGCTCGACAGCCGGTGGGACTTTGGCCCTCATTTTCGGCGGCTAACACCTAGGTTGATGGGCGCCGCGGGCGCGCTGCAACGCTGCTTCCCAATCTGGGGGGGCCGAGCACCGTCTGTAGGCGGTTGTACTTAGGGATCGTGCGATCCATGGCTTTGTACGGGGCCCCGGTGTGGGCTTCTGACCTGACGGCCGGCAGCATCGCAATACTGCGAAGACCGCAGAGGGCGATGGCTGTCAGGGCTATCAGGGGATATCGCACGATCTCCTACGAGGCGGGTTGTGCACTGGCCGGATCTCCGCCCTGGGATATGAGGCGAGAGTCCTCGCCTCGCTGTACCGAGGAGGTGCGGGTGCGGGGCGGTGAGCCGATGCAGTGCGAGATCGAGTTGCGTCGGTCACAGCTCCGCGAGGTCATGATGGCAGAATGGCGGGATAGGCTTTCACGCCCTACCGGCCTTGCTACCGTCGACGCGATCCGACCAGTGCTCGACGAATGGCTCGGGAGGAAGCACGGCTCCCTGTCGTTTCGAGCGACGCAGGTGCTCTCGGGGCATGGCTGCTTCGGGAAGTACTTGTGTCGCATAAACAGGGAGCCAGACGCTCGGTGCCATCACTGCACCGACTGTTGGGAGGACACGGCGCAGCACACACTGGCAGAGTGTGCCGCATGGGAGGAGCAGCGCCGTGCCCTCGTATCCAAAGTGGGCCCCGACCTGTCGCTGCTGGCCGTCGCACGTTCGATGGTCGGAAGCGCTGAGTCGTGGGATGCGGTGATCTCCTTCTGTGAAGCCGTAATTTCGCAGAAGGAGGCTGCGGAGAGGGAGAGGGAGGCCGTGGCCACTCTCCCGATCCGCAGCAGGCGTACCGGGCGTCGGCGGAGGGCGGACAACGCCCTCTTCCAGCCCCCCTAAACAGGTCCGGAGGGACGGCGGACTCGGGGTCATCCGCCGCCCCTCATCCAGCAGCACCCGAGGCGGCGGCGCGTAGTGTTCCACGCGCGCGCCTAATAGACGTCGCGGGGAGAGGACACCTCACTCTCCCTGCGAGCCAGAGGTGGCCCGCATAGGCGGGCCGGTACTAGCCGGGGATCATGGAAGTCGTATTAGCTCTCACGATCCCCGGTCCAAGTGTGGGACGGAACACCGGGGTGGTTTTTAGTCAGTAAGAGTCTGACAGACCCCTTCGCCCGCCCCGGGCGAAGGACATCGCCGTCTCCTTTCGCCGTCTCCTCCGAGGTCGTGCGATCGAGGAGGATCTCCACAGCCTCCCTAATCCCATCTGCCGCCTCCTTAAGGGCACAACGACACACATCGACAGCGATTTGGACTCCCCCGACCACGATGTGTGATCCCGGCGGCGGCGCCCGTCGGGGGCCATGAAAAACCATGGCCTCCGACTTGTTTAGGGCCACCTCCAGCCCCAGGCGCCGTATGCGACCCACCACCCGTGAGACTGCAGATGTTGCCAGCAACGCTGCCTCCCTGTACGAGCTCCCCCGGGCCGTGACCAGCGTATCGTCTGCGTAACACGTCAGGTCCACTCCCGGTTGGAGCTCACCCCTCAGCACCCAGTCGTAACCGATGTTCCACAGGGGTGGGCCTAGGACCGAGCCCTGCGGAACACCACACGACATATCGCGACGGCCCTCACCGTCGCGTCCCCTGTAGGTGACACATCTTTCCGCCAAATAAGCCCCAACGATGCGGCGGAGGTAGCGGGGCACCCTGTGGTACCTTAGTGCCTCCCGAATACAACTCCAGGGCAGGGTGTTAAAGGCGTTGGATATGTCCAAGGACACCGCCAGCATCACCCCGCCCCGGGAAACCGCTTCCTCCGCCAGGACTCTAACCCGCATTATGGCGTCGATTGTGGAGCGCCCATGCCGAAAACCGAACTGACTGTCGTAACTTAACCTAACCTAACCTAACACTGGCTGGGGCGCCCCCCTCTTGGCCTCGTACAGCGCAGCCGCCTCGCGGATGCGCAAGTCGAGTGGGAGTATCCCAGCAAGTACCAGTGCCGAGTTAAGGGAGACTGTGCGGTAGGCTCTACACAGCTTTTGCGCAAACCCTCTTTGGACCACATTCAACTGCTTGATGACCCCTAGCTTGTTGGCGGCTGGTGCCCATGCACTTGCGGCGTACAGCAGTGTTGGCTCAATCGCTGCAGTATATATGACCCGGATAACTTCAGGGTGCAAACCCCAGCTAACCCGGGCCGCCCTGGCCAGCTGCTTGTAGATAGCTATCGCCTTCTTACAGGCGATAGCTATGTGCTTGTTGAAGGTCAACTTCGCGTCGATCGTGAGGCCCAGGATTTTTATATCTTGGGACATACCAATGTCGATCCCACCCATGCTCAAGCGCGGCGTGTCGTACTTCAGCCTTCGCGTTAGCACCATCGCACAGGTTTCGTGCGGCGCGAATTTGAGCTTATTTCGGACACTCCACGCTCGAACATGTTCAAGAGCGGCATTGGCCTGTCCCTCGATTTCTACCGCAGTTTCGCCGTCGAACACCATTACGACGTCGTCGGCGAATGCCTGGCAGTAGTTGCCTCTACCTTCCAGCTGTTTAAGGAGAGGGTCTAGTATAAGGTTCCAGAAAATAGGGCCCCCAATGGAGCCCTGGACGCACCCTTTGCTAGTCGACCTTCTGCTCTCCTCCCCGGCGTATCTCACGTTGACCCTCCTGCCGCTGAGATAGCTGCTGACTACTCGTCTCAAATTTACAGGACACTTTTCCTCAGTCAACCGTACCTTAATGGCAGGCCACCATGCACTGTCGAAGGCTCCCTCTATATCCAGTGACACAAGCGTGACGATTTTCTTTTTTGCCAGCTTCGCGCAGATATGTTGCACAAGAGTATAGAGGGAGTCCTCGGTGCTCTTTTGGGGCATAAAGCCGTATTGACGAGTACTTATCCAGGGGAGCAAGTAGAATTTGAGACGAGCAACCAGCATCTTCTCGTACACCTTCCCTAGTACAGGCAAGAGCCCAATCGGCCTGTACGATTTCGGTACGGTGTACGAGTCTTTGCCTGGCTTTCTGAGTACAACCACCGTTGCTTCCTTCCAGGATTTCGGGAAGTGGTGGTAAGCCAGGCATTTATTCAGCAGCGACAGGCAGAATTCCGGGTCACATTTAATAGCCTGAGAGCAGATGTCGGCAGTGAGGCCGTCGGCTCCCGGGGCCTTTTTTGGGTTGAACGACCTCATGGACCTATCCAGCTCGGTTTGGGTAAACGGTGGGTCATGTCGTTCATCATGACTCCACTCGTTTACCATTTCTGCCAGTAGTCGGGTTTGGCGATGGTCCATGTTGTCGTCCTCCTCACGGTCCTCGGGGCAGAACGTCTCGGCCAACAGCCTCACCGAGCCCTTCGCGTCCAGTGTCTCGCCTCCGGACTGTAGGGGCAGATCCTCCTCTCTTTTCGCGACCTTTCCCATGACCCTGTATATCCCTTCCCAGACCCCCTCCTTGTCCTGCTTTCCACAAAACTGCTTCCAACTTTCCTCGGTTGCTCTCTTTGCAGCCTCCTCGTATTTTTTCTTTTCTATTAGGTACAGCCTGACCACCATCTCTCTCCGGACCGGCGCTGCGTTCCTGACTCTGCGTTTCCTTGTGGCGACCAGCTTCTTCATCCTCGCGAGCGCTTATTATTATATCAAGCGATGTGTGATTGTAAAGACTCTGTTTTAATATAGTCCTGCAGTATGAGCCAGTCAGAAGTTTTTAATTTGACATTAAATTTATTTAGGTCTATTATATTTAGTTCTTTCTGTATTTTTTTACAAACTTGATGGCTTAAGACATAAAATTGACGTCCTGCAAAAGAGGTATTGTACTGTACACCTGGGGGAACATATGTACGCTTCCTTGGATCAGATGGAGGTAAGCGGGCATGTATCCTCAGAACAGACTGGAGAATAAAGAGCTGCCGAACCGTGAGTACTTTGCAATCTGCGTAAAGTTGCGTTGTAGGGTATCTGTAGGGTTTCCTTAACATAACTTTAAGTACAGCCCTTTGAGACCTTTCTGCTCTCAGAAGACAAGTTTTCGCTGCTCCACCCCATACAATTATACAGTATCCAATAATCGATTGGCATAATGTGAAGTACACCATTTTGAGAGTGTCAATACTGGCGGATTCTCGGAGAGATTTAAAAATATGAATAAGACGAAGTGTTCGAGTAGTTATTGTATCGAGTTGTTTGTCCCATTTTAGTCCATCGTCTATATGCACACCCAAGTATTTAACACTATCAGCTCTAGCAATGGAGGGGCATGAGCATGATATTATCTGATTCTGGCATGAGTGAGCCATTATTGTGAAATTACTTGTAGGTTTGGTGTTGCACCGGATTGTAAAGGGTAAGTAGTAGGTTTTTTTTAGATTTAATGTTAGCAAATTTAGATCAAGCCAGTACATAATTGAAGACAGTGCAAATTCCGCCTTTTGTTTCACATCTTCCCACGAGGGCCCATTGACCAGAATCGCTGTGTCGTCTGCATATGCATAGATCTTACAAGCCGGTATTGACATTCTACAAAGGTCATCCATGTATATTTGAAAAAGTGTGGGGCCTAGAATGCTTCCTTGCCGTATAGCACAACCTCTTCATCACTGTAGCTAGAGCCTATCTTTACCAGCTGGGTGCGATTCTTCAGGTAATCTTTGAAAATTTCCAGAGCTATGTCACGTACGCCCAAACACTCTAGCTTGGAAATAAGTTTGGGTACAGAGACTGTGTCGAAGGCTTTCGACAGGTCTAAAAATATACCAAGACATTTTTTTCTACTGTCCAGGGTCTTAGCAATAGATTGCGTTAGGTCCAATACTGCATCTTCAGTGGAGACTCCAGGCCGGAAGCCGTACTGGTTATCAGATATAATTTTGTATTTATCGAGAAAACTTCTAAGATTTTGGTTAGGAATCTTCTCGAGGATTTTAGAGAGCGACGACAGCACAGATATAGGCCTATAGTTATCGACACAGCCTCTGTTCCCGCCCTTAAAAATTGGGTGGACTATAGCCCTCTTTAGACAATCTGGAAAAACTCCTGTCTCAATGCATAGATTGCAGATATATGTTATCGGCGGAACCAGAATATAACGACATGTCTTAAGGAGCGAGGAAGATATTCCATCCCAGCCTACGGCACAGTCATTGCGCATCTGCAATATAATAGTATTTATGTCACACTCATCTACTTTTTGTATTACAAGTGAATTGACCAGCGGCTTTAGTGTTTTGTTTTTACAAGCATGACAGCATCATTGGTCTCGCGGTTTAAAGGTCCTTTATTTGGATCGTTAATTATTTTTGCAGCCATGTTTTTACCTAAATTGCTGAAAAAGGAACATACGTTGTTTAGGGAAGATGCAGGACTGTCGCATATTTTGAGTAGTTCAACAGGACTAGAGCGTATTTTATTTTATGATATTACTGAGGACATACGATTAGTGAAAGATTATTTAGTTTCACAAAATTTATTTTTCATGAGCCATCATGACCGAACTCTCCTGACACCTATATTCCTATTTCTTTTTCTTAGATCATAGACAAATACAAGTAGGTAGGATATCTACCTTAACACCCCACCTCGATTAATAGTGTTTTATCGAAAATCAAACACTCTTAATCGCTTCAAAACAAAATCAAATCAAAACATTTTACATTTTCAATAACATAAAATTAAAATTATGGTGACACAAAAATATTAAATTCTCCAAAAAAAATATCATGGTCACCGTACTACATAAGAATACAATTTAACTTCTTACCTAAGTAACTGTAAGTATCTAATATCATTATATATACTTAAATATTTAACCACTCACACATTTGTTTGAATCTATCAACTGCTAAAGTCTTTGTAAAAATATCAGCTAAATTTTCAACAGTATTTACATACTCAATTACTAGCTCCTTTTTCGATATTAAATCTTTTATATGATGATATTTTATATCAATATGTTTTGTTCTCTTACTGTTTTCAAAAGTTTTCGTCATATCTATAGCTCCTTTATTGTCCATGTAGAGAACACACTGCACATCTTTGTTTTTGTTAAAATTCTTGCATAGTCCCTTTATATTTATCAAATCGCATGCACTAGTGGCTCCAGCGACATATTCAGCCTCTGCTGTCGACAAAGCTACACAGTTCTGCTTCCTCGAGAACCATGCAACCACATGACCATTTAACAAAGTAACAGATCCACTGATACTCTTTCTGTCAATGTGATTACCTCCCCAATCTGCATCCGAGTAGGTTTGAATAATACTTTTCTTGTTATTCTTGACATAGGTCAATCCACTTGTCTTTGTTTCTTTCAAATAACGTAGAACTCGTTTTGCTTGTGTCCATAGATTTAAAGTAGGTTTATCCAAGAATTGACTCAAAAATGTTGTACTAAAGGCAATATCAGGTCTTGATACCGTCGCTAAAAACATTAAACCTCCAATCAACTGTCTGTAAGGTACAACAACACACTTACTATCAGAATCTGCTTGAAAACCTTTCGTCATTGGAGTCTTCGTTCCATTCGCCTCCGTCATATTAAATTTTTCCAACATTTTATCTATTTGTTTTTCCTGTGTTATCTTTAGAATATCTCCATTTCTCTGTATTTCCATTCCAAGAAACTTATTAACTTCACCAAAATCTTTTGCTTGAAACTCTTTCTTTAACTGTTCTTTTACGTAAGTTATCTCTTTTTTACATCCTGTTACCAAAATATCATCTACGAATACTATAATCCAACATTCATCATTATAATACAGGCAAAAATCATTGTTTGACCTTGTTAGTCCTATTTTTAGAATAAATTCATTTAATCTATCATTCCAACATTTTGGACTCTCTTTTAATCCGTATAAGCTTCTATTCAGCTTTAGAACTTTATTCTTTTGCTCACATTTTACTCCTTTAGGTATCTTTAGGTATACATCTGATTCTAAGATTCCATTTAGGAATGCTGTCGGGATGTCCAATTGATGGATTTCAAAATCATTTTGTACTGCATGTGATAAGAAAGTGCGGACTGTGCTCATTCTTGCGACAGGGGAATAATTAACTGTAAAACCATCATCTCGTTGTAGAAAGCCCCTTGCAACCAGTCTCGCCTTCTTTAGGTTATTATCTTTCTTCACAAAAATCCACTTAGTATCAATTGCTTCTTTTCCACTTGGTAAATCAGTGATTGTCCATGTTTTCATATTTTCTAAAGCATTCAATTCTTTAACAATTGCTTCATTCCAGCCCATTTTTAGAGCTTCATTGTAGCTTTTAGGAACATCTTCCATATTTGCACTATAAGCATAGTGTGTCTCATATTCTTGTAGTATTTTTGGTTTAACAATTTTTCTTCCACTTCTTGTATATTTTTCCTGCGGTAACTTTTCTTGTATAACTTCTTTCACTTGTTCAGTTGCATCATCAAATTTATCATCATCATCACTATCTGGATCATTTTCAGTCATATTAGGATGTCGTATAACTTGAATCTCACCTTTACCTTGTCTTTCTTTTAGTCCTGATGTACTTGGTTTGCTTTCTTTTTCATCTAACTCTCTGTATATTACTGACATTTCATTGTCTCTTTCTACTTCTCTTATTCCATCATATCTCACATTCGTTTCATCAAAATGTACATCTCTCGAGATTTTAATTTCATTACTTTCTGGATCCCACAATCTATATCCATTTGTACTATATCCAATAAATCTCATTGCTTTAGCTCTTTCTTCAAATTTTGATTTTCTTGGCAATACAATCATCCATGCTTTCGATCCAAATATTTTCATATTATCTATATAATTTTTACCATAATATAACTCTGCTGGTGTTTTAAATTTTATAGCTGCTGATGGACATCTATTTATTTGATACATGGCACATTTAACTGCCTCTCCCCATAATTCTTTCGGAAGGTTGGATTCCATCATTAGTGCTCTTGCTTTATTGTATACAGTCCTGTTCATTCTTTCAGATACTCCATTCATTTGCGGACTGTATGGGTTTGTGTACTCCATTTTTATCCCATTATTTATCGCGAATTCGTTAATTATTCTATTCTTAAATTCGCCACCATTATCGCATCTTATCCTTTTCACTTTATTTTCTTTCTGTCTTTCTAAATATCTCACATAATCTATTAAGTTTTGTGTTGCTTCATGTTTATGCTTCAACAGATATATAACTCCAAAATGTGTATAATCATCTACAATTACCTGGTAATATTTTTCTTCATTTATGCTGGGTATATTTACTGGACCTGCGATATCAGTGTGTAGAAGTTCGCATACTTTTTCTGATCTTGGCATTATTACTGGATAGAATGGTAATCTCGTTGATTTTGCCCTCATGCACACATCACATCTTTTCTCACTATTTGGTAACTTTAAAGTGCTCAACCCATTTCTATTTAAATGTCCTAGTCTTTGATGCCATAGATTTGTGTCATTTGTTGTTGTATAACATTCATTCTCTGTTTTTATTTTCAATTTCAGTTTATATAGTTTTCCACATTTTTCTCCATACACTCTCGTGTTATTTTGTATAATTATTACCACATTTTCTTGAAATATTACATTACTCTTCTTCTCAACTAGTTTACCTACTGATAATAAATTTTGCGTTAGATTAGGCACAATTAACGCTTCAATATTTATGCATCTACCTTTTTCTTCTGTTTTTAACACTCCTCTCTCATTTGCTTTTAAATGCTCGCCATTTGCAACTTTTATTTTTACTGGTTTTGATAATGTTTTAATTTCTGTCATATAATCTTTGTATTTATTCTGTATCATGTTTTCCGAAGCTCCTGAGTCTATTATAAACTCTATTACGTTTGACTTGTACTCATTTGTTATGTTTACAGTTTCATTTTCATCATATGCCGTGAACATAAGTTGGGAGATGTTTGCATATTCACCTCTTCCTCTATCATCTCTTCTGCCTCTTCCAAAAATATTTCCTCTCAAGTATCTACCTCTTTGGTTATTCCTGCATTGATATGCTTTGTGCCCTTTTTGCTTACATTTATAGCATACTATATTTTCCGTAGAAAAACTTGTCTCGGTACTTGTCTCATGATTCCTATTTTCACAATCACTTTTCATTTTTAGCTCAGCATCTAATAATCTTGCTTTCACAAAATCAATTGTGATTTCCTTTTCTGTTGACATCGTTTCTAGTGATGTTATTACATTTTCATAACTGGCAGTGTTAATAATAAATGACACACTTTATCAGACTCTGACATACTTTCTCCAATTTCAATTTCAGTTATTATGTTATCAAACCTTAGATAGTGGTCCTGAAGCTTTGTATCTTTTTTACATTTCAAATTTAGCAATCTTCTCTTTAATTGCAATTTATTGAAAACAGATTTTCGTTCAAAAATAGCTTCCAAACATTTCATCATATCTAATGATGTTGTACACTTCTTTATATATGATATGTACTTATCTGATACACATTGTACGATTATTGACCTTGCTTTAATGTCAATTTCCTTACTTGGTACCTCACTTTTTATCGCTTCTATGACTCCTTTTTCCTCCAACAGTAAATTTATTCGAAATTTCCATGTTTGAAAATTTACTTCCTCTTTCAGAAATGGCATTGCTTCATATTTTCTAACATCCATTTTTAAAAAAATTTGTTATTTTTTTTTGACAGCTCAAAATTTTCCTCTTATTTTATTATTTTCAATATATTTCCATTTTTCTTCATTTAATCATCACAAATATGCGGCCCATAACCTTTTATGATATTACTGAGGACATACGATTAGTGAAAGATTATTTAGTTTCACAAAATTTATTTTTCATGAGCCATCATGACCGAGCTCTCTTGACACCTATATTCCTATTTCTTTTTCTTAGATCATAGACAAATACAAGTAGGTAGGATATCTACCTTAACATTTTACCAGTATTGGTTATTTCTTTAATGGTCCTCCACAACCACAATGCTTTAGGATTATTCCTAGATTTTTCAAGCTCACTCTTCTCATAAGTCCTCTTTAATTTACGCAGAAGCATATTGCAAAAATTCCGATAACGCGTATAAGTTACATGTAGTATTAAATTGTTTGGTGACTTCTTAGATTTTACGTGCAGTTTATCTCGGTGCTTGATACATTTTAGAAGCCCTGGAGTTATCCACGGTTTTATGGTTCTTTGTTTTCTCGGTACATTGATATGTTTTGTATGTTTGGTTATTGCTGTTGATATCTTTTTAATCAGTGTAGTCATGGCAGTATTTGCGTCTTCAATTTTGTAGATATCTGAAAAGTCTGTGTTTTCTAACTCTGTCTTTATGGCTTCGTGATTTAATCGGGATATAATGAAACTTTTGTTCCGTGTCGCGTTTGTATTTGAGATCGAAAGTATAATCGGTTTGTGGTCAGTAATATGCGACTCCAATACCAACGTGGTGGCCATTAACTTTGTTTTTAATAAGATGTGATCTAGGCAGTTTCCCATTTTAGTTGGTAGGAGGTGGGTTGGTAGCAGTCCATGGGACGCGTTTAGGATTAGGTATTCTAGTGCACGGTCGTTTCTATTGTCTAATTTTATGTCGATATTCAGATCTCCCACAGTTGAGATATTGGGCGAGTTTGATATTTCTTCATAAATATTATTTAGTTAGACTAGTCAAAAAACTATCCACGTGTTCCTTGGTATTATACGATGGAGAGCGATATATTGCTACTACCGTGAGCTTATTTGGCATACAAGACTATTTGCATAATTTATGTTTGGTTCCCATACCTTAACTTTTAGCCCAATTTTGGTGTAGATTATAACCCCATCATTTTGGTTTGTAATGTTTTTTGTTGAGTGCGACTGGTATCCGTTTAGAACTGGGAGGTTAATCACTTTACTCAGCCAACATTCAGTCAAAACAATTAGATCAAAATCAATATTAATTAAACACATCAATGCTAGGAGGCCATCAAAATTTTTATTAACGCTACGAATATTTATGTGCAGTAATTTTAAACTACTGTCAGCTCTATTTATAAATTTAATACACTCATGCGGGTCACAAGAGAAAGAGTTTTCAAGGTTATGATTATCAAGGTCCTGATTTATATTATTTATGTTAGCTATTTATGATATTTTAGTAACGAACAAAAGAGAAACATTGAGAGTGATATTCTTGGTATTTGACAATAACATCGCTTTTCTTTGAAATAATGTAGTGATGAGGGGAGGTATGTATGTGTATTTTATTTTCATTTTTAGTGTGTATGTAGGGTTTATTCCGTGTGAAATGTGTTTATTAGTGGATAGATTGTAGCAGAAAGTAAAGTTTACAGTCGAAGTTAACAGGGTAATTAAAAAGTGATAGAAATGTAATAAATACGACGGCAGGGTTGGCGCAGTGGTTGAACGTTCGGCTGCTGCGCTGCATGTCGCGGGTTCGATTCCCGCACGGAACAAATATTTGTATGGCCTACTTACAGATAGTTGTTCCGAGTCTGGGTGTCTTGTGTATGTGAGTTTACATGTTTGTGAACGCACCCACGATACAGCAGTGCTATTCAGTAAAATCTCACCGTGAAAACTTAGGTGGAGTGAGCTTGAAGTGAAGTGAGCTGTCAGTGCTACTAGGGATGGACGAAACATTAAATTTTCTATTTATCGACAATCGAGTTACCAAATTATTATTTAAATGCTGAATTTAAAGAAATTTTCAAATTTATAAAAGAACTATGTGTATGCGTGTGTGCATGTGTCTAAACATTACCTATAACTATTAAAACATGAAAATAAACCATTTTACTTAATTTATTTTTTATTTATATTACTGGACTAGTGGTGGCCGTGGAAGGTCGTTGTCGCATTTTAGGTGGACGAAACGCAACCGTTTTTCCGACGACGAAAATGGTTGCAGAAAACGGTAGTCGTCGCAACTGGTTTGAAGACGGCTTAAAAGGCGAAACTATCGTCGGTCGAGTTAAATAGTTGCAGTTTCTTATAACTACTCACACTATCTCAGTTATAATAGATGCCGAATGTAAGTATTTCATCATGAAATCATGACATTTGGCATCAATTCTAACTGAGAGAGATGTTTTGATGATATAAATGAATATAATTGTATAAATACATACTTGCTACGGCCGCGAATCAAATTCTGACCAAGATACAACCTGACACTGACCTGCAAATTGCAAAAAAGGTTAGAAAATTGGAGCCTGGAGCTTCCTTCTTAACGCGAATGCTCCGCTTATACCTACTGTATAGTACATTATGTGGTCAACTCACAAAGAAAGCAAAGAGAATTCGGAACAAGAAAATATAAAAATACATTGTTTGTTGTTAGATGGATTATTGCCAACTGATGATTTTTAACCGACTTCGAAAAAGGAGGAGGTTATCAATTCGGATGTTTGTATTTTTTTTTTTTTTTTTTTTATTATGTATGTTCGGGCATAACGCCGTCACATATTGACGGATTTGCAAAATTCTTTTTTTGTTCGAAAGGGATTTATTCCGAAATGGTCCCATTTAAATTTCAAAAAGATCTGATGATGGGTTTCGGAGACAGACAACGGAACTCTTCAAAAATTGACAGCAAATCAACCGCGATTGCTGCGATCGTATGTCTATGAATTGTTAACACAGTTTAATGGGGAACCACAACTAAAAAGTGAAAAATAAAAAACTTTTTTACAAAAAAATAGAACCGACTTCCAAAAAAAGCGCAAAATAACTTTAATTTCGGAAGTCGGTGTCAAAAAACGAAGACACAAAACAGGAACACCGACTTCCGAAATTAAAGTTATTTTGCGCTTTTTTTGGAAGTCGGTTCTATTTTTTTGTAAAAAAAGTTTTTTTTACTTTATACGATATTATAGGGCAAAACATGTAGGTACCTACTTATGCCATTTTATTATACATCTTGTAGAACAGACATCAATTTGTACCTAATGCACTCGTGATTTAAAAATAAAATATTTTTAATTTAGACCGAAATGCAATCAATCCGTGACGCACGCAGCAATGTTTCTTGAAAAATCAATTGTCGTAAGTGCAACGTGCAACAGGTTCCAGAGTTGTTCATTCGCTACAATTTAAATATTGTAAACATTTTATCAATTCAATATGCTAGGGAGACATAAGCGAGTGTGATCAACCTGATCGAGAGCGTCTGGCACACACAGATTAAAACTGAACCTCCCTACTTACTACATATTTTACGTCGTTAACCTAAATCTAAAACCTGCGTAGTAACTTACGTAGTAATTGCCAATAATCAATTAGTAGGTAGGTACCTACTCATCCTCACGATCTTACTTATTTAGAACAAATCTTGTTGACACAGACCAAAATACCACACCACCGCATATTCGGTTATAGAACATTTCGCGCAGCACGGGTGAGCGCTCGTCCAATGACTCGTAATGGCGTCATGGTGACAGGACAGCGGGATCTATCACAGCGGTGATCGTTCACCCGATTCTGGTGAAAGCAAAGCGCCGGTGAGCCTTCACCAGCGCGCCGGTATGCGGCTGACAGCGGGATCTATCACGAGAATCGGGTGATAGGTGATAACTCACGCAAATTTGAGAGCAAAAGCGCGGGAAAACCGAGTTTTTTTTTTTTAGTCTTGGAATCTTCCTTGTACCTACCTACATTCATAAATCATTTTCGTGTCTAAAAAAATAATGACTTAGCACATAACTCTAGCCCCCATTATTGTGTTGAAAAACACAAAAAGGTAGATTTTTTGAAATATTTCAATATTTTAAAATTATTCTATTTTGTGCAATTTTACTAATACACTAAAATATAGGAATTTATGGACAAACATTTCTATGTCAATTGTTTTGTTAGGGCAGCTATCATTTAGTTTTGTTGTGTTTTCCTACAAATAATAAATCAACAGACCATAGCATAAAAACCCAGACGTCTGGTAACTTTAGATATACATAAGACAGCTGGACTGCACCTTTTGGGGTGTCGCCATGGAAACGAGTGCCGTGTGGTAACTTTAGATAAGTACATAAGACAGCTGGACTGCACCTTCGGCGATCAATCGCTTAAAATAGTAGGTATTTACTGTCATTTTTGACAGTAAATACCTACCTACACGAGTACACGGTGATCTATCACGCGATTCAGGTGAATGCAAAACGCGGGAAAGTTATGAGCTTTTTTTTTGGTCAGCATTCAGAATTTGTTTATTTAATTTTTTTTAGATATTTTCGTGTATAAATCCTAAAAATAATGACATACTATACCTGGATGACCGATATTTTTTGGAAATGAAACTTAAATAGATCGGTTTAACGCCGTACATATTATATTATTATTAGATATATTGGTGCAATTTTATTTTTTTGTTAGCGTAACATATGTTCTTAGCTATATAAGTTTAGGTACCTACTAACAGGTGTAGGTACTATATTCGGCAATAATAGAATGATAGTAGGTAAGGGCTCACTGACTGGGCCTGTAAATTTTTATTGCCTTGAAACATGATTCAGACAAAGTGAACTTGCCTCAGATAGTAGGTAGGTAGGTAAATAATTTGGCGCCGGCGCGAGGCGCCGCCGCGCCGGTGACCGCGTAAAAGTAAAGAAAATTATTCAAAACCGCAAGTAAAAAGCTTTTGCAAGTGTGATGGCATGATTGAAACCTATAATCTTAAAAAACGCATTAGCAAAAGTTAGCTGTAGGTCATTGAACTGACATCAGCTGTGTGCGTGGAACTCGTCTGTCTCTGAAACGTTTTGTGGTTACATATATTAAATATAAAATTACTAGGTTAGGTTTATAATATTAAAGTAATTAGAGTGATTCTTTTAGACATAGAATTTAATATTCTAATGGCGCGAGATTTTCCGTTACTTAATGTACTATGTTCCAAGTGTTAAATTTTTTTGTGTAGCTTCTTATAATTAGAAAATAGTTAGCATACAAACCTTAATAATTATATACATTTTTAAGGGCAGGAAGGAACAGGGGGTGGGTTTTAGTCAGTAAGAGTCTGACACGAGAAGTCATTGGATGATTTCCCACCCCACAAAAAAAAGAAAGGCCTATCATCACATAACTACATAATTATGTAGTTTGGAGGAGCTTGTGTCCAAATAATAACTACCTACCGAAGTTGATTTTCGACACAACACACAAAAAATTGCTATTTGATATGGGGTTACATGTGTTTTAGTAGGTAATAAATACAGCAGTTCATTACATATTGTCTCAACTGATTACATAAATCAAATGTCACAACATTATTCCTATTTTTACAGTACTATCTTTCAGCGCCACAGAAAGCACATTAACCGTCCCACTGAGCATGAATATGTTACATAAACATTGCTGAAACTATAAATTGGGTGGGTGTAAGTTACAAGTGCAAAGGTGCAATCTTGTAGCAAGGTTACAGGAACGTAGATTAAATAGCCCTAACGGCAACGCCAGAAACATTAGATGTAATGTTGTTCATTTAGATCAGTCTTGCCAAGGGGTAACATAGTTGGAAACTGTCAGGAGGATTTTAGAGAGCACAAAATGTGTACCATGCTTTTGGTTGGTTATTTATGTTTCAAAAATACTTAGCTCAACTCGGAGAACCATTAGGATTTATGTGATCAAATCAAGGTAGCTTTGCTTGATAATAATTGTTCAGTTTCTTCAACTAATGCTGTTTAGCAGTGTTGTCTCATCAGCTGAGAAATAGAACACACAAGATTACTTATCAAAATGATACAGTAAGATTAGATTTAAAATGTTATGCACCTTGCGTGCGTACGTACGTACCTACGTATGTATAAGTTTTAGTTATGCACTGATCGATAGTAACAATATTATTTCACACAGTTTTCACAGGTTACGTTACGAACATATGAACATAGGTCAAAATCATCATCACATGAAGTCTTCGGTCTTAATTACTAGGTATCGACCCGACTCGGTTAGAGTTGAAATCACATTTACGATCGTTACACTTTTAATAATTATTACTTGTGTCCGTAACTCAGAGGATATTCAAAACTTTCACTTGTTTTTCAAAAGGGAAACGCAGTACATTAGTACCTACCTACTATACTTAATCTTAATCAAAGAGTAATAAAATATGATTTTAATACTAAAGTCACCACAGAGTACATTATAATATGTAAGCCACGGGATCTCATCTCGAACTAAGAAAATTTAGTTCAAATAAATCTCAATAGATGACGGAATATGCATCGATTTCTTATTGAAGTCTAAGTAATATTAATATTTTGAAACCACATAATATTGTAAAAACTGTATTTTCTTATTTAATAAACTGCCCTAAGCATAAAATTGTGGAATAAATGGCTTGTAATTCACATTTAGACGATTATTGGAACGAATTTTTAGACATCAATATTTCTAGTACCTATAGATGGCGCTGTTTGAAGTTTTAGAGTTTATCCATTCGCTTCTTTCAAATTTGTAAGTATAGTGACACATTTTGATATACCTAGTAAAACTACTATGAAGTGTCAAAAGTACTTTAAAATAATTCCTCAACGTGTGAGAAAATATTGGTAAGACTTTAAGTAAATTCATTCATGCAACATTTGTTCTGCGTTCGGGTCCGTCCTCTACACCTCGCTAGATGGTGTTAGCAGCGACGGCTTGCAAGACGAATGAATTTACATAGTCTTACCAATATTTTCTCACACATTGAGGAAATTTTGTTTTTGTTTGTTTCAATAGACAAATTTTAAAGAGGCGAATGGATAAACTCTAAAACTTCAAACAGCGCCATCTAGAAGTACAAGAAATATAAATGCCTGAGGATTTGTTTCATTAAACATCTGAATTTTAATTAGGAGCCAATTATTCCACAATTTTATGTAGTTTATTAAATTAGAAAATACAGTTTTTACTATACTTTTTTTCAAAATATTCATGTTACATAGACTTCACTATGAAATCGATGCATATTAACGCCATCTATTGTTTGTTTGTTTGAACTAAATTTTCTTTGTTCAAGATGAGACCCCCGTGAGGCCGTGACTATAGGTAGGAAATTTTATACTCTTTGCTATTAGAGAGAAAGGCGATCAGGCAGGCGACGCCACCACACACACACACGAACTTTAATAAGCCACATTGGTACTGAGGCCTTTAAGTCATAAAAGTTTCTATATGATTATAAAACAGTTTTATCAGTTAAAACTTATTTATTGCAGCAAAACAATCTTATTACCCAGTAACTGGGTTGTGGAGTCAGATAGGCGTCGCTCCATGTAAAATACTGGTATTTAGCTGCATCCGGTTAGACTGGAAGCCGATCCGTTGATAGTTGGGAGAAAGCTAGGTAGATGATGATATTGCAGCAAAACATTAACACATTTTAATTTTTTTCACTTAAAATCGGCCTTTAATGTAAATTTATTTGCAAATAATAATCACTAGCCTTAAAACTAATACAAATGTGCTCATTATATAAGGTGAAAATTCGTTTTTTCAAAATTAGCTAGCTAATAAAAAAACACTTTATTTATTGTCCTTTGTGATCAAAATTTCACGAACTTTTTTATCCAGCGTATTTTATAAATGTCTCGATCATTCATCAAGTTAGCGGCAATGGTGGAGGCGCATAATGCCGATATCGAATCGAGCCGTCAATAAGCTCGATTCGAAACAATATTTCTGTAACGAGAGCCGAAGAATTTATTTTATCCTATCGCATAGCAGAAGACCTCATAGGCCAACTGGAGGCTGACAGGAGACCAGGGGCGTATTTACCCTAGGGCCATCCGGGCCATGGCCCGGGGCGCGAATCCGCCAGGAGCGGCGTAGCCACCCTTAGCCGATTGCATTGTGTTTTGGTTTTGGCACCATTCAACCAACTTTTACTTCTCACCTTTTTTATTTTTCTTGTCAATATAAATTAAAATTAACACAAAAAAAACAAGAACTAGTAAGTCATTTGGTCGAAAACACGCTTGTAAGTAATTAAGTTTCGTCAATACATCGAAGATTCTTCGAAGTATTCTCTTTCTGCATAAAAATTGATACTTAACTTCATACAAATAAGGAGTACAATCGTGTATGCAGGATACTTCCAACTTCCAAGTCTTGTTGGTAGAAAAATACTTGCACAGAACATTGATCCGTATCTATAATTGTAAATAAGGAGCAGAATCGAGAATACAAAAAAATAATACTTCGAACCAAACCTTTATAGAAAAATACTTGCATGAAACATTGATCTGTAACATTATATAAATAAAGAGTAGGATCGCGTGAAGAATCGACGGAGTGTAATACTTTGAACTCTCAAGTCTTGTTGAAAGGAAAAATACTTACATAGAACATTGATCCGTAACATAATAAAAATAAGGAGCAGAATGGCGTGTAGAGTGTACAAAAGAAATACTTCCAATCAAACCTTTATAGAAAAATACTTGCATAGAAAATTGATCCGTAACTAAATAAAGATAAAAAGCTGAATCGCGTCGAGGTTTAGTGGAGCGAGTAGCCGAGTAAAATACTTTGAAGGTCTTGCAAGTATTTCGGGTCGGCACTTGGTCGGGTACATGCAAGTCAATACCTGTTGGAAAAACCTATATAGTCGCGTAAATACGCACCTTCCATAGTAGAGGGTTTATTGGCGGGATTTTCTCGAGTGAAGTTCAATGGCTGTTTTAATTATTCGTTTATTGATTCCTAGTGGATATTGTAAAATCCATTTCGATATTGTAAAATTGATGTATTTTTGTGTCTCAAGTGTCTACGCAACTGGACAATATGTGGAATCATTGAAACAGGCGCGATCTCGGTAAAATGGAGCTGAGAATTTTATTGTAGTATTGACTACCTCAGCGAAGTTTGCCGAGAAAGCTGAATCGACACATTTGTTGCCAAATACTGCAAAAAACATTAGAATGTGTTACTCCTAGGTGTTACATCTGTATTGTAATGAAAAAAAAGTAAAAATACACTACGTAAGACTAGGCAATATGGTCAAAAGACTACAGGCCTTCCCTTCGGGGTAAATAAAAAAAAAATTGCCAATTAGAGTTTTAGAGATAAACATAAGAACTAACAAATGAAAGTCCTCTGAATTGCGAACAGTGTAACGATCGTAAATGTGATTCCAACCGAGTCCGGTGATCCGGTCGACAGTAATTAGGTACTAAGACGTCATGATGATGATAATGTTTTGTAAGTTCGTAATGTAACCGAAAAAAGTGAAAACTGAATGGAATAGTATTGTTATTAAGGATCAGTGCATTCTGTGCAGTGCATAACTAAAATATTATACATACGTACGTACGCACGCAAGGTGCATAACATTTGGTATGCATGACCAGACCAGAAAATCATAATGTATCATTTTGATAATTAGTATTCTTGTGTGTTCTATCTCTCAGCAGATGAGCCAACAGTGCTCAATACGCTCAGCAGGAGTTGAAGAAACTAACAAACAATTATTATCAAGCAGTCTCCTTGATTTGATCACATAAATCCTAATGATTCTCCAAGTTAAGCTAAATATTTTTGAAACCTATATAACCAACCAACCTTAAGCATGGTGCATGACTGTGCTCTTGCTTGCTTCTACAATCAACCTAGCCGTTTCCAACTATGTTACCCCTTGGTAAGACTGATCTGCGAATAACAGCCACGACCGACGGCTTTAATGTGCTTTCTGAGCCGATGAAAGATTGTACTGTGAATATAGGAATAATGTTGTAATTGATGTATTCAGTTCAGACAGTTATAATATGTAATGATTTGCTGTATTTATTACCTATTAAGTACCTGTTAGTCTAGGAAAAAATATATCAAATAAGTATTATGAATGCTAATTTTATTAATATTTACATAATGTTTCCAGCTAGAAGCAGCTGATCATCTGCCAGCCAGGCATCTATTCCACATTTGTTCATGATGTCCCAGTGCAAGTCCCAAGATGTTGGAACCCGGCAGACACCTTTAGTCTTTTTTGATCATGTGATACAAATTATTAAAATTTTAATATTATGAGATATTATTTCTGTCCTCACCAAGCTGAATATTTCCAAACCAAACTAGATCAGTGTTCAATCAATCTGCCAAACCTTTTCCCAACTATAAATTGAGGTCGACTTCCACTTGGTTTCTGGCTTCTGATTACCCATGACCATTTTCAAAGATTGTTGTAAAGCTTTGAAAATGGTCATGCATCCACGTACCGACCTTGGCAAGTGTTGCTTAACCTCGAAAATCAACTTTTGCGTAGTTATTATTTGGACACAAGCTCCTCCAAACTACCTAGATGTAGATAAGGTGATGATAGGCCTATATGTATGTAATGACTAATAAGGTTTGTACTTAGGCTATCTAATTTCTTATTTTATGAAACTATATAAAAAAAGTGAACATCAATGGCACCTAATATTATCTACATAAAAAAATAAAAATTTCCAAGCTCAGTCAGTGAGCTCTACTATCATTCTATTATTGCCGACTATTAGTACTTACACGTGTTAGTACCTAAACACGTAGATAAGAACCTGCAATAAGCTAACAAAAAATTTAATTAAAATTGCACCAACTTTATGTATATAATAATAATAATCTAATACTTAGGGCGATAAACCGATCTAGCTAGGTTTCATTTCCAAAAAAACGATTTACCAAAAAAAATCGGTCATCCAGGTACTCGTACTAGTATAATAGTTGGGAGTTTGGGGCTAGGTGCTATGTCATTATCTTTAGGATTTAGACACGAAATTATCTAAAAAAAAAACAAATAAACAAATTCTGAATGCTGACCAAAAAAAAGCCCCCAGCTTTTTCCCGCGCTGCGTTCACCTGAACCAGTGATAGCAACCTTTACTAAATATTTTCCCCAAGTTGTTTTCTGAATTTCCCTAAAAATCCCAAAATAGAATTTTATAAGTACCTACCTACTGCTCATAAAATAAAACATTACCAAGTAAGTTAGTAAAATATTTTATTGGTAAATACAATCATACAAAGTTGGTAATTATTTCCAGAACCGCATCATCATCCTGTTCCTTGTTTTTGTTTGACGTCTTATTTTTGAAGTCAAACATACGTACATTGAAGTTCTTGATCATGTCCACTGCGGGATCAAATTTTACACATGATCCATAAATCCGATTTAGGGAAAATCGTATCATCATGATACTCTGTCCCATTTTATGGGATAATCTGTTCCTCAGTTTATTTTTGATTGTTCCATATATAGAAAAGGCACGCTCGACAGAGGCATAATTGGAAACTGCCTGTTTCCAATCATGCCTCTGTCGAGCGTGCCATTTCTTTTTCTGCGTCAATACCTAATGCTAAAGCAAATTTAGAAATATTTTCAAATAGTTTGCAGTTACCAGCATCGCAATCGTTCTAAACTTCTGCATAGAATGCAGCTGATGAATTTGACACATGTGTCCATGTTTTATTTTGCAATTGATGCCATTCCGATTCGACGTCATTCTTTGATTTATCCAATTTAACTCACTGATTGAGTGACATGAATTAATGAATGCGCCGCGCAGTTCACTCGTTTCATATCGTGCGTTCCGCACAAAACTGAAAACACACGCTTTGTTTTCGATTTTGCAAGTTTTGTTTGAAATCCATAAAAAGATCCCCACAAAATTTCTGTCTCTAAAAATGTCTCTTTTAACACTTCTAGCCCCTAAATTTAGGGACTAAATCCCTAAGTTGGGAACCCTGACCTGAATCGCGTGATAGATCACTGTGTACTCGTGTAGGTATTTACTGTCAAAAATGACAGTAAATACCTACATTTTTAAGCGATTGATCGCCGAAGGTGCAGTCCAGCTGTCTTATGTACTTATCTAAAGTTACCACACGGCACTCGTTTCCATGGCGACACCCCAAAAGGTGCAGTCCAGCTGTCTTATACATATCTAAAGTTACCAGACGTCTGGGTTTTTATGCTATGGTCTGTTGATTTATTATTTGTAGGAAAACACAACAAAACTAAATGATAGCTGCCCTAACAAAACAATTGACATAGAAGTGTTTGTCCATAAATTCCTATATTTTAGTGTATTAGTAAAATTGCACAAAATAGAATAATTTTAAAATATTGAAATATTTCAAAAAATCTACCTTTTTGTGTTTTTCAACACAATAATGGGGGCTAGAGTTATGTGCTAAGTCATTATTTTTTTAGACACGAAAATGATCTATGAATGTAGGTAGGTACAAGGAAGATTCCAAGACTAAAAAAAAAACTCGGTTTTCCCGCGCTTTTGCTCTCAAATTCGCGTGAGTTATCACCTATCACCCGATTCTCGTGATAGATCCCGCTGTCAGCCGCATACCGGCGCGCTGGTGAAGGCTCACCGGCGCTTTGCTTTCACCAGAATCGGGTGAACGATCACCGCGGTGATAGATCCCGCTGTCCTGTCACCATGACGCCATTACGAGTCATTGGACGAGCGCTCACCCGTGCTGCGCGAAATGTTCTATAACCGAATATGCGGTGGTGTGGTATTGTGGTCTGTGTCAACAAGATTTGTTCTAAATAAGTATGATCGTGAGGATGAGTAGGTACCTCTCTCTCTCTACTCTAGTATTTGGTACATCGCTGTCCAAAATACTAGAGAAAATCATGAATACCAGACTATTAGGCTATCTTGAAAAGACCGGCATTCTATCCGACAGTCAGTATGGTTTTCGCAAGAACAGGTCAACGGAGGATGCAGTTACAAATATAGTTGACTTTATCGTCACTAAACTAGATGATGGTAACAAATGTACTGGAATCTTCCTTGACCTTGCGAAGGCCTTCGATACTGTCTCTAGAAGCATCCTTTTAGGAAAACTGGAAGGCATAGGTGTACGTGGCACTGCTCTTGAGTGGTTCCAGTCCTACCTCAGCAATCGCACACAGAGGTTAATTTTAGGCAATAACTATAGTTCTTGCGCCAGCCTTAACTATGGTGTGCCGCAGGGTAGCGTACTGGGGCCTACTCTTTTCATTATATATGTCAACAGCCTTTGCTCTTTAACACTATTTTAGCCCGACATCATGCGTTCGTCCTTAGTGATCACTGTTATAATCATTATGGATCGTTGTGACAGGACTCCCACGTCCCCTACCGCCACCATATGTCGAAATTTCGCCGGTGGGATCTAAAGCGAGGTCGAATCGATGGTACACTTATCAACTTGGAGTAGCCCAACTGGTGAGAGCAATCGACCCCTGGGCCCGGCGGCGGCCTGCAAATTTTTGCCTACGCTGATGACACAGCCATAGTATTTTATGATAGAACGTGGGAATCTGTTTACGAGGCGGCTGAGTCGGGCGTTAAGCAGGTTTCTCAATGGCTTAGTTACAATTTGTTGACACTAAATGTGGAAAAAACTAAGGTAATCAACTTTAGCGTTAGTGCAAGAAACACCTGCCCAAGTCACTTAGTTATTAAATTGCATACCTGCCATAGTGTCCCAGACTCTGAATGTTCATGCCCATGCTTTGAACAGGTAGCTCACATAAAATACCTTGGTGTCTACTTTGACGAAAACCTCACCTGGACAAAGCAAATAGAGCATGTGACTGGACGTGTTAGGAAACTGCTACATGTCTTTAAGAGACTGGGTCAGATTGCAAACACAGGGATTTTGAAGATGATTTATCACACTCTGTGCGAATCTCTTCTTAGTTATTGTATAGCCGCATGGGGGGTTGCCCAAAAGACTCATTTGATAAGGGCAGAACGCGCACAACGGGCCGTTCTCAAGGTAGCTTATAAAAAACCAAGGCGATTTCCAACCAATACCTTATATCAAGAGACGGGTGCAATGCGCGTGCGACATATATATATTATGGCTGTAGCTCTAAGGTTCCATAAAGAGGCTTTAGTCAAGGTGGAATCTAAAATGCATTCCCGAAGGAAACCTAGATGGCATAAACCAAAGCGTAGATTAGATTTTGGTAAAAGGTGTTTTCACTATATGGGGCCAATGCTTTATAACAAACTTAACGACAAAATTAATTTATTACCTATGACAAAATCGATATGCAAATCTCACATCAAAACTTACCTAAAAGGTCTGGATTACGGCGCCACAGAGAAACTATTACATACTTTTTAAACCACTTGTTTTTCATTCTTTCATGATATATTACTTTTGGAGACATGACAAATACACACACACATACACACACACACACACATACACATACACTCACACAACAACATACACATCACACGTAACAACACCACACAACTCACACTTTTGTACACACTTACTGCAAGATGCTATGGTATCCCCCTTATATATATATTATTATTTTTTTTGTTTTTTTTGTTTTCGTTTAACTTTTCCTTTGATAGAAATATGTATAAATATCACTTTAAATTTTTTGAACTACGATGAAAGAGACTGGCCTCCACGACACAGGGAATCCTAGTGTGGAGACCAGTGATTTACCTGTTTGAATTATGTATTTTTTCTGAACAATAAAGATTATTATTATTATTACCTACCTACTAATTGATTATTGGCAATTACTACGTAAGTTACTACGCAGGTTTTAGGTTTTAGGTTAATGGCTCAATTACACCTTCCGATTTCAAGGGACCCAATTTAGGAAACAGGAAGGTGTAATAGCAGTTAGAGCAGTTAGTGTACGATTTAGTGAGATTGGGACGTCCCGATTTGACTTCCTAAATTGTGTACGATTTAGGATAGTGTAATCGCATCACCCCGATTTAGAGCTAAGTGTTGCCAATTTAGAGACTTTGTCGCTACAAATGGGGTAGTAGTATTTTGGTTTGTGTTTAAAATTAAATTAAATTTCACAAAGTCCCTTTCCCAGAAAAAAATCTGAGTCCGCTCTTTTTATTTTTAAGTCTGCCCCTGGTAGAATCAGTTTTTAAGAGACTTTAGAGCGACTTTTGATATTCTGTTTAGGGACTCGAATTTGTAAGAGTTGGCAACACTGCCGACTTAGGAGTTCAATTTAGGATAGTGTAATTGCTCGCTTCCTGCTTCCTAGTTAGTTAGTTCCTAAATTGGGTCCCTTGAAATCGGAAGGTGTAATTGAGCCTGAACGACGTAAAATATGTAGTAAGTAGGGAGGTTCAGTTTTAATCTGTGTGTGCCAGACGCTCTCGATCAGGTTGATCACACTCGCTTAAGTCTCCCTAGCATATTGAATTGATAAAATGTTTACAATATTTAAATTGTAGCGAATGAACAACTCTGGAACCTGTTGCACGTTGCACTTATGACAATTGATTTTTCAAGAAACATTGCTGCGTGCGTCACGGATTGATTGCATTTCGGTCTAAATTAAAAATATTTTATTTTTAAATCACGAGTGCATTAGGTACAAATTGATGTCTGTTCTACAAGATGTTTAGTAAAATGGCATAAGTAGGTACCTACATGTTTTTGCCCTACAATATCGTATAAAGTAAAAATCATCAGTTGGCAATAATCCATCTAATAACAAACAATGTATTTTTATATTTTCTTGTTCCGAATTCTCTTTGCTTTCTTTGTGAGTTGACCACATAATGTACTATACAGTAGGTATAAGCGGAGCATTCGCGTTAAGAAAGAAGCTCCAGGCTCCAATTATCTAACCTTTTTTGCAATTTGCAGGTCAGTGTCAGGTTGTATCTTGGTCAGAATTTGATTCGCGGCCGTAGCAAGTATGTATTTATACAATTATATTCATTTATATCATCAAAACATCTCTCTCAGTTAGAATTGATGCCAAATGTCATGATTTCATGATGAAATACTTACATTCGGCATCTATTATAACTGAGATAGTGTGAGTAGTTATAAGAAACTGCAACTATTTAACTCGACCGACGATAGTTTCGCCTTTTAAGCCGTCTTCAAACCAGTTGCGACGACTACCGTTTTCTGCAACCATTTTCGTCGTCGGAAAAACGGTTGCGTTTCGTCCACCTAAAATGCGACAACGACCTTCCACGGCCACCACTAGTCCAGTAATATAAATAAAAAATCAAATAAGTAAAATGGTTTATTTTCATGTTTTAATAGTTATAGGTAATGTTTAGACACATACACACACGCATGCACATAGTTCTTTAATAAATTTGAAAAAATTTAATTAAATTCAGCATTTAAATAATAATTTGGTAACTCGATTATCGATAAATTGAAAATTTAATGTTTCGTCCATCCCTAGTTACACTGACAGCTCACTTC
The DNA here is from genome assembly GCA_951329385.1 of Polia nebulosa. NCBI lineage: Eukaryota > Metazoa > Arthropoda > Insecta > Lepidoptera > Noctuidae > Polia > Polia nebulosa. The sequence continues at coordinate 29,371,330 of OX589610.1, read as the reverse complement.
GACACTCACTTCGCTCAAATTTTCACGGGGAGATTTTTACAGAATCGACCGGCAGGAGTATTTCCAAGGTTGGGGGAAACGTTTTGTTTAAAAAAAAAAAAAAAAAATAGCCCAAGGTTTCCAAGTATTGACTGGGCGCAGGTTCAGCTAGTCACTTGCTTGTGAGATCTTGGAGACATTTCTCTGAATTTATCAACAGCTGTTTATCGTCCGTTTGCTTGCGAAGGAAGATGTTTTCATTGCTTACCCAACAGAAAGAATCCATTTTTCTTCGCGAATTCCCGCGCTAAGTAAAATAGCTTTTTAGAGGCAGAAGACAGCCTCTCAGCAACATATACCGCCTGCCGTTTCCCCGGTATACCGATTAGCTCAGTGTTTAATTTGTTCTCTCTGGATTCCTTATTGTTGTAAGAACGAATAGCTGACAATAATTTGTGTTTCGTTGGTACTGTTGTAAACTCAGCAATATTGTATGGATTTGAACACTTTAAAAGAGACTGACCTCTGAGTTTGTTTCGGTGTTTCTTCTCAGGGTAGGTAGCTAGGAAACACCGGCCTCATCTAGCTTAAACTGACAAAAAACATTGACGTGTAAAAGTGTTCCTTGTAACCTATTTACTGAATAAACATCATTTGTCATTTGTTGCCGAATACTGCAAAAAACATTAGAATGTGTTACATCTGCATTCTATTGGAAATAAAAGTAAAAATACACTACTAAAGACGAGGCAGTATGGTTTATGACCTTAACCTGCCCGAGAAAGGGCGAAGAAAAAAAAAATAATGCTTTAAGGCTCAATTACACCTTCCGATTTCAAGGGACCCAATTTAGGAACTAACTAACTAGGAAGCAGGAAGCGAGCAATTACACTATCCTAAATTGAACTCCTAAGTCGGCAGTGTTGCCAACTCTTACAAATTCGAGTCCCTAAACAGAATATCAAAAGTCGCTATAAATAGTCTCTTAAAAACTGATTCTACCAGGAGCAGACTTAAAAATAAAAAGAGCGGACTCAGATTTTTTTTCTGGGAAAGGGACTTTGTGAAATTTAATTTAATTTTAAACACAAACCAAAATACTACTACCCCATTTGTAGCGACAAAGTCTCTAAATTGGCAACACTTAGCTCTAAATCGGGGTGATGCGATTACACTATCCTAAATCGTACACAATTTAGGAAGTCAAATTGGGACGTCCCAATCTCACTAAATCGTACACTAACTGCTCTAACTGCTATTACACCTTCCTGTTTCCTAAATTGGGTCCCTTGAAATCGGAACGTGTAATTGAGCCATTAGTGCTCTGTGGATTGCACTGACATCTGACATGTGGATTGGATTCATTGACTTATAAATCATTGGATTGGAATTGGATTGAGTTGTTGTTATTGTGCAATGTACTCTGTTATCAGTCAATAGAAAACATAGAAATATCTAATCTTATAGTGAGGTGAATAATATTATGAATTATTGTGAGTACTGCAGTGACTGTTCGGTGCGGACTTGTCAATGGGTGTTGTCCCTAGGTAGACACCAGACAACAAAAGGCCGGGGCGCGGGCAACTGAGCACGGGCGATCGGGGCAGCATGCAGTGCGAGATAGTGGTGCGCGAGGCGACGCCGCGGGACATGGAGGCGCGCGCCGAGCTCGTGCGCCGGGCCGTTACTGAATATGATCTCGAAGCATTCTTATTATTTTTCTTCCAAGAGGTATGTATATGAGTAGAAGTGACCCAATTATGAAAATTCTTTCACTGAGAAGTTAACACTAAAGTGTCATGCCTATGTGGCAGCAGTATTTATAATAATGACTAATAATTTTCTTGACTTACCTCTACCCTAAAGTTTGAAAAAAAGTTAAGCAAAAAGTTTTTTTTTCCTATTTCCCAACTGAGCCAATGTCGACTATTCTGAAAGCGTCACGTGGTGATGACAGTGCCACTGCACTGCACCTCATTAGGTGAGCCGCGAAACTTAGCACTTTGTGGTGGATCCAGTGGTGGCCTTGAGGGCCAACCGCCCGGGGTCTCTCTCTTGTAGGGGCCTCATGCAACACCTTGAGTACAAAAAAAGCAAATATTTGAACCTTTTTATTTTCTACAATAATTGATGACCCGTTTTCAGCTCTTATTATTCTTTCAACTGAAAATGACATAGCCCTTTCACTAGATTATTAATAATAATAATAAGGCGGCTGGATCAAGGGCTTGATTCAGAAAGCAGTACTTCTGGACATGGCTCGCTTTGTCAGGCGGTTCCTCTCTCTGGATCCCTGGCCACCGGTAGCTTGGACCCTGTTCCCGATACCGGTGGGATACTATTTTTTATATTTTTAAATGTTTTTTATATCTTTTCTATTGAAATATTTAAAAATATAATTTATATGTTTATAGAACAATAAACGAAATAATAATAATAAAAATTTTTATTCATGTTATCTGGTAAAACAGTAAATACATTTTTGCCAAGTTCACTAGTGTTATGTGCCTGAACTAGGACATCTTGTGTTTCAGGCGAAATGAGGTAAAAATATTATGAAATAATCACTGTAATTATATAAAAAAGGTGTAAATAGTATAAAAAAATCCTACTTCCTAAAATATTACTATACTAACTTGGCTCACTAATTTTAAAAAAATGAACAGAACACTACAACCTTTATTTCAATACAGCTAACAACTTCTCTGTATCTTCATAGGACAAACTTTGAAGAGCTACCTTAAGAGTTTTCTTACAATTTCTATAATTTAGGGAAGAGATGTTTGCTTTTGCATTTAGTCTGTTATAGAGTAGTGGTCCAAGGAAAACATAAAATTTGGCTGTGAAAGCATATTTTGTACTTTTCGTGGGGCAAACTATGTCTTTTCATCTCTTGTTAATAAATTCAGTGCTGTAGCGAAGAGCTGCGTTGTGTTAGTACAATGCTTATCATGAATAATTGTCGATCTGTTAGTACTTCACAAGATTTATAAAGCAGGTAAGTGGGAAAGAGGAAAGGGCGGTAAGTAGACACCTTCAGAATCGCTTTTTGAGCTCTTTCGATGGAGAGTAATAAAGTTTTACATGCTCCACCCCCATGAAGGAATGCAGTACGTCAAGATTAACTGACATAGAGCAAAGTAAATTTGCCTGATTATTATTGGGTCTGCAATATATCATAGCTTTTTGAAAACGAATATCAGCTTACAAATTCTATTATTTAATGCTTCCATATGTTGAAGGTTAGAGTTTAATCAATTAAAACACCCAAATATTTTATTTTATTGGTCTTATAAATATTGGGACACACAAACGGGCAATCTGCAGGGACAGTACAACAATGAGCATACAATGTTGAAGGAATACAAGAAGCTTGTTTGCGCATCGAAAACTTTATGTAATTTGTCTTATCTGCATTTAGAGTTAGTGAGTTATGCTGAAACCAAATATTTACAATACTGAAGCCGTCTTACGCTAGCTTGTAGACTTCATGTTCCGAGTCTGCCGTTAAAAGAAGAACAGTGTCATCAGCGTAAGATATTATAGTGCCATGCTTTAGCTTTAGATAGAAAAGCAGTAAACATCAATTTCAAATCCACGTGTTTATCTTTTAAGGCGTTTAGTTCTTAGGTTTATCATCATTGTCCGGAACTGATGCTAAAGTACAGTGGGGCCGGGTCCTGGGTTCGATTCCCGGTCAGACAAAAAGTGCTATTAGGTTTTTATTAATAGGAATTTCTCAGTAGCTGCCTGGAGTTTGCAAGTTGGTGGTATAACACCCCAATTTAAACTCAAATGTATTTATTCTGCTTCTTCCTTTCGTGTTATGGTACATTTATTAAAGTTAAACTGTTTGGGCCCAGTAAGTAGCCACATTTATAGCCCCATCTTCAGATCAACAAGGGTGCAGGTGAAAACACATTTGGGACACCCCAGTAGGTGAGACATAGTTTGTTCAGGAGCACTGCACTCACACTGTGTATGCGATGGATCGATGATTGTTTACCCGACTGCCTTAGAAGGAGGGTAATGTTTTTCGAGAGTATGGATACATATATATGTGTGTATGTCTATTTCTTTGGCACGAGCTGTAGCCTAAATGGCTTGATGGATTATATTATTGTGGAATAAATGAGGTATTATTAGATTGGTTGAAGTGACAGGCTATATAAATTTTGAAAAAAAAAAAACAAAATGGCGGCCGCAATTAGATCAGGCTTTGACCTGGTCATGTGGGGTATCAAAATAAAGAGCTCGAGGAGACAATTCCAAAAATATAACTCAAAAAAAATGTAGGAAATAAAGGAACTTTTTAGTCGGGCTTTTCGAAAATTTTCCTTGAGTTATCTTGTTTGTTAATGTATTTATTTATAACCTTTGTATTTCTTGCCTATCATCAGAAATCTATTTTTGATTCACATAGGTAGCGCCCGCGGCCTCGCAACAGGAAAAGCTGCATGCCTCCAGTTAGTTTTAGTAAATGCTTGTTTGTAGTTGTGAACAACAAGTTAGTGTGGGTAATATGTAGTCGGTACCGAGAAATGTGATTGTGTGTGTGTGCAGCTGACGCTGCAGGTGTGCGTGCTGTGCGGCGCGGTGCTGTTCATCTTCGTGGGCGCGGGCCTGTGGGCGTGCGCCGCCGTGCTGCCGGGCGTCGCCGCCGCCGTGGCGCTGGTCGTGCTCGTGGCGCACCGCGCGCTGGCCGACAGGCACGTGCAGCAAGTGCGCACGGAGGCGCGCGGCTACGTGGCCGAGTACCGCGGCCCGCTGATGGCGGAGCCGAGCGCTCCGCCACCAGAGCTGCGGATGCCCGTCGTGCTGCAGTCGAGCACGACGGGCGGCGCGGCGCACTCGCGCGTGGTGGGCACGGTGAGCGTGTCGGAGTGCTGGGGCCCGCGACGTGCTGGCTGGGTGCACGCGCTGTGTGTGGCGCCGGGCTGGCGGCGGCGGGGCGCGGGCACGGCTCTGCTAGCGGCGGTGCGCGAGCTCGCGGCCCAGGAGGGGCTGGAGGCGCTGGAGACTGTGGCCAGCGAGCTGCAGGGTGCCGCGCGCAGTGTGCTGCATGGCGCCGGGTGAGTCACACTTGTATCGTGCGCACGCGATGTCCGTGACTACCGCCGAACCACCAACGCCAATCGCTTCCATATTTGGTAAATAATTAGTACTAATTAGTAATCCAACAACAGAATTGGTACCTTCTGAAAATCGACTTTGAAGGTGGTCCGGTGGTAGTCACGCTCCGTTCAGCAGAGAACCACCATGAACGCCGAAAAAGGGGGCATGATACAGCTATTTTAAGTATACAAATAATTAGTACTTTAGTGTTGTTGGTAAGTACTAACTAACTTCTGGGGTTCTCGTCGTAAATGAAAACTCAGGGCGACTGTATAGAATGATGATCTGCTGATATATATTTTATTGACAAAAACCACTTCGTATAAATACATTGTTCATGTTACATTTAGACATAGTTCTAGCTAGTGTTTACATCATTTCCACCAATAGCGACGCGCGTAGGGCAAGAAACGCGCGGGGCGCGGGGCGCTTATTTGCACACGGCACTAATCCGTCTGCGCTTGATTGCTAATCTATAAATATGAGTCGCGCGCAGAGTGCGGTCCTTTTCCCCCAGCGCCGTCGACGAGTGGACACCTATACTGCTGCAGCTCTTGCTTGCTCTGCTTGCGCTAACCATCTGCTTCCGGAGCGAAACTCATTCTATCCTGTTTCTTGGCTGGTCAAAACGTGTTGCTCACTGCTTCTTACAGAGACTGTCAAAACGTGGTATTTGGTTCTGAGGTATTGGTAACTGTTATGGTGGTAAGATAGTAAGGTGGTATATGGTTCTATGGTAACTGCGACAGGTACTGTGTCGCTACATCACTCCCCCCTAAGCGAAGCGTACGTTGTGTTTGACTGCGCGGCCGGATCGAGTGACGTATGTTTCGCGCGGCGCGCCAGGGGTTGATGACCGCGGCTCGACGCTCGCGGTAGGTATGCTCTCAGCGCGAGGTGTTTGTTGTTGCGCGCATGTTGTTCGAGAGGTGGTAAACTCCTCTTCGCTGAGTAGGTGCGCTGGCTTAAGTCTGTCTATTGAGACAACTGAGGTTCGAAGTGGCATCTGTATGGTGTATTGCTTGCTGTTACGTTGAATCACCTTAAACGGGCCGTCATAAGGAGGGGTCAATGGACTTCGCACGGTATCATTGCGCACGAAAACATGAGTACACGTCGCTAGGTCCTTGTGTACAAACGTGCTCCTGTTGTTGACACGTGGCTTGGTGTTAGGTGCGAGTGACGACATTGTTTCGGTCAGCTGGCGGACGAATTCTGCGTCATCGTTTTTCGGCTGAGTAGGCGCGAAGAAATCTGACGGTATTCTTAGTGTCGATCCGTAGGTCATCAAGGCCGGACTGACTTGTGTGTCTTCACGCAGTGCTGTACGTAGTCCAAGCAGCACGGTCGCTAGTTCATCGCTCCAGTGTGCGCCGGCGCCTCTCGCCATGAGCGCGGCCTTCAACGTTCGATGCCAGCGTTCGATTTGACCATTTGCTTGCGGGTGGTATGCAGTAGTTCGAATCCGTGTGATGCCAAACTTCTTCAATACTGCGTTGAATAACGACGATTCGAACTGCCTTCCTTGATCTGTCGATATACGTAATGGACAACCAAATCGCGATATCCATCCCTCGTGTAATGCCTTAGCAACAGTGTCGGCGGTGACGTCACGAATAGGAATCGCCTCCGGCCATTTAGTGTAGCGGTCGATCATTGTCACTAGGTATCTGTAGTCATTCGATGGCGGTAGCGGTCCAACGATGTCAATGTGAATGTGTTCGAAGCGCGCTGATTTTTGAAACTCGCCGAGTGGACTGATAACGTGTCGTTGCACTTTCCCACGCTGGCAACCGATGCATGATTTTGCCCACAGACCAACGTCTCTGTTCATACTTGGCCAAAAAAACTTTGTTGTCATTATCTTCCTTGTTGTTCGCACACCAGGGTGACTTAGATCGTGCTGCGCTTTGAATGCTACGACACGATAACTCATTGGTAGGTATGGGCGAACGTTGCCCGTTGATGTTTCACATATGATGGGTCGTTGACCTCCGGGCAATGTGATAAGTGAAAATTGTAGACTTGGGTTGGACATGCAGATCTTCAGTTCTTCATCATTTTCTTGATCTTGAGCGAGTAGGTTGTAGTCGATTGCGGAGTGCGATAAGTTGATTTCTTCGATACGTGATAAGGCGTCAGCTGCTTCGTTCTTATCACCGTGAATGAATTTGATCTTCGAGCAGAACTGACTAATGTAGTGTAGCTGTCGTTCTCTTTGCGGTGTATCGCTGCTGCTGGGCGTTCTTGTCAGCGCGTAAGTTAGTGGTTTGTGGTCGGTGAATATCGTCAGGTCACTGCCCTCTATCAGTCGTCTTAGCTTTTGCACAGCGGTGTACATTGCTAATAATTCGCGATCGTACACGCTGTAACGTCGCTGCGTATCACTCATGGTTTTTGAGAAGAATGCCAATGGTTTCCAGGTGTTGTCAACCTTTTGTTGTAGGACGGCGCCGATGCTAGTGTTCGAAGCGTCGGTAAATAAACATAGCGGCGCGTTAGGTTTCGGGTGCGTCAATGTTGTTGCCTTGAGAATGCTTTGTCGGCATTTCTCAAAGGCTTCTTCTGCTACTTGAGACCATTGTATCGGAGTTTTGTCGTTCCTCTTGCTGTTGTGCAGATATTTGTTAAGTTCGTGTTGGTACTCAGCTTGATGAGGTAAACAACTACGGTAGAAGTTTATCATTCCTAGAAATCTTCTTAGTTCTTGAACTGTCTGTGGTTTCGGATAGTTTACTATGGCTTGTATTCGTTCTTGAGTGGGGTTGATTCCTTCTGATGTCACTTCGTATCCGAGGAACTCGATATTTTCCCTTTCAAACTCGCACTTGTCAATGTTAAGACTGACGCCGTAGGTATTTAGGCGTTCGAGTACTTGTTCTAAGTGGCGGCGATGTTCTTCCTTATTTCTCGAGTGGACAAGCAAATCGTCGACGAAGCAGAATACGTTGTCATCAAGTCCTCGTAGTACCTCGTGCATGAAGCGTTGAAAGGTTTGACCGGAGTTTCTTAAACCGAACGTCATGCAGGTAAATTCGAAGAGTCCGAAAGGTGTTATTATTGCTGTTTTCTGAGCATCTTGTTTTGAAATGGGTATCCAAAAATAGGCCATTTTTAAATCGAGTTTTGAGTAAATTTTCTTGCCGTGAAGTTGGTATGTGAAATCTTGAATTCGTGGAATTGGGTATCGGTCTGGAACTGTGACGGCGTTGAGTCTTCTGTAATCGCCACATACTCGTAGTGATCCGTCTTTCTTGTTCACGATGTGAAGTGGACTTGCCCACGGACTGTTTGACGGCTTGCATATTCCCATCTCGATCATGCGCTCGAACTCCAGTTTTGCCGCTTTATATTTGTCTGGCGGTAGAGGGCGCGGCCGTGAGTATATTGGCGGCCCAGTTGTCTCGATGTGATGTGTGACGTCATGCTTGACTGGTGTTTTGAGTGTCATCGGTCGCAGTACATCTGGATATTTCTTTAGCAGGTCGTGATGAGTGTGGTCGCGGTTAATAATGTGGATCGATTCTTCTTTGCTATTTATTTTGATGGCGTTCACGCTGAGCTCGGTCACGCGGTCGATAAGTTTTCTTTGGTGCAAGTCGACTAACAGTTTATGATGTACTAGAAAGTCGGCACCCAGTAACGAAGTCTTCACATTCGCGACGACGAAAGTCCACTTAAAACTTCTTCGTAAGCCTAGGTTGAGCTCGAGTGTGCGCTCACCGTAGGTACGAATCTCTGTTCAGTTTGTAACCGGCATTCTCCGGCGGTGTTGAATATTTCTGGTTTCGTGCGGCTAGTACTGATATGTCGGCTCCCGTGTCGACAAGAAATCTTTCCCTCGTTTTGGTGTCGATGACACATAGGCGGCGGCTTGTTTGGTTTACATCGATACCCGCCACTGTCGATGCACGTTCTAGTTTTCCCGCTCCGTGAAGGAACACGGCGATTCACATTTTCGTGCCCCATTGCCGAATCGGTAGTGATAACGGCACAGCCAGTCGGGATCGCCGGGCTTGCGGGCGTTATCTGTACGCTGTCTTGAATGTGAGCGTGAGCGGCCACGATATGCGGAGTTTTGGCGGGAAAAGCGCTGCGACGAGTGTTGATGTTGCGGAGTTCGGCGACTTCGAGTGACAATTTCTCTATTTGCTTTGTGAGCATGCTGATTTGTAGAGCTGTTATTGCGTTTATCTGTACCTCGTTGACTGCTGGACTTGTTGCTGGAGGGTTTGCTGTAGATACTGCGGCGACTGTAGCGGGTTCAAAATGCTCCATCATTTTGTCTGCCATCGCGGCTAGCACTTCAAGCGACGACTCGGTGTTTACGGAAAGTACTGCGCGCACCTGTGCGGGCAGCTGGTTGAGCCACATGACCTTCAGTGCCTCATCTGACAGTAACTTGCCGCTGAGGTCTCGCATTTTACGCAGCAGCTGGCTTGGCTTGAGATCGCCGAGCTCGAGGCCGCTGAGAAGCTTCTGTAACTGCCGGTGGTCTGACTCCTGGTACGTTGAGATGAGTCTTTCTTTGAGCGCACTGTACTTGCCGGTGCTCGGTGGGTGCAGGATGATGTCTCCAATTTGTTCAAGGTCGCTGTTGCCGAGTAGCGGAACGACAAGGTTGAATTTTTGTTCCTCACTTATCTTGCTGGCAGCGACGGCGGCTTCAAATTGCGCAAACCATAGTCGTGGGTTTTGGCGCCAAAAAGGTGGTAGTCGTGCAGGTAGTGAGACTGATGCCACGTCGTTTGTCGCTGCTGTACTGCCCTGAGCATCGCTGAAGTTTTCCATCTTGTTCGGAATGTTGTTCAGTTCAAGAGTTCACTGTGTTCAGGTTTCACGGGGTCACCACTTTAGTGTTGTTGGTAAGTACTAACTAACTTCTGGGGTTCTCGTCGTAAATGAAAACTCAGGGCGACTGTATAGAATGATGATCTGCTGATATATTTTATTGACAAAAACCACTTCTTATAAATACATTGTTCATGTTACATTTAGACATAGTTCTAGCTAGTGTTTACATCATTTCCACCAATAGCGACGCGCGTAGGGCAAGAAACGCGCGGGGCGCGGGGCGCTGTTTTGCACACGGCACTAATCCGTCTGCGCTTGATTGCGAATCTATAAATATGAGTCGCGCGCAGAGTGCGGTCCTTTTCCCCCAGCGCCGTCGACGAGTGGACACCTATACTGCTGCAGCTCTTGCTTGCTCTGCTTGCGCTAACCATCTGCTTCCGGAGCGAAACTCATTCTATCCTGTTTCTTGGCTGGTCAAAACGTGTTGCTCACTGCTTCTTACAGAGACTGTCAAAACGTGGTATTTGGTTCTGAGGTATTGGTAACTGTTATGGTGGTAAGGTAGTAAGGTGGTATATGGTTCTATGGTAACTGCGACAGGTACTGTGTCGCTACAGTACCCTTAAATGTGATTAATTTCGTAAAAAATCCGGCCAAGAGCGAGTACGACTCGCGCGCAAAGGGTTCCGAACAAATAATTTTTTTTTTCAGGTTTTTTTTATACTGCCTCCCTTATAGGTTTCCTGTAATCATAAAAAACTTTAATTCTTAATTTTCCCATTTTCACCCCAGAAGTGACCCCCATATTCCAAATTAATTTATTTAGGGTACACGTTCGTGTTTGGGTCACAGATGTTCATGTGTGTACTTACCAAATTTCAACTCTATCGGTCCAGCAGATTCGGAACAAATTGGCTGTGACAGACGGACAGACAGACACACGAGTGACTTCTCCCGCTCTAGGGTGGAGCGGAAGGGCGTATCAGACTCTTACTGACTAAAACCCACCCCTGTTCCTCCCTGCCCTGAATGCCCAGGAGCGAGGTAACTCTTTCGAATTTATCCTCAACCCCTAGGCAGGCTTCGGCTATGACGGGCCCCGTCATGTATGCTGACAACTCTTTGAGGTGCGCGTGGAACACTACGCGCCGTCGACTCTCGGGCCTGGTGCTGATCGGACGGTGAGCCCATTACTCGCCGTCCGCAGCCCCGGGTACCAGGTACCACTTAGGTCGCGCCCCTACAATCAGAACTGAAACATTTTTTTTTACCGACAAATCAACGATGATTACTTTCGCGCGCTCGTTCAGCAGAACCACGACTTTCAATGTTTCCAAGTTTGGGGAGCTTATCGCTTTATGTTCGTGTGTTATAACCTCCTTGAAGCACGGGACCGTGGTGAGGGTTCTATTATGGTGCTGCTCGACTACTCGCGGGCATTTGACTCAATTAATATTCCTTTATTATTGTCCAAATTAACGTACTACGGTTTTTGACAGCCAGACAACCGGTTGGTTTAAGAGTTATTTGACGGGTTGGTCGCAGCGGGTCGAGTTGCGCAGGAAAGTTGGTTCCACGGGATCTTCTTCCCCAAAGTTAATTACAAGGGGAGTTCCACAGGGATAGCTGCTCGGGCCTTTACTCTATATACCCCATAGTGCCGACCTATCCGCGTGTATTAAAAACTGCAAGTACCATGTATACGCGGATGATACTCAGCTATATGTCTCATTCAACACTAGTAATATAACAGCTGGCGTACGTATCCTAAATGAGGAATTAGACAAATGATAAATGATGTTTATTCAGTAAATAGGTTACAAGGAACACTTTTACACGTCAATGTTTTTTGTCAGTTTAAGCTAGATGAGGCCGGTGTTTCCTAGCTGACTACCCTGAGAAGAAACACCGAAACAAACTCTAGAGGTCAAAGTCTCTTTTAAAGCGTTCAAATCCATACAATGTGTACTGGTCAAATCATATGAGAACCATGTACGTTTATGTCTGGGATGAGCTTTTTGAAGAAAGCAAAACACAAATTCGAGTGGACCTGTCCAGACAGTGCAAGCATTTGTCAGTCATCGCGAAGCTCAACTCAGAACTTTGAGGAGTTCAACGAACCGACGAACAACACCAAAGTAAGGACATTTGAGTAGGCCGCAAAAATACTCAAACTGCCATACAATCATAAAATCGACAGGATCGCGTTGTGGTCCAGGGACAACTCACTTGTACTGAATCCAAAAAAGTCTAAGTTTATGGTCATGGGAAGTAGAAATCAAATAAAATCAATTCTTTCTGCGAAGCCCGAAGTTAAAATCATGGATGAAAACATTAAAAGGGTGGAAACCACTTGCAATCTGGGTCTAGTCATTGATCCAGAACTTCGTTTTGAGGCGTAGGTACATCAATGGTGTAGTAAAAAACTGTTTTTGTAGATTAAAGGTTCTGTACTACTATATTTTATAGACACATTGCAGTACATTGCTGCTTTACTCAGTGGACATCGATTATAATGGGCACTACGTAGTACATTTTTGTTTTCCTATGCGTCAAAGCAGCAATGTAACCTACTGCAAAGTGCCTATCAAATTGATGTCAACTGACTTAGCGAATACACCTGCTGTTGTCAATGCTAGCAGTTATAAGAACTTTCGCTGTAAGTGTTCGTTGGTCGCCGCTTGTGAATTAGAGTTCTAAAAACCGTTAGGTTGTTGATGCTTGCTAATTTATGTAAGGTTGGTGTTAAGCTATCCAAGATAGCCACGCCATCTAGTTGTAGCTAAAACAGGCTATCATTTGACAGCGCCTTTATTAATATTATGAATTAGATTTTTCGATTTCTTACGTAGACGTTCATACAAAGTTAGCAGGGCATAATAATTATGTATATTAGAAACATCAAATCAAAGTTGTTGCTGCAGTGTTGTAAAGTAGAAAAACTCTAATAGTAAAAGCAATGACGCGTAGTTGCAAAAAAGTTTTTTATTTTTCTCTTTTTAGTTGTTATACCCCAGAACTCAAAACCCCCACAACATGGAACGTGGAATTTAAACATAAAACGAGCAAACCAAAACGTCATCTATGTATACGTATGTTTCGTTTTTGTTCAGTTTTTCAAAAAGTGGTGAAGCAATTTCAATAAAATTTATATGGGACCGCCTCGGGAGTAGGTATATTCTTTCGGATAAAAAAAGAATTTTGAAAATCGGTCCACAGCTGACAGAGAAATCGGTGGACATACATAAAATACATACAGTCGAACATAGAACCTCCTCCTTTTTCGAAGTCGGTTAAAAAATAGTACCGACTTACAAAAAACGCAAAATAACTTTAACTTCGGAAGACGGTGCAACTGGTTTTGTTTCTTCGTTTTTTGTCTTTTTTTTCGTAAAAAAAGTTTTTATTAAGTACTTAGGTACTATTTATTTTGTTTGATTTTTTTTTTTTTTAAAATTTTCGAGTTATTTGAACCTATCATTATTTTATATGATAAATGGGCACTAGCCCTACCCGTGTGTTAAATAATATTAATGTCTGAAACCCGGATGTTGATGGAGGATATGATACCTGCGCTATAGTTTTGTAGGGCACTTATATAAAAAAAAAAAACAGGGAGATATTAAATCAAACAAGTAAAGTACCATGCTATACAATACAAAGTTTATTGATAATTACCATTGAGACGGGAGTGATATGAAGATTCGAATGACGTTATTTCGACGCATGCTGTTTCGAAAAACTTTACGAGTGGTACGTCAGTTCGAAAACACATTGAGTCGAAAACCGCTGTATCGAATGACGTTGTCGCGAACACGATGATTCGAAAAACTAGCGAAAGTCTTGCTATCGAAATCCACTTTTGCGAATAGCATATTCCAATCTCAATTTGTCTGGGGATCGAACTCGCGACCCAGTGATTACCAAAAACTATCAACGCTACGATGATAAAACTGACACTGAACTATGTAGTTGTCTATACCTCTTTCATCAACTACAATTAAGCTCTTGTTAACTTACTTGGGAAGTAATTTCATGCAGATTCCGTTCCATTTTTGAATTTATTCAGAGAGTAGTGGCTATTCAGACATAGTGAAGTAGGCCCTATGTATAAATGATTAATATTAGCACTTATGATTTAGGTATGTAGCCCTAGCATGCTTCCCGTTTTGACAAGCTAATAATGATACACATATTACAAGTACCTATTCATTATCTGCTCGGGGGTTGAGGATAAATTCGAAACAGAGTTACCTCGCCCCTGGGCACTCAGGGCAGGAAAGAACAGGGGTGGGTTTTAGTCAGTAAGAGTCTGACACGCCCTCCCGCTCCACCTTAGAGCGGGAGAAGTCATTGGATGATTTCCCACCCCACAAAAATAAAAACCTATTTATTATAATGCAATCACAACAATAAAAATAAATTAATGAAGGTAGACTTGAATTTATTTTTATTTTCATCAATTAATATGACAGTGTTGTTACTTTCGATAATGAGTAGACCACCTATAATTTTGATTTGTTGATTACTATACTTATGGAAATTAAAAAGTGTTGTTTCTCAAACCAAATAGGTACAAAGGTAAGGTTTTATGGGGGTTCGAGTTCGATCCCCAGACAAATTCAGATTGGAATATGCTATTCGCAAAAGTGGATTTCGATAGCTTTACTTTAAGGGTCGTAGCGTGATGCCTCGATAAATGAACCATCCAACACAAAAAGAATTTTTCAATTCGAACCAGCAGTTCCTGAGTTTAGCGCGTTCAACCAAACAAACTCTTTAGCTTTATAATATTAGTATAGATATAGATTTCTTTTTCCTGACTCCTGAACTATTAGCGAGACGAGGGTATTAACTAATGGGAAAAAAATATCGCGTTCGTCAACACTGTTAACCGATTCCCAGTAGTTAATAGTGTTAACCACGGGGTATTAACCAGCGGGAACGACCGGTATTAACGGAAAAAATGTCGCGTTCGTCAACACTGTTAACCAGTATAACGCATCATTCCCAGTAGTTAATAGTGTTAAAAACGGGGTATTAACCAGCGGGAACGACCGCAATTTAGCCGTGTGTGTGATATTCCAACGCTAACAAATTAACGTGTCGTGTACTCGTGTAGCATCGCTACGAGTAGTTATAGATGTGGTCAATGCGAGACAAGAATGACAATATCAGTAACTTGTTTTTTTATCGCCGTCTGATTATTTTTTCATAGAATTGCAAATCGACAAGTGAACTTAAGTTAACATTAGCTAGATCGGTAACGAGGCTGCACTCGCTAATGTGATCGAGAATTCGAGATAGATGTTAGTTCGAAACCGAGTTGGGCCAGTTTTTTTTATGTGTTATATAATTATTTGTATGTTTTAGTAATTTATTTTAGTAAATTACTTTGAACAATCAGATATTACATTATAGGTAATTTATTATTATAATATGATAATAAATGAAACAAATTTTGATATGGTAACATTGTAATACCTAGGTTATTATTATAGTACTAGCTGTGCCCGCGACTTCGTTCGCGTGGTTGTCGAGAACAAAACAACGTCGTTTAGATAAGAGTATATCACCTTTTTGATGATTTAGATAAGAGTCCTGACTTTGGTATAGTTGATTACGTTAATGCTTCTCTATATACTATGTTAGCGGTGGAATTACCCGGAGCATATACAAAAAGGTTGTTTGGGTTGCTAACACGTGATAGAGAAACATAGAGTTGGCCGTGTGAAAAACAATCAAAAGTAAGGTCTACACCCGCAACGGATAACGTCTGGCCTTGGGCTTTATTAATAGTCATAGCGTAACAGAGGCTTACAGGAAATTGCACACGTTTGAAAGTAAACGGAAAATTATTGGGGATAATGGGTATCCTGGGAATGAAAACAACATCACCGGAGCCGCAACCTGTTAAGATTTCGGCTTCGATGACATTTCGTTGGAGATTTGTTACTCTCAACCGAGTTCCATTGCATAGTTTTGGTGGGCTTAAATTTCTGAGTAGAATGATTGGTACTCCGACTTTTAAATAAATTTTGTGTGCTGGAAGACCTGGTGTATTTAGAGAGTCTAAAAACTCTACTGGATAGTGGGTGGCATCTCCTTCTTCTAAAACCGTGTTAATAGATAAATATTCCCTACTTTCTCCAGAAACATGTACCAATATTTGAGAATTTATTGCTGCTGCTTGGTCGTTGCGAGGTGCCAAAATAGCTCGTTGGCATAGCCAAGCAGCGTCATGGTTCGAGATCTCTGATGGATCTCCGTATACAGAGGAAATGAGTTCCTGCTGTGAGGCAACAGAAGAACACAGGCTTTCGACTAAAGTTACTTTACCTCCTTCTTGAGTCGGGTATGTGCCGTTACCAATTTGAAGTAGTAAATTTGAGAAAACCTGCGCGTTTGCGTCACCTCCCAAATATGCTCGCATATTAAAGCTCAAATTAGTTAATATGACACTACGCCATAAAATAGAGCTCTTTAAACAGGCACCTATTTCATCGGCCCTCGTTCCTCTGGGTATTATAGGGAGTGTCTGCCTGAAGTCTCCACAGAATAGCACCGTTAAGCCTCCCATCGGTCGGTCATTTTGTCTTATATCTCGCAACGTTCTATCTACAGCTTCCACAGCTTTACGATTTGCCATCGTACACTCGTCCCAAACGATAAGGGCGCAATCGCGTAAAACCCTTGCTTTATCACTATTGCGAGACACGTTGCAAACAGGGTTTTCTGTGCGGTCCAAGTCGATTGGTATTTTAAATGTTGTATGTGCAGTTTTTCCTCCTGGTAATAAAGTGGCAGCTATTCCTGAGGAAGCGACGGCAAGGGCAATTTTGTTTTGGCTCCTTATTTGAGCCAAGGTAACTTTAGTGAGGAAAGTTTTACCTGTTCCACCAGGTGCATCTAAAAACAGCATTTCTCCTAATGAATGTTCTACACTACAGCATACTCTATCAAAGATTTGACGTTGTTCTGTCGTCAAATTTGAACAGCCATTTCGCAATATTTCTGCTAACTCTTCGGGGTTGTAATTTATTTCAGATGTATACTCCCTATTAATTCGTTCCCCACCAACTGTCGGTGTCGGCAAGCCGTATTGACTGAGGGGGTTCCCTCCTATACTTGTAACTATATCTTGTATAGCCAGCAAAGCCCTATTATGGCAGCTTTCACGTACTTGGTCAGAAGTTTCACTATTTATATTTTGCTGTCTCAAAAAATCTTCGGCAAACGCGTCTTTATATTTTTGCCACAACTGCCCAGCGTCCGATAGGCCACAAAATGTCAACAAAATGGCAAATAAATGGCGCAAACGATGTGGACTATCACTGACGCATGCTTCGGCTAAAGCATCATCCCAATGCTGATCGCCATCTAATAAATGCCGTGCGTGGCAAGCAGCTTGAAATGTGGGATATTCTATATCGTCCACTTTGCGGAGCTCAGCAAAAGAAGTAGGTCCTCGCACTGTGTGAAGAAGAAGGCGTAAATAATAACACTCTGCATTATTTGGGTGCACCGTGTATACTCTTCCAATCACGTGTTCTTTAAAAATGCCGGACTCGCCTTCTACAGCAGTTCCACGTCTCCTGCGATTAAAAACACCTTGCTGCTTGTTATAAGTATAATAATGTGGCACTTCATTGTACAACAGAGACTTAGCGAAATTGTCTCTTTCGCAAAGGCGAAAGAATGCGAGCAAGGTGGTTTGTCTTGGGTTGTTCATTCTTTCTGCCACATTTTCTGGCTGAAAGTAAACTCGCTGCCCGCCTTCCAGGTGCACGTCAAGATGGATGACTGGCGGATACCTTTCATGAATAGGGAAACTCAAAATGCGCCAAACTGCCTCCGAAGAGCTTATGTATCGGCCAGATTGATACCTTGTCACTTCATCAAATTGGTTGTTATTTCTTAGTGCTATCATGGCTTGATCACTACCTTTATTAACATATTTACATATATATTTTATAGATTCGACGCTATTACAAATTTCAACATTAATGTGTGCTTGAAAAGCGTTTGACAAAACTGGAGAATACGGTACCACCCAACTATTATTTAGAATTATTTCTTGTCCACGGAATCTGACAGTAGCTGTGAAACCACCTTGTGACGGTGATCTTCGCTGGTATTGCGGATACCCATTTTCCCCAGCCATAGTTAGTTCTTTCAGTGCTCTGGGGTATTTTTTTGAGCATTGACCATCTTTCATGCACGGTGATTCCCTGTTTAAGAGGCCACATGGCCCGTGAACCATATGTGTTTTTACTATGTCATGCAAAATCGGATCTGCATTATAGTCCGGAAATTCTGCACTTATGACACTGTCTATAGCATCGGGACGAATTTTTTCTTCCAGCCACAGAAGAATGTGCGCGTGGGGTAAACCACGCTTTTGCCACTCGACGCTATACATAAAACAAAGAGTTGAACCGAAAACTTTCTCCTTTGTAAGTAGATTAATCAAGACTTTGAGTTTTAAATGAAAAATCCTAGCAATAATGTCATGTCTGTCGTATGACGCCTGTCCTGTGAGAAGTGCCTGGCAAATCTCCGTCCACTTTGGATTTGTTGTAAATGTTATAAAAAGGTCCGGCCGGCCGTATTTACGGACGTAACAAAAAGCATCTTGCGTTCGTTCGTGCATATACCGCGGACCGCCTGTGAAACTGGATGGCAAAATAACCAATCGACCCAAGTTTTCGACGTTATTATCTGATTGCATGGCGTCCCGCAAGTGCACGTATTCTTCAGCGCGTAACCGTCGCTGGTTAGTGCGAATATACACTAAACGTTCAGTTTCTATTTTTGCGTACATGTCCACAATAAATTGGCTGAACAAACCACGAAATCGTTGCAAATATACGAAACTGTTTTGCCTTATTTGTAAAAGGTAGGAATAGTATTGTTGAGCAGATATTTTTTTTTGATAATTAGTGACTCTCGTAGTAGGGTTCACTTGTTACAGCCCAAAATTGTACCCATCTTCACCATGACAATAAATTAGTGGATATTGCAGGGCGTCGTAAGCTCGGTGGGTTTCCAAAATGCGTTGAAGGCGATCGTCGCGTGTACGCAACACGATATCACGTCTCTCACACTCCTGGTCGACTAAAACAACTGCAACTTCATCTGCGACGGGTGCATTGTGTCTTCCACGGTGTTCACCCACAGGACGTCTATCGGCACTTATAACAATTTTGAAATCATTGCTGCCTTGTGGAATTGACTCCAATGCAGCTTTGAATTCACGAACGTACTGGTTAACGTGATGCAGCAATTCTTGAAGTTGACCCAAAAGCTCAGCATTGAGCTGGGGAAAATTGTGATTTCTAACATTGAGCTGTTGCGTGTAATCGGATACAAAATAAATTTGGAGAAATTTGGGTTCATTTTCTGGCAGCAAAGATCCAATAAGGTGATAAACTTGACGTTGTACTTTGAAGGTTGGCATGAACGGTCCTTCCGTTATTTGTTTTGCCCCAAAGGAAGTCATTTGGAAAGCACTGTTATATAAACGAATATTATCCAAAAAACGGTTCGACTGGGGATGATCGCCATTCAGGAGACTTTTAAGTAAGTGTGGTGGATCTTGGAAATTTGGAAGAACAATTTTTCCATTTGAGCAGCACATTCCATCTGTCTCTTTCCTCCATTTCAAAGCATGACAAAAATTACAAATTTCTCTCATGTCACCCACGAAAGTAAAGCCAGCATAATTAATTCTAGACGAATATGTGAACCCTGATTTTTCCCTATTGTCCCAAGGTAATAAAATATTTGCATCGTCATTTTCCATGGACTCATCAGCTCCGCTATTTGTTTCTCTATTCATATGGTATCGAGCTCGTTCTATTTCTAGGCGAGATTGACGTTGTTCTGCTGTTTCTGCTCGTCTTAGTTCATCTATTCTTTCCCTTTCAGATGCAAGATAACTTTCATTGTTTCTTTGTACACCTACATAGTTATGTCTAGCTATTTGTAATCGTTCTTCTCTTTGGGAGAGAGATTCAGACTCGCGCGAGAGAGCGTGTCGCTCTCGGTCAGATGACAGACGTGCTTGGCGTTCCTCGATACTCTCTTGAGAACGCAAAGTCGCGGTCCGAGTTCTTTGCGAACTTAAGCGCGACTCCCTTTCTGTGAAAGTCTCTGACTCGCGTGAGAGAGACTGGCGCTCCCGATCAGCAGACAGCCGAACTTCGTGTTCCTGGATATTCTCTTGAGAACGCAAAGTCGCGGTCCGAGTTCTTTGCGAACTTAAGCGCGACTCCCTTTCTGTGAAAGTCTCTGACTCGCGTGAGAGAGACTGGCGCTCCCGATCAGCAGACAGCCGAACTTCGCGTTCCTGGATATTCTCTTGAGAACGCAAAGTCGCGGTCCGAGTTCTTTGCGAACTTAAGCGCGACTCCCTTTCTGTGAATGTCTCTGACTCACGTGAGAGAGAGTGGCGCTCCCGATCAGCAGACAGCCGGTCTTCGCGTTCCTGGATACTCTCTTGAGACCGCAAAGTCGCGGTCCGTGTTCTTTGTGAACTTAAACGTGACTCCCTTTCGGTGAACGTTTCCGATTCACGTGAAAGAGCGATGTGCTCTCGGTTAGCAGATAACCGTGCTTCACGATCTTCTTCCGATTCCTGAGACCTACAAAGTCTCATCCTTTTCGCATTTCGGCTACGCAGCGAAAGGTTAGTTTTTTTTCTTTGAGGCATTTTCAAGGAAAATTAAAGCAATAAACAAAACTAACAACACTTATGACTGAATAGCCTACAAACTTAAAAGAACGGTGCGTCGAACAGTCTAGTGTGACAACGTATCGTCTGTTCGTGGTCGTGACTCAACGAATTGGCAACACTAACTTACTGTATAACGATTGGCACTATTGGATTCAAACTACGAAGTAAATCAAATACAATCTTTACTTCGTACTTCAAACCAATGACCAAAGTTGACCAAACGAAACCAATAAGATAAGCAAATACTTTTTTTTCGACCAATTTAGAAAATCGATAAACCAAGCAACCAAAGAACTTTTACGACACACGCAAGAACTTTTAAGACACCTAACGAAACCCAATTTGCCTAGTAAACACGGTGGACGTCATCCTCGCGCGGAAAATCTTAACACCGCGATTCAGAAAATGACGTCATTTGCACAACGCCATCTATCGGATTTAGATTTCAACTATCAACATTAGTTCTATTTTTAGTCTTAAGATGTCGTTGCAAGTACTATACTTAATTGCGTAACGTAATATTTTACTTCTTGAACTCACTAAATTAATCATATCTTTTGATAGAGTGAACCGATTTCGATGAAACAAAAACTAAGTTAATCCTCAAGTTGCGTATAATTTTTGTATATTCAGCATTGAATTCGTAGATTTTACGTGATGTGCGCACAAACAAACAGACAAAAATTTCAAAAATGATGGAAATGGGTTCTGTTACTTATCTTTTCACACACTGGCTATTTTTTGTTTCAATTTCTTCAATGTACAAAAATGACTTTTCTACAGATTTATTATATGTATAGATTGAATGTTAAAAAACATTTTAGGTTACATATAAATATTATGAAAATTCTGATATCATTTAAGAGGTTAGAGCTTAATTATTCATTTTCTCAATGACAAGAGGATTGATATTTAACCTCAACATTACAATAATATAAATACCTTAAGCACGGCCACGAGTTACGACCTGACACAAAATTACCCTACCTGTTTAGGATTTTTAATATTTCGTGTGCCCTCCATTAGCCTCGATACAGCTAATGAGACGTCGACGCCACAATATTTGCACAGATATTTGTGCCGCGCAAACTATCCCATAACTGCATGCAATGGGATTTGAGTAGCTCAGGGCATCTCTCGTCCCGAGCTTCCCATCTTTGCACCATTAAACCCCTAAAATATATTTTCTATGTGGTTTAAGTCAGGGGACCGAGCTGGTCAAGGAATAACTTTAATTTCCAATGATTGCTAAACCATTCGCAAACAATGCTGGCACGGTGAATAGGACAATTGTCTTGGACAAAACTTATCTCGTTTAAGACTTCTGCTGGTCAGATATTACGCACGGTAGGCAACATTTTTTTTTTTTTTTTTTTTTTTTTTTTTTTTTTTTTTTTAAAAAACGTTGCCCCACACTAGGAATAACTCCTGTATCGTGGGTGCGTTCACAAACATTTAAACTCACATACACAAGACACCCAGACCCGGAACAACTATCTGTAGGCCATACAAATATTTGTTCCGTGCGGGGATCGAACCCGCGACACGCAGCGCAGCAGTCGAACGCTCAACCACTACGACAACCGTGCCGTCAAACACATTATATCGTTCAACACTTCCACATAGTTGACACTGTTGGCTCGCGTCGATATAAAACTTAATTCACCGGGCCCTTGAGCACTTATCCACCCCCACATATTTACACTGATTCTGGCTGACTCCGTATTTGGTCTGACATTGCCTACAGACCAACGCGTGTTATTTTTACGCCACAAATGCAGCCTTCCTTTTTGGCATGATTTAAAAGATTTTTCGTCGGTGAATATTGTCGTCTCCCAATCAAAGTCCAAATATTCCCGGGCTAAACTTAACCTCTCCTCTTTATGCTGTTGCGTTAAAAACGGTTTTTAGCTGGCGTTCGGTGATGAAGACCTTTGGCATGGAGTATGCGGCGAGCGGTGCGTACTGATGTGCCGAACTCATCGACAAAACGCCTTGTTGGAATGAAACTATTCGTCTCATATTCAGCTACCATATAACGTCGCTGAGGTTGGCTAATAAGAGGTGGTCTTCCACTCCTCTCACGACTCTTCAGGCTACCTTCTTCCTCTATCTAATCTATTTTACACACTTGCAACAAGCGATTAATCTACCATTATATTTTGTAGGTATCATCACATAAAATTACAATAATAAACTTACGCATAAGCCGGTTTCATTCGATATTTGAGATATATTAAGGCCATTCGAATATAGGGCCACAATATTTGCCTTGGCTTCAATACTAATATTAGCCTATTGAATTCAGAAGAATACTAAAATAGCAACAAGATAACACAAACGCTCGTAACTATGTTCACCAACCAAAAACAGCGAATAGTGGAATAATTTATGTGAACTAGTAAAGTAATTAAAATACGAGGGTAGATTTGAAACAAAGTGAACTTATCACTTTGTTTCAAATCTACCCTCGTATTTTAATAACGACGCTAAGATTTAAAATAATTGTAAAACGAAAGAATCTTCGTTTAGTTGTGGAATATTTAACATATTTGTTAGCAACTCGGCATTCGTATTTCACATGTAATACTTAAAAAATGTTTTTCATGTTTGATGTGAGACTCGAACCCAAACGTTCGCCATGCGAGGCACAGTGCTAACCACTTTCGCCACCGTAACACTTACGAAACTTATTGAAATTTGTAATAACAATCATAAGCGGGCAACAAGTTGCCAATGTGTAGTGTTGTCAAACGTTCTTATAGAAGAAGGTCATAAGTACAACTAATATTGCTATGCCTAGTTTTGTGAGATTGCTAGTCGACTTCTGCTGTTATAGTAAACGTATTTTTCGTTTTTGTTCAGTTTTTCAAAAAGCGCTGAAGTAATTTCGATAAAATTTATATGAGACCACTTCGGGAGTATATTTTTTCGGATAAAAAAAGAATCTTAAAAATCGCTCCACAACTAACAGAGAAATCGAAAAAAAAAACATAGTCGAACATAGAACCTCCTCCTTTTTTGAAGTCGGTTAAAAAAAACAAATGACAGTGTCGAAAATTAAAAAGTTAGATGTTGTCAAAGAGTTCCATTATCGAATTCCATAGTTGTTTTTTTCATCCTTTTATTGTAAGTGGCCATGTCCAGAAACTTTCAGTATGCCCCACGTATTATGTTACATTCTTGCACCTGCTATGTTACAGTACAGATAGAGAATGCCTAGGGCATTAAGTTCGCATTCATACAGTGATTTTTATGAAAGAACTTTGTTGCAAGAATATTGTTTATTTAACGTAATAATAGCATGCAT
Source organism: Polia nebulosa (assembly GCA_951329385.1). Classification (NCBI taxonomy): domain Eukaryota; kingdom Metazoa; phylum Arthropoda; class Insecta; order Lepidoptera; family Noctuidae; genus Polia; species Polia nebulosa. The sequence continues at coordinate 29,347,391 of OX589610.1, read as the reverse complement.
GGATTGCGCAGGTGGGAGATGCGCGGCTCGTACGCGCGTCCGCTGCTGGGCGCCGCGCTGACGCTGCACGTCACGCAGCTGGGCCTGGAGCTGCCGCACGCGTGACGCAGCTGGGCTTGGAGCCGCTGCACGCGTGACGCAGCTGGGCTTGGAGCCGCTGCACGCGTGACGCAGCTGGGCCTGGAGCTGCCGCACGCGTGACGCCGGCACGTCCTCACGACTTTCCGACCACGCGCTGACCATCGCTTCTAACAACATTTATACATTCAAATATACACTATTTTTATAAAATACTTGGCATGTTTTATTTTCAATATCTTAATCATTTACGTGGCAGTGTCCGGCTGCGGCCGAGGTTGTCTGCTGACGCCGTTCTTTGTACTGAACAGAAGCTTCAATTTGGACACTCCTACCAATGCCTAAAAGAACAAAAGTTTAGTATGACAAACAGCCCTATTCAGTCATGAAAAAGCGATCAAAAGACGAGGCGGCACCTTGAGTCTGTCGGGGCGGTGCGCGTCGCTAGCGGCCGCAGGCGGCGGCGCCAGCTGGGCCAGCAGCCGCTCTCGGGCCGCCGGCGACGCGTCCTCCGGCGCTTGCGCCGCCAGCAGGCGCCCCGCCAGCTGCACGCATACGTAGCGCTCCAGCGGACCGCACGCGCGCCACGTGGCCGCCGCGCGCGCCACCTGTGCCACGCGCGCCACGCCGGGCGGCGCCGGGGCCGCGCGCAGCAGCTGCAGCAGGGCGGCGCCGGTGAGCGCGGCAGCCGCCTGCTCCGCGCCCGCCGCGCCGCCGCTGCGCAGCGCGTCGCTCAGCTGCAGGCGCGCGCCCGCCGCCGGCAGCGCCGCCAGCAGCACGTCCACCAGCATACACACCTGACACCGACCGAGAGGTCAATCGACGCGACGTCTGGAGGAGGCCACTGGCCTGCTTTTAGGGAGCTATTTATCGGGCTCAAAGGACCAAGTAAAAAATTGGAAGATAAATAAAATAAAGGAATAATATTGTAACGCCTGCTAAAGATGTCGCCACTGTAGTGATAGCCAGCCAGTCTACCGCCATCGCTATGACATCATCCGACCACGGAGGCCTAAGTGGGAGGTTGTAACAGTTACCGTCAAGCCAGCCAGCCAGCCAGCCTTGTTAAAAAAAGCGTGTTGCGTCAGCATGACTTCTATAAATTGTAAAACCAAGGAAATATAAGTGTTTGCGTTTATATCGTTTATTTTTAATTATTTCCACGCCTACCTGTGTTATAATTCAGAAGTGGTATGATCCACGCAACATGAAAAGAGGAATCTCTTGTAAAGAAGATGAAAGTGCCGGTTCTGACGGTGATGAAGTGCCTTTACGCAACGCCGAAAACAACTCACCGCCTGCCAGAAAAAAATTGAGGGCTCTTCTTACTCGTGTAGTAGAAAAAGCATTTCAAGACCTGCAAAATTAAGTTGCTACCCTAATGCCATTGAAACAGCAGCGCACGGCAGCCTTGATTCCGGAGTTTGACCCTGATAGCGAGGAGTGCACGATAACAGCATGGATGAAGAAGATAGAAGAACTGGGAAAAACTCAAATCTACGGATGGAATGGAAAAACATTTACACAATAAACTGCGGGGCCAGGCAACAAAATGGTACAACCGTCTCGAAAAGTATGCTTTTTAATGGGAAGAGTGGAAACAAATGCTGCTATGCGCCTTCCCGAAGCACCGGGATTATGCAGGTATTTTAGAATGTAACACTTTATAATAAGTTAAATTCGTGTAATGGAGCGTTATTTTGCAAGTTGACAGATTGTCGTTTTACGTTTCTTTTTTTCCCAACTTGATCTGGAGCGAGTCTGACTCTTAAACTTAATTTATTGGAAAAAACTTCTTAAAAGCATTAATGATGTCTCGAGGTGTTAAAGGGACCAGAGTCAAGTTTAAATGCTGTAAGTATAAGAATGTAGGACGCTGTAAATACTCTTTTTGGGATTTTTTTGTAGTGACGCTAAATCTTAAGCGTGGCATTTATGAGTCTCACCGAATTCCTTTTCTTGTTAGCAGGGTTCCTAGGTTTTACTTAAGATCTTGCGTTTAAACTACCTAACCAGAAAATGGTCGGATCTTAACCTCACTTATTTTTGGAAGAACAATGTGGTCTTGGCAATGGGTTCTGAACACGCGTCCACGTGCCCGAGGATGATCAGGATAGTATGACCATAGCCTGCTGCGATATTACTTGTGAAATCTCCTCTCTGGACCTGGATCATTGATCTTAGAATGATGGGTAATAACTGTTCATCATAAATTGTGAGTTCAACATACAATTTTCTGTATACTGATTATTATCTAGTGTGATGCAGTGTTAACAATAAATGTGAGAAGTGAAGACCAAATCAAAGGACTCTTATTTACTACAATCATTCCTCATGCAAAGAACCTGAAGATAGGTAATTAGGGTCTCATGCTGAAAACAATCTTAGACGCAAGACGGTGTAAGAAAAATTTTGTTTACAAGAAGAGAAATGCTCAATCGAAGAAAATTGCACTCTGAAAGCATGACCAGGAAAAGGTAAGTATGTGACTCAGGATGGCTGGACAAATCTTCAAAATAGCTCGCATTTAAATAGGTCAATAGGGCACTATAAGGGACGGCTAAACACCCTTTTTCAAAATTTGTGACGCTACAGAATCTTAAATAATCGATCGAAAACGTGAATATCTTGCCTTCTGCTTGTAGTGGAGTCTGGTTTATTTAAATGCTGAATTAGGTAATATTGCGTTTTTAATAAATAGTTGCCTCACTGTAAGAACACAATTCTGAGTATAGTCAATTCAATTTCAATTTATTTATTGCATCAAATATGGTGGGTATGGTGGGTGGTGGTGGTGGTGGGGTATGGTGGTAATGGGTAGGATGTCTAAATCTTTTGTAACTCATTACTTTAAGCACTGCACGTTGTGCTCGTTCCAAGCCAATGCGATCGAAAAAAGCGAGCGAGCACACGCGATGATCACTAACCGTGTACTTACCTGGGTGGTACTCGTACCTACGTTAGCGTCGCTGCCTCACCTGCTCTGATGTAGCGTGGTCGTCCAGCAGAGCGTGCAGCGCGCGCGAGGCCGCGCGGCGGGAGCGCGACTCGTGCGCCAGCACCGCCACGCTCAGCAGCGCCGCCGCGCACAGCAGCTCGGCGTCCGGCCACGCGCCCGGCTCGGCCGCCAGAGCGCCGGCCAGCGCGTCCACGGCGCGCGACAGCTGCGCGCTCAGCTGCGGCGCCGGCGTGCTCAGCCAAGAGTGCAGCGCGGCGGCGTGAGGCGGCAACAGCGGCGTCAGCGCGGCCCACAGCGTGGCGGCCGGCGGCCCGCCCAGCGCCGCCGCCGGCCGCTCCGCACGCACGCTGAGCGCGGTGACGGCGGCCGCCAGAGCTAGCTCGCCCTCGGAGCCGCCGGAGTCCACGCGCTCGTCGTCCCGCGCCCGCTGACGCAGCAGCTCCAGCTGGCGCTCGCACTCCTGCTCGCGCGCGCGCTGCTCCGCCATCTCCTCCGCGCTCGGCATCGCGAAAGTGCTCTGCGTACACGAGCATCCTCACTATGTCATACGATACATATTTATGCGCGCACACACACTGGCTGGCGTATCTCTCATCGAGAGTCAGCAAATGGAGTATGCTTATAACCCATGCCAGTAGCAGTTCCAGGATTTTGATTTAGGAAGTGCTTGGTTTTAGCATTTTTGACAGTTTTTTTTTTTTTATGTGTATTTGACGTCTTTTCTTCAAAGCATATTAATTAAGTGATTTCTGTCACTAAAGCCACAGTTCATATCTAATTGTTTTGTAAAGGTATGGTTTCTATCATCAGCTCAGCTTCATGATATGATGATTCCTAATCGCAAATACTTGATTAAGTTATGAAAAGTAAAGAGAAACTATTCGTGCTGTCATTTTCGAGGGTTTCTCTCAATTTTATCAGGATTCCATCATTAGATCCTGACTTCCTTGAAATGGGACTGCCCTTGAGGTATACCCGATCTAACAAAAAAAGAATTATCAAAATCAGTTCATAAATAACGGAGTGAGGGCTGAAAATACACAAAATAATATATCGGGTGTGAAAAGACAGTTTCCGAAGTCAAAAGCCACATATTCTACTCATTATTTCTTTTTTTTTTCTACCTATTATTTTAAAATACTTAATTTGTAACTCAGGAGGATTCGGCGTTGAGGGCTGAAATACAGGTTATGCCTAGTTCGGCCCCAAATGCTAATACTTTTGTGTACCTTAAGTTTAGAATAAGCAACTACTTGTAAAAAATGTACATATTTATGTGAATAAACATTACTATTACTATTAGGGCCTGGGCCTGTAGACAAAGTAACATCGCTTCGTAGCGAAACGATATCTAAATTCGTCATCGTCTCTGAGATATCGATAAACATTTCCTAGCGTTAGCGTTCCTTCGTTATCTTTTTTGGCGATCACGATCGAGGCGAAGGCGAACTCTGAAAGCGCTGCCGCTGCTTGTCTACGCATTTGTATGGGATAAACACGATAGCAATTCGTTTCTTTATGGTTTCGTTACGAATTATAACATTGTCTACCAACTTGCGATAACGATGTCGACAGTCGACTGACCACGTGACTTAGCGCGGTTTATGTCAATCTCATAAATTTTAGTCTTTTCTAACTTCGTTATCGTTTTTAAATTGTTACTTTGTCTAAGCCCCCTGCAACTGGTATTCCTTTTGCAAGCCTTACGGTCGCAGCCGCCTACACAGGGCGCGCCGCCACCGCCGACGACGACTGTAAGTACAAACCTTGCTAATTGTATGGCGAGATTCAATGGTGCTGGCGATGTTGATGCTGTACAGATCTATAAAGACTGCGTTGGTGTTCAAGACGATATGGCTTTGAGAGGCCTGCCAATGCTGCTCACTGATTTTGCGGCTACCTGGTGGCAAGGCGTTAAGCATTCTGTCGCGAGTTGGCAAGAAGCCTGTCAATTACTTCGCCAAACATTTGGTACGCGCCTGCCACCTCATAGAATTTATAGGCACATGTATAGTCGAGAGCAAGGTGAAGAGCGAACAGATGTCTTTGTGTGTAGGGTACGAGCCCTAATCGCCCAGCTGCCGCTACAAACGCAATCTGAGAATCCAGTTCAGCTGGATATGGTGTATGGCCTGCTCCATAGGAGAATCCGGGAGAGGATTACAAGGAGTGCCTTCGTTCGCCGAGCTGCTACAACAGGCTCGAGTAGTGGAGGATGTGCTCGAAGAAGAGGGCACTGCTGCGCCAATAAAAAAGCAGACTCCTACTTCTTCCGCTCCGCTGCCACCGCAGGTCAATGTACGAGCTTCCACGTCTTCACCAGTTCATACGTCGACCATTAAAAAAGAGAAATCACTTATGAGTAAGATTAGACCTAGGTGCTCATTTTGCAAGATGTTCGGACATAATTATCAAAGATGACTGCCGTAAACTTGAAAATAAGAAGAATTCAGCTGCGGTAAAAAGCGAACCAGTCGCGGCCCAATCGGAGCTGCGCCCGTCCGTAACGTGCTTCGGATGTGGTGCGTCCGGTGTGATACGGTCGAATTTTTAACCGACGAAAAAAAAAGGAGGAGGTTCTCAATTCGACCGTATATATATTTTTTTTTGTGTGTATGTTCAGCCCTCACTCCGTCATTTATGAACCGATTTTAATTATTATTTTTTTGTTAGATAGGGTATACCTCAAGGGTGGTCCCATGTCAAGGAAATCAGGATCTGATAATGGAATCCTGATAAAATTGAGAGAAAACCTCGAAAATTGTGGGCACGTTTAGCGTTTCTGTACGTATGTTCGGCCCTCACTCCGTTGTTTATGAACTGATTTTGATGATTCTTTTTTTCTTACATAGGGTATACCTCAAGGATGGTCCCATGTCAAGGACATTAGGATCTGATCATGGAATCCTGATAAAATTGACAGAAAACCTTGAAAATTGGGCACAAATATTGTTTCTGTTTACTTTGCATAACGTAATCAGGTATTTGCATTTAGGAATCATCACATCATGAAACTGAGCTGATGATGGAAACCATACCTTTCGTAAACAATAGTAGTTAGATATAAAAAAACTGGTTTTAGTGACAGATACCACTTAATATGCTTTGAGAAAAGACGTCTTTAGAATATTGGAGGTAACCTCAACTGGTCAATATCCTGGAAACCTCAGTGCCAAGAGGAATGATGAAGGATTAGAAATTAGCCACAGAGTATTAAAAGATGATGCGAGTCACAAAAAATCATAAAATAAAAAACTTTTTAACAAAAAATTCAACCGACGAAAAAGAACTAAAAAGCAAAAAATAAATAAACCTTTTAAGTCTTGAGTATTGACCTTATTTACCTACATAAAATATCAAATTTTATGTAAACTAATTTTGAGTCGGCGCCATAATAAAATGATTAATTACCTACATCTAGCCTTCTTCATTTCTACGTACATATAAAATTTAGATATTTAATTAATAATCAGATTGTTGTTGGCGCCGACTCAAAATTAGTTTACATAAAATTTGATATTTTATGTAGGTAAATAAGCTCAATACTCAAGACTTAAAAGGTTTATTTATTTTTTGCTTTTTAGTTCTTTTTCTTATAAACCTTCATCGAAATAAGTAAAGATCTAAAAAAAATGTGTAACAGTTTACTGATAACGACTTATTTCTTAGATACATTTTTGTTATCAACAAAGTTAAGTAATACAATACAACAACGTTACTTACTCATTTCGTTAAAACCACATTCCTACATTTCGTATACCTACATCAAAATAATTACTGAGTGAGTAGGTAGTAGGTACAACATAATGCGATTGTACAGTCTATCAATTTCATTGATCTATGCGGTCTACGAGCAGGCGGCACGTTCAAAAGCGTACCTACGGTCATAAATAAAATTTTATTTCTTTAGCATTTCGCCGACGACGAATTTTTGTTTTTTGTTAGTTCCGTGTTTACGTTCATCGCAAACGGATGTGCAGTTGGTAGCGAATTTAGGTTGTTATCGTAAAGTTATCAAAAACAAGTTATTTTATGTGTTGTTGTTGTATGTGTGTTTTTTGTTTTGCTTGTTGTATGCGAGTGTGTTTTTAAACAACACCTCAGTGCCCAGGAAAATGCTTATGCATGAAGCACGTAGGCGCCTCCCTCGTAAGAAATGAACGAACTTTAAGGTGAGTTGGTTCATTAGTTAAGTACACGGTTGCTAACCGCGTCCCCGACAGAGGTGTTCGTGGTTGGCGAGCGGCAGAGCTGTACTTAAGAAATTTCAAAAATCAAAATCACCAAGGTCACTTCTGTAGGGACGCGATTGACGACCGTAAAGCAGGCGCTTTAATACCTACATTCCTGGAGCACAATGTAGGTACTTACAAGCTTCTTTATTATTATCTATCCTAATCTTTATCTAACCTTATTTTAGTATTCTTGAGGGATTAAAAATTATGAGATATCAATGTTGTCGTCATTAGAATAAACAGTTAAAGGTGCCCCGGAACATTATACGTTTGTTGTTTTAAACGTTTTACGCACGTATGCGCTTATGTCTATTAAGCATCTGATCTAGTTATTTATCACATCGATCGGAAACATCGACGTAAATGTATTTTTATCACAAAGTAGAAAGGGTATTTAAAAAGGTAATTGAGCCCGTAGCGGCGCGACCACCTGTGTTTGTGTGTATAAGACGTGGTAGGTAACTACGTAATACCACGTACTACGCACTCGCGCGCGCCTACATTCATTGCGAAGCGTTGAGATCGCATTGTTCACAATACATTGCGTGCTTGAAAATGTCAATTTCTGTAATCGATCATTACCGAGATTAATGACTATGATAATTTTGTTACTGACATTAGGTATAACCTTTTCGCGAAGTTTGCGATATCTTGTTCCCTACAGCCTGTATGTAAATAATGAAATATTAGTAAGATTTGTAATCTTGTGGGTCCAGTATTGGGCTTACAGCTCTACTCATAAACATTTCTTAACTTTGAATTGCTCTAAAATTCGTTTGCCCTTATCTCTCATTTTGACTTTTTTGATTGTCAAATTTTAACAAACAAACAAATTTTAACTTACAGATGCTTACGCATATAAGAATAGCGCTATATTTTTTTAACTTGAATTCAAACACTTTTCTTTCCAACTGTACCTTCCATTGTTTCCGTAGAATCTAAGAATTTCGTGCATAGCGAAACTTTTTAGTAGGTAATTTTCGAGTCGAGCATAGCGGAACTAGAGCATACTAACCGTCAATTCGGATGTTTTGTAAAAAAGTTTTTGGAAGTTCCTTATCGCGCGTTGCGAAAGGGGGCTAGACGGAAATAATTAGGACCAAAAGTTGTAACGACACTTTTTGATTAAGACCAAAAGTTGTAACGACACTTTTTGCTATAGTTGTTGTTATTTTTTTTTTGGAACGAAGTTCCTTATCGCGCGTTCGCGAGATGGTGGGTTGAGATGGGTTGAGATGAGTTGAGATGAGATGAGATTTGCTGTAAGAAAACCCAAATGCTGGGTTAAGCTCGCCTTTGTAACTAACTGTTAATTTATGTTTTATTTATATGTTATATGTGTACAATAAGGAAAAAAGGTTTACCGACGTAAGGGAGAGCGTTTCGCACAATGCTGCTTTGAAGAGAGGGTTGCTTATGGCGGTGGCTCATGGACTGTCTGGGGCGGTATATCCGCGAGCGGCAAAACTCAACTTGAGGTTGTTACAGGACCACGGCTGCCAACATTAAATGCTGAAAGGTACATTCGTGAGTGCTTAGAACCTCACGTGATACCATACGCGGACTATGTGGGCCCAAATTTCCTTTTTATGCATGATAATGCAAGAGCCCATGCGGCCGGCATCGTCAGGGAATATCTTCGGGATGTGAACATCACAGTTATGGACTGGCCAGCCAGAAGCCCAGACATGAACCCCATTGAGCACATGTGGGACGAGCTAAAAAGACGTGTTAGGGCTCGTCAGCCAGTTGCCCAGACGATGCAGGAGTTGAAAACTGCCATAGAAGAGGAATGGGAGATGATCCCTCAAAATTTCATAGAGCGGTTGATAAACTCTATGCCTAATCGTATGAGAGCTGTGGTAGATGCCCATGGAGGCAACACGCGTTATTAAATTAAACCTTTATTTGATAAAACATGTTTTTTATTCAAAAATCAATTGCCTGTAACAAGGCGCATATCCGACTTGTTAGGCGTAGCTCCATGTCGTATGGTATTCTGAATTCAAATTTAAAACAATACGATCGAAAAAGATGGTAAAATGTATCAGGTTTAAAACTGCATCAACAGTTTTTGTTCAATCTAGCAATCATATTTCGGTAGGGGCCATCGAAACCTAAACTCTAAGGTGGGCCAATAGATGTGTCCAGAAGTGTATTTTTGTCACAAAGTAGAAAGGGTATTTAGGTAGGTATTTGAGCCCGTAGCGGCGCGACCACCTGTGTTTGTGTGTATAAGACGTGGTAGGTAACTACGTAATACCACGTACTACGCACTCGCGCGCGCCTACATTCATTGCGAAGCGTTGAGATCGCATTGTTCACAATACATTGCGTGCTTGAAAATGTCAATTTCTGTAATCGATCATTACCGAGATTAATGACTATGATAATTTTGTTACTGACATTAGGTATAACCTTTTCGCGAAGTTTGCGATATCTTGTTCCCTACAGCCTGTATGTAAATAATGAAATATTAGTAAGATTTGTAATCTTGTGGGTCCAGTATTGGGCTTACAGCTCTACTCATAAACATTTCTTAACTTTGAATTGCTCTAAAATTCGTTTGCCCTTATCTCTCATTTTGACTTTTTTGATTGTCAAATTTTAACAAACAAACCAATTTTAACTTACAGATGCTTACGCATATAAGAATAGCGCTATATTTTTTTAACTTGAATTCAAACACTTTTCTTTCCAACTGTACCTTCCATTGTTTCCGTAGAATCTAAGAATTTCGTGCATAGCGAAACTTTTTAGTAGGTAATTTTCGAGTCGAGCATAGCGGAACTAGAGCATACTAACCGTCAATTCGGATGTTTTGTAAAAAAGTTTTTGGAAGTTCCTTATCGCGCGTTGCGAAAGGGGGCTAGACGGAAATAATTAGGACCAAAATTGTAACGACACTTTTTGATTAAGACCAAAAGTTGTAACGACACTTTTTGCTATAGTTGTTATTTTTTTTTTGGAACGAAGTTCCTTATCGCGCGTTCGCGAGATGATGGGTTGAGATGAGTTGAGATGAGATGAGATTTGCTGTAAGAAAACCCAAATGCTGGGTTAAGCTCGCCTTTGTAACTAACTGTTAATTTTGTGTTTTATTTATATGTTATATGTGTACAATAAGGGAGATTAATAAGGGAGAGGGCGCCACAGTGCCACAGTTAACATTGGCTCCGTTAAAAACATTCAAAATAAAATATTTAAAAAGTATATAAAATCAAAATAAAGAGATGATGTGGAAGGAAAGTTGATAAATATCGTTATATATTGCAGATACTCGTACCAACAAAAACACTATCCGAAGAAAGTTAAACGACAAAAAACCCTAGTGACTTGTGAACTTTTTCGTGTGAACAGTTTGTGTTTATTAGCAAGTATAAGACATTTTGGCCGGTCTTTGATCATTATTTGGTGCTCAGGAGTGATTAAAAGCGAACAATAGTGCTAATAAATACATTTTAGTGAAAACATAACCTATTTTATTTTATAATAAGAAACCACGTTTTTTAAAGTCATCCAACAATAATTCTAACAACGCCATCTGTTAAAACAAGCACGCACTACTTCAAAGTCCGACAACGCTACTTGGGTTTTGAGACAGCGCATCGATCTAACGATCAGCTCAAAATAAATACCAAGACACGCGACTAGAGGGCGACACGTATATGTAAACAAACTACTACTGTTAAACCATAACAACAACCATGGATGAAATTATGAAAGCTCTAAAAGAAATCAAATGGAATTAGATGATCACAAAAAAGCGATCAGAGAAAGTGGTAAAAACGTGACAGAACAAGTTACACAAAATATAAATAAAATATTAGAGGAAAAATTTTTTGCATAAGAAGAGAAACATGAAAAATTAAAGGAAATAGTAGATAATCAGGAGAAAAGAATCTACTTCCTAGAAAAGCAGGCAAGACAAAGAAATATCGTTTTCTTCGGCATTGAAGAACTGGAATCTTCATATGATACTCTAGAAAAAAATATGCTCAAATGGTTAGAACAACATTTCTCGGTCAAACTATCTTATAGGGACCTACAAGAAGTTAAAAGGCTAGGGAAGAAAAATGATAGACCACGTCCAGTAGTGGTATCTTTCTTAAACCTGGGCATAAAGATCAAAATCTTTGGACAAAAAAGAGCACTGCAAAACACAAGTTACTATATGAAAGAAGACTACCCTCAACACGTTTTAGAAAAGAGGAAACAACTACAAGAACAGCTAAAAATAGAGAGAGAAAAAGGAAACATGGCTTTCCTAAAATATGACAAACTGGTCATACATAAACAAACATCGAAAAGAAAGCTTTCTCCCTCACCAACAAAATCTACCGAGGACATGCCAAAGGAAATAAACACACAAACAAAAAAAAGAACAAACCACAATCACAGCACGACCCCAGAGAAGAACACACAGCATCTCAGAAGGAGTGATTAAACCGGGCATGCTAGACTTCTTAATAAATAAAAACACTGCAATTAATAAAGAATTCTCCAAAAACAATGCATAGCAACTAGCTGCTCCTCTCCACACAGAGCCAACAAAGAAATATTCCAATACAAAAAAGATAACAAATCCGCCAACCCGGTTGGTCACCGTGGAGGATTATGACCACAACCCTCCAAAGAAAACCACAATCCCAACGAAAACAAACACCAAACAAAATTATCAACTAATAATATTAACATATCTTCATATGAACGCTTATTGGAACTAGAAAAATGCTTAAGTACTATAAAGTATGACATTATGGGAATCTCAGAAGTTAGACGTCGTGGTTGTGAAATTAAAGAACACGAGAACTTTATACTCTGCTACATGGGACAGACAGCAGGACAGTATGGCGTGGGCTTCATAATAAACATGGCAATAAAAAACAATATCGAGAGCTTCATTGGTATATCAGAGCGCCTAGCTATACTCAACATACACATAGGAGACCACAAGATATCCATTCTGCAAGTCTACTTCCCTACGGCAGATGCAAAAGAAACTGAAATTGACGAATTGTATGAGTCAATTGAGAAAGCACTAACTACGGCGCACACACATACTAATGGGCAATTTCAACGCTAAGATAGGAGCACCTAAAGAAAATGAAGATTTGATCGTGAAACAATATGGTCACGGCATAAGGAATAGTAGAGGCCAGAAACTTGTAAACTTAGCACTCGAACATAAGTTGACAATAATAAATACCTGCTTTAAGAAAAATTCTAACCGAAAATGGACTTGGATTTCGCCGAATGGGCTTCACAAAAACGAGATTGACTACATTCTCACAAACCAACCAAAATCATTTAAGAACCTCGAAGGTTTAAGCCTGAACTACCCGTCTGACCATCGTGCAATAAGGGGAACAATAAAGCTCTCCAAACATAAACTAAGCAGAACCCGATTTACCAATAAAAAAGGATACCAACTTAGAAGTGTAAAGGAAATAAAAAAGTATAAGGACAACCTTAAACTAAAACTATCTGAGGCAGTAAATTACCAAACAAATGAAACGGTAAATACTTGTTTTCATAAAATTAGTAATGCCATTTCTGAAAGCCTAAAACTTGCAAACATAAACAAGAGTAATCATAAACATTAAATACTACAGGAGAGAACTGAAAAACTGCTACAAAGAAGAAAAGCACTACAGTCAACCAAAAATAAGACTCGTTCCATGAAAAATGAACTCTCTGCCTTATACAAAGTAGTCAACAAATATATAAAAATAGATTATTCAAAATACAGGCAAGACGCTATAATGAGACACCCACAGCTTTGCGGTAGCACGAAGAAACCATTTAAGGAGCTTCGAACAAATAAATGCTGGATAAAAGGATTGAAAAATCTGGACAAAGAGGCATACAAACGAAACGATATTGTAAATACTGCTACGGAGTTTTATAAAAATCTATACAGTAGCAACAACACCAAACAACAGCAAAGAAGGCCAATCTAAAGACTATATAGAGGTCAATGAAACCGAAGTTATAGAAACAATAAAAAAACTTAAATTAGAAAAAAGCCTAGGCTCCGACAACATCACAAACGAAGCACTGAAAGCTGTTCAATTAATTCTGGCTGCACCGTTAGCCAAACTCATTAACTTGATACTCCAACAGTCTATAACTCCCACTCAGTGGTCGGAAGCAAACATCATATTATTATATAAAAAAGGAGACCCTAAAAATATTGGCAACTATAGACCAATCAGCCTACTTCCTAGCCTCTACAAATTGTTCTCTACAATTATTAATAAACGAATAAGTATAAAAAACTTTTTTACAAAAAAATAGAACAGACTTCCAAAAAAAGTGCAAAATAACTTTAATTTCGGAAGTCGGTGTTCCTGTTTTGTGTCTTTGTTTTTTGACACCGACTTCCGAAATTAAAGTTATTTTGCACTTTTTTTGGAAGTCGGTTCTATTTTTTTGTAAAAAAGTTTTTTATTTTTCACTTTTTAGTTGTGGTTCCCCATTAAACTGTGTGAACAATTCATAGACATACGATAGCAGCAATCGCGGTTGATTTGCTGTCAATTTTTGAAGAGTTCCGTTGTCTGTCTCCGAAACCCATCATCAGATCTTTTTGAAATTTAAATGGGACCATTTCGGAATAAACCCCTTTCGAACAAAAAAAGAATTTTGCAAATCCGTCAACATCTGACGGAGTTATGCCCGACATACATAAAAAAAAAAAAAAAAAAAAAAAAAAAAAAAAAAAAAAAAAAAAAAATACAAACATCCGAATTGATAACCTCCTCCTTTTTCGAAGTCGGTTAAAAACACTAGAAACAAAACAACCAGTAGAACAAGCGGGCTTTAGAAAAGGCTTTTCAACAATTGACCACATCCATACAATAGAGTTAATAATAGAAAAATATCAAGAACAGCAGAGAACTCTATACATAACTTTTATTGACTACCAAAAAGCCTTCGACACCGTTTCACACAACAGCATATGGGAAAGCTTGGCAGAGCAAGGAGTTGAAGAAGTATATATAAAAACTATCCAAAGTATATACAATAACAATAAAGGAAGGATCAAACTCGAGTCCATCGGCCCACGTTTTCCCATAAAAAGAGGAGTAAGACTGGTGGACCCCCTTTCCCCAATACTATTTATATCAATCCTGGAAAACATCATTGGCAAGCTGGATTTTCAAAGTCTAGGACTCTATATAAAAGGTGAATATTTAAGTCATCTTAGGTTCGCAGACGACCTGGTACTTCTGTCAGAGACGGCTGGCCAGATGCAACGCATGATAGAGTCTCTACACCAAGCCAGTACCAAGGTGGGACTTGAGATGAACCTAACTAAAACCAAGATAATGACCAACAACAGATGGAAAAACCCCATAATAATCAATGGAGAACCACTAGAACATGTTGAGAAATACATATACTTGGGAAAATACTACGTTTTGCCAAAAACAGCTACATACTAGAAATAGAAAGAAGGGTTCAATCAACATGGAATAAATATTGGAACCTAAAAGAAATTTTCAAAAGTAATATACCTACAGACATTTTTTTTTTTTGTTTTGTTTTGGGGGGGTGGGAAATCATCCTATGACTTCTCCCGCTGTAGGGTGGAGCGGAAGGGCGTGTCAGACTCTTACTGACTAAAACCCACCCCTGTTCCTCCCTGCCTTGAGTGCCCAGGGGCGAGGTAACTCTTTCGAATTTATCCTCCACCCCGGGCAGTACCTACAGCCAATTTACTTTCGACATTGGCAGAATAGTCGACATCGGCTCTACTTGCCATCAACAAAAAATAGAATAGAATAGAAATTTTAACTTACAGATGCTTACGCATATAAGAATAGCGCTATATTTTTTTAACTTGAATTCAAACACTTTTCTTTCCAACTGTACCTTCCATTGTTTCCGTAGAATCTAAGAATTTCGTGCATAGCGAAACTTTTTAGTAGGTAATTTTCGAGTCGAGCATAGCGGAACTAGAGCATACTAACCGTCAATTCGGATGTTTTGTAAAAAAGTTTTTGGAAGTTCCTTATCGCGCGTTGCGAAAGGGGGCTAGACGGAAATAATTAGGACCAAAAGTTGTAACGACACTTTTTGATTAAGACCAAAAGTTGTAACGACACTTTTTGCTATAGTTGTTGTTATTTTTTTTTGGAACGAAGTTCCTTATCGCGCGTTCGCGAGATGGTGGGTTGAGATGGGTTGAGATGAGTTGAGATGAGATGAGATTTGCTGTAAGAAAACCCAAATGCTGGGTTAAGCTCGCCTTTGTAACTAACTGTTAATTTATGTTTTATTTATATGTTATATGTGTACAATAAGGAAGAAGGTCTACCGACGTAAGGGAGAGCGTTTCGCACAATGCTGCTTTGAAGAGAGGGTTGCTTATGGCGGTGGCTCATGGACTGTCTGGGGCGGTATATCCGCGAGCGGCAAAACTCAACTTGAGGTTGTTACAGGACCACGGCTGCCAACATTAAATGCTGAAAGGTACATTCGTGAGTGCTTAGAACCTCACGTGATACCATACCCGGACTATGTGGGCCCAAATTTCCTTTTTATGCATGATAATGCAAGAGCCCATGCGGCCGGCATCGTCAGGGAATATCTTCGGGATGTGAACATCACAGTTATGGACTGGCCAGCCAGAAGCCCAGACATGAACCCCATTGAGCACATGTGGGACGAGCTAAAAAGACGTGTTAGGGCTCGTCAGCCAGTTGCCCAGACGATGCAGGAGTTGAAAACTGCCATAGAAGAGGAATGGGAGATGATCCCTCAAAATTTCATAGAGCGGTTGATAAACTCTATGCCTAATCGTATGAGAGCTGTGGTAGATGCCCATGGAGGCAACACGCGTTATTAAATTAAACCTTTATTTGATAAAACATGTTTTTTATTCAAAAATCAATTGCCTGTAACAAGGCGCATATCCGACTTGTTAGGCGTAGCTCCATGTCGTATGGTATTCTGAATTCAAATTTAAAACAATACGATCGAAAAAGATGGTAAAATGTATCAGGTTTAAAACTGCATCAACAGTTTTTGTTCAATCTAGCAATCATATTTCGGTAGGGGCCATCGAAACCTAAACTCTAAGGTGGGCCAATAGATGTGTCCAGAAGTGTATTTTTGTCACAAAGTAGAAAGGGTATTTAGGTAGGTATTTGAGCCCGTAGCGGCGCGACCACCTGTGTTTGTGTGTATAAGACGTGGTAGGTAACTACGTAATACCACGTACTACGCACTCGCGCGCGCCTACATTCATTGCGAAGCGTTGAGATCGCATTGTTCACAATACATTGCGTGCTTGAAAATGTCAATTTCTGTAATCGATCATTACCGAGATTAATGACTATGATAATTTTGTTACTGACATTAGGTATAACCTTTTCGCGAAGTTTGCGATATCTTGTTCCCTACAGCCTGTATGTAAATAATGAAATATTAGTAAGATTTGTAATCTTGTGGGTCCAGTATTGGGCTTACAGCTCTACTCATAAACATTTCTTAACTTTGAATTGCTCTAAAATTCGTTTGCCCTTATCTCTCATTTTGACTTTTTTGATTGTCAAATTTTAACAAACAAACCAATTTTAACTTACAGATGCTTACGCATATAAGAATAGCGCTATATTTTTTTAACTTGAATTCAAACACTTTTCTTTCCAACTGTACCTTCCATTGTTTCCGTAGAATCTAAGAATTTCGTGCATAGCGAAACTTTTTAGTAGGTAATTTTCGAGTCGAGCATAGCGGAACTAGAGCATACTAACCGTCAATTCGGATGTTTTGTAAAAAAGTTTTTGGAAGTTCCTTATCGCGCGTTGCGAAAGGGGGCTAGACGGAAATAATTAGGACCAAAATTGTAACGACACTTTTTGATTAAGACCAAAAGTTGTAACGACACTTTTTGCTATAGTTGTTATTTTTTTTTTGGAACGAAGTTCCTTATCGCGCGTTCGCGAGATGATGGGTTGAGATGAGTTGAGATGAGATGAGATTTGCTGTAAGAAAACCCAAATGCTGGGTTAAGCTCGCCTTTGTAACTAACTGTTAATTTTGTGTTTTATTTATATGTTATATGTGTACAATAAGGGAGATTAATAAGGGAGAGGGCGCCACAGTGCCACAGTTAACATTGGCTCCGTTAAAAACATTCAAAATAAAATATTTAAAAAGTATATAAAATCAAAATAAAGAGATGATGTGGAAGGAAAGTTGATAAATATCGTTATACAGTATGGATTCGACATATGGGCAATAAATGAAATCACATGCTTGTTTAAGAGTTTACTGACGATGTGCAAAAAATGAACGAAATCGGTCCAGTAGTTTAAACAAAAAAAATAGTTTTAATTTTCAGTAAATTTGAACACTCTGTAGAATTGCAGCACTAGGTCAATGATCTAACATACTTTGTTCCTTAAATCCTTGAACTTTGAAATGCGACGTTGCCACTCTGTGCAATCTATCGCTCAAGCTCTTTTAGGCATTCTACTTATTTGCCTAAAATGTAAAATAGGTACACCTAAAGGCAGGCAGGAATTCAATTTACGTATTTTTTTATTGAAAGCGCCTAGTAAGAAAGATCTCACTTTATGAGTTGAAGGTCGTGAATTCAAATCCAGGCAAGTGCTTTCATTCTGTAATGTATTTCATCACACTCGCCCCAGCGGCTGCGACAGGAGACGCCGCGGGCGTCGAGAATTGCAGAGTGATCTCCGGTCACCGTAGGCCTGGGCTTCCGGACGACGAGCAATGGGTAGCTCGCCGTCCGCTCGACCGAGCTTACGTCGTCGACGGTGCGTAGTGTTCCACGCGCGCCTCAAAGAAAATCTGCACACCGAAGGGGCCCAGCAGATGGGTCGATGCCCTCTACGGCCATGGATAAATTTCCGAAAAGGAAGCCCGTGGCCCTGGAACGATAAGGGATAACCTAACCTAACCTACCACTGATGTGCGCCAATATTTCTCGCGGGTGTACATCGGTAGCGGTATCTTTTGTCGGCTCACGAAACGGCGCCCACACGTCTGCGCGCGGCGATCTCAAAAGCATTGCGGTGGCGGGCGGCGCGGCGGCGCCGCGGCACATCGGCAAAGGCAAAGGGGTAGCGGACGGGCGTTGCGCGCGCGCCTTGTGTAGGGAAGGACACCTTTTTATCTACAGTCAGCTGATTCACATTACGTTTTGAAGATGTTTGCAAAAAAGTGTTTCGCTTTAAATACTAGGGAGTGGACATAATGTGTTAATTATTATAATAACAGATCTTAAATGTGTTCTAATTAAAAATTATAATCAAGTAGATTTAGAGATAAATTAAGGTAGAAGTAAATAATAGCAATTAACTAACACTGGTTGTACACGGATATGAAGCATCCTATTAAAAATACGTACGAGTAGGTACAGTAGCAATTGTTGTTTGCTAGTCAGGAAGTTTCTCACTAAACGGTTTTGTTCGAATAAAGCAAACTGAAAATTTATTTCATTTTTTAATAAATTTATCCTGTAAATAATTTGTTAATAATATTCGTAATAATAAAATATTATAAGTAGAAAAAAAAATCTTGTTAAGTATTTTGTCTTTTTTAGGTAAGTTAATGTAGAAAAGTATCGAGAAACGATAAGTCGATAACTGCGCTGTCGACCCTATTTATTACTTACTTATTTTTTCGGAAGTAGTTACTAGTTAGTTTACCTTTCTCAGTACTCAGTACGCTGTTTGCCTTCCGGGATGGTGCGTGCGTGCGCCTTTCGCAGATTTGATACCTACTTAGTTTACGCGTGTTGTCGTGTATTTTAAGGTTTTAAGAGTTTTTCTTTTTATTGCAGTGTAATAGATACTAAGTACCTACGTGTGTGTATGTGTAAATCGTGTTTTTAATTTAATTTGTGCTTATTTATTTTTCTATGGTGAAATAGACACTAGCTAATTAACTTTTGTGTGTTGCTTGTTTTTTAAACAGTATTATGCCGCGACAACAGCGTTTTTATAGTGCTGCAGAGTATACTGACATGATTTTACTTTATGGCGAATGCCTCCAAAACGCGGCATTAACTCTGCGTACTTATCGTGAGAGATACAGCGCAAGTCGCGCCTGCCCTACTAGTGTTCGGACCATCATCAGAGCTGTCCAGAGAGTGAGGGAAAATCAAAACATTGTGCCCAACACAAATGAAGGAGTTGCCCCGCGTCACGTTACTTCGTCTTTGGAACGAAGAATCTTAGACCACTTCGATCGCAACCCAACCTGCAGCCTGAGACCAGCTGGGCGTATGTTTAGAGTGGCCCATAGAACAGTACATAAAGTATTGAAAAGAGACAAACTACGTCCTTTTAAACTGCCAAAGGTGCAGTCGCTGCTGCCCCGTGATAAGCCGATTAGAGAGTTTTACTGCCAATGGGTATTAGAAAAAATTGCCCAAGACCAAGATTTCTTGTCAAATGTGTTTTGGACAGATGAAAGCACGTTTACTCGAAACGGCATGTGGAACCGACAAATCTTGCGTCACTGGAGCCACACCAATCCTCACTTATTTAGGGAATCAGCTCATCAATACCGCTTTAGTGTTAATGTTTGGGCGGGCATTCACGGAAATCAAATAATTGGCCCAATTTTTATCGATGGAAACCTGAATGCGCAGAAGTTCCTAGACCTTCTAAGAGGCCCAATATCCGATTATTTAGACGAATTAACCTTGGCAGCGAACTCTCGGGTATGGTTCCAGTTAGACGGGGCTCCTCCACACTCTGTTCTCCGCGCAAGAGAGCAGCTTAACACCATGTTCGGCGAACAATGGATTGGGCGGTACGGCCCCCACAGGTGGCCAGCGCGGTCACCCGACCTCACTCCTCTCGACTTCTTTTTATGGGGATTTATTAAAAATGAAGTTTACTCGCAAGCCTCCGAAAGCGAAGATGAACTACGCAGTCGTATTGTTGCCGCGTTTGACAAATTAAAAGCCATGGCCTCGGATCCAGATCGAAATCTATTGAGCAGGGTGCGGGAAAACATTGGTCGGCGATGTAACTTGTGTATTGTAAAACGTGGTGGACATTTTGAACATTTAAGAATTTAAGACGGTTTTTTGCTATGATTTAGTTTATTTCGGTCAGTTCAGTTATCATTTATCACAAAAGAAATACCTAAGTAGTAGTACAAATAAACTTAGTAAATAATTTATAAATACTATTGTGAAATTACAATAAAAACGCCGCACCGCACCGCGCCGCGCCACGCCGCGCCGGTGCCGTCTCGTCTGCATTTGAGCTGTTGCCATTCTGTACTCTAGGTAAGTAGGTATTGTACCCACGTTCTCTAAACAGAGTGTTTGACTTTTACTGAATTTATTTGATATTTATTTTGTTTGAAAATTTAAGTTTCTTAATTTTTTTAATTTTAATTTAATAATAAATTTTGTTATACTTCTGTGGACGAGTATAACTCGTGATTTCATTTATTGACCATATGTCGAATCCATACTGTATATTGCAGATACTCGTACCAACAAAAACACTATCAGAAGAAAGTTAAACGACATAAAACCCTAGTGACTTGTGAACTTTTTCGTGTGAACAGTTTGTGTTTATTACCAAGTATAAGACATTTTGGCCGGTCTTTGATCATTATTTGGTG
Organism: Polia nebulosa; assembly: GCA_951329385.1. NCBI lineage: Eukaryota > Metazoa > Arthropoda > Insecta > Lepidoptera > Noctuidae > Polia > Polia nebulosa. The sequence continues at coordinate 29,326,490 of OX589610.1, read as the reverse complement.
CTCAGGAGTGATTAAAAGCGAACAATAGTGCTAATAAATACATTTTAGTGAAAACATAACCTATTTTATTTTATAATAAGAAACCACGTTTTTTAAAGTCATCCAACAATAATTCTAACAACGCCATCTGTTAAAACAAGCACGCACTACTTCAAAGTCCGACAACGCTACTTGGGTTTTGAGACAGCGCATCGATCTAACGATCAGCTCAAAATAAATACCAAGACACGCGACTAGAGGGCGACACGTATATGTAAACAAACTACTACTGTTAAACCATAACAACAACCATGGATGAAATTATGAAAGCTCTAAAAGAAATCAAATGGAATTAGATGATCACAAAAAAGCGATCAGAGAAAGTGGTAAAAACGTGACAGAACAAGTTACACAAAATATAAATAAAATATTAGAGGAAAAATTTTTTGCATAAGAAGAGAAACATGAAAAATTAAAGGAAATAGTAGATAATCAGGAGAAAAGAATCTACTTCCTAGAAAAGCAGGCAAGACAAAGAAATATCGTTTTCTTCGGCATTGAAGAACTGGAATCTTCATATGATACTCTAGAAAAAAATATGCTCAAATGGTTAGAACAACATTTCTCGGTCAAACTATCTTATAGGGACCTACAAGAAGTTAAAAGGCTAGGGAAGAAAAATGATAGACCACGTCCAGTAGTGGTATCTTTCTTAAACCTGGGCATAAAGATCAAAATCTTTGGACAAAAAAGAGCACTGCAAAACACAAGTTACTATATGAAAGAAGACTACCCTCAACACGTTTTAGAAAAGAGGAAACAACTACAAGAACAGCTAAAAATAGAGAGAGAAAAAGGAAACATGGCTTTCCTAAAATATGACAAACTGGTCATACATAAACAAACATCGAAAAGAAAGCTTTCTCCCTCACCAACAAAATCTACCGAGGACATGCCAAAGGAAATAAACACACAAACAAAAAAAAGAACAAACCACAATCACAGCACGACCCCAGAGAAGAACACACAGCATCTCAGAAGGAGTGATTAAACCGGGCATGCTAAACTTCTTAATAAATAAAAACACTGCAATTAATAAAGAATTCTCCAAAAACAATGCATAGCAACTAGCTGCTCCTCTCCACACAGAGCCAACAAAGAAATATTCCAATACAAAAAAGATAACAAATCCGCCAACCCGGTTGGTCACCGTGGAGGATTATGACCACAACCCTCCAAAGAAAACCACAATCCCAACGAAAACAAACACCAAACAAAATTATCAACTAATAATATTAACATATCTTCATATGAACGCTTATTGGAACTAGAAAAATGCTTAAGTACTATAAAGTATGACATTATGGGAATCTCAGAAGTTAGACGTCGTGGTTGTGAAATTAAAGAACACGAGAACTTTATACTCTGCTACATGGGACAGACAGCAGGACAGTATGGCGTGGGCTTCATAATAAACATGGCAATAAAAAACAATATCGAGAGCTTCATTGGTATATCAGAGCGCCTAGCTATACTCAACATACACATAGGAGACCACAAGATATCCATTCTGCAAGTCTACTTCCCTACGGCAGATGCAAAAGAAACTGAAATTGACGAATTGTATGAGTCAATTGAGAAAGCACTAACTACGGCGCACACACATCATACTAATGGGCAATTTCAACGCTAAGATAGGAGCACCTAAAGAAAATGAAGATTTGATCGTGAAACAATATGGTCACGGCATAAGGAATAGTAGAGGCCAGAAACTTGTAAACTTAGCACTCGAACATAAGTTGACAACAATAAATACCTGCTTTAAGAAAAATTCTAACCGAAAATGGACTTGGATTTCGCCGAATGGGCTTCACAAAAACGAGATTACAAACCAACCAAAATCATTTAAGAACCTCGAAGGTTTAAGCCTGAACTACCCGTCTGACCATCGTGCAATAAGGGGAACAATAAAGCTCTCCAGACATAAACTAAGCAGAACCCGATTTACCAATAAAAAAGGATACCAACTTAGAAGTGTAAAGGAAATAAAAAAGTATAAGGACAACCTTAAACTAAAACTATCTGAGGCAGTAAATTACCAAACAAATGAAACGGTAAATACTTGTTTTCATAAAATTAGTAATGCCATTTCTGAAAGCCTAAAACTTGCAAACATAAACAAGAGTAATCATAAACATTAAATACTACAGGAGAGAACTGAAAAACTGCTACAAAGAAGAAAAGCACTACAGTCAACCAAAAATAAGACTCGTTCCATGAAAAATGAACTCTCTGCCTTATACAAAGTAGTCAACAAATATATAAAAATAGATTATTCAAAATACAGGCAAGACGCTATAATGAGACACCCACAGCTTTGCGGTAGCACGAAGAAACCATTTAAGGAGCTTCGAACAAATAAATGCTGGATAAAAGGATTGAAAAATCTGGACAAAGAGGCATACAAACGAAACGATATTGTAAATACTGCTACGGAGTTTTATAAAAATCTATACAGTAGCAACAACACCAAACAACAGCAAAGAAGGCCAATCTAAAGACTATATAGAGGTCAATGAAACCGAAGTTATAGAAACAATAAAAAAACTTAAATTAGAAAAAAGCCTAGGCTCCGACAACATCACAAACGAAGCACTGAAAGCTGTTCAATTAATTCTGGCTGCACCGTTAGCCAAACTCATTAACTTGATACTCCAACAGTCTATAACTCCCACTCAGTGGTCGGAAGCAAACATCATATTATTATATAAAAAAGGAGACCCTAAAAATATTGGCAACTATAGACCAATCAGCCTACTTCCTAGCCTCTACAAATTGTTCTCTACAATTATTAATAAACGAATAAGTAAAACACTAGAAACAAAACAACCAGTAGAACAAGCGGGCTTTAGAAAAGGCTTTTCAACAATTGACCACATCCATACAATAGAGTTAATAATAGAAAAATATCAAGAACAGCAGAGAACTCTATACATAACTTTTATTGACTACCAAAAAGCCTTCGACACCGTTTCACACAACAGCATATGGGAAAGCTTGGCAGAGCAAGGAGTTGAAGAAGTATATATAAAAACTATCCAAAGTATATACAATAACAATAAAGGAAGGATCAAACTCGAGTCCATCGGCCCACGTTTTCCCATAAAAAGAGGAGTAAGACTGGTGGACCCCCTTTCCCCAATACTATTTATATCAATCCTGGAAAACATCATTGGCAAGCTGGATTTTCAAAGTCTAGGACTCTATATAAAGGGGAGTCTCGCGCGCGCATTTGTTGACGACGGCTGCGTACACGACACGCTGAGTTACGTGTTTGAGTTAAAATGACGAACATCTTAAAGTGTGACAAGTGTAACATCGTAATTGATGAAATGTTATCTTTCATCCAGAACAAAGTGTCCGTTGTTGACGAACCAACTTTAGTGCGTATCTGTGTCTCATCATTCACAAGTGATGAAATCAAAAAATCAAAATCACTTCTTTTCGAGGCCATTCCTTCGAATTTGCGTAGGGTCATACGGAAAAACAAAGGCAAAGAACAAAGGGATTTAGCGGATATCATTAATTTGTTCAAATCTGCTGAGCCTGATGATATCCCTGTGTTTGTGGCACGGTGGCTTGAAAAGTTGCCGCCTATTACGTTTGACCACTTGGACTGTACGAAGCTTTTGAAAGACTTAGTACGAATGCAAGCAGCTATTGACGAAATCAAAACCACATATGCGACGTTAGATGATGTAAAAGAGCTGAGAACGGAATTATTTCAAATCAGAAACGATTCGTTACCACCGGCGTCTGCGTTTAAAGTGAATGCGAACCGTGGTGCCTGGTTACTGGATAGTGGGCCGATGGGGCTATCACACCTGCATAATTCCTCTCTCAATGAGATAATGTGCACCACGGTGGCGAATGATAGTGACCCTCGTCAGGGAACTCCTCAATACAGAAAAATTGTGCAGGTACAAGAAAAACCAAATAAACATGAGTCATGTACGCGACGATCATCTGAGGTCGGTGTTAGCGGTGCGGTGACTCACGCGCATGAGCCGAGTGTATGTGTAGGTGTGGCGTCGACTGAGTGCTCGGGTCAGACTACGAGTATAAACGAAGCGCATCAGCTGATTGCTACGAGCAACCCGAACGCCGCTAATAACGATGCAATGAGTCAGCCAGTTACGCCGTGCAATGTAAACAAAAATGAAGATGTATGGCAAAAAGTGTCTTATCGTAGGAAGCACCCTAAATACCGATATATGGGCAAGACCGGGGTTGCAACGGATGTGGACTGTCAATTTAAAGCGGCAGATAGAAAAGTACCGATATTTATCACGAATATTCATAGTGAATCGGCCGAAGACGAAATAATTAATTATATTCGATCGAAGACACAAGAAACGGTGTCTTTAGAGAAGATACTGATGAAGAAAGAAAGGGGTCATATTGCCTATAAATTCTTGGTTTCCGAGTCCAAGTTACCATCTTATCTGGATGAGAATTTATGGCCCCGTGGCATAGTATTTAGACGCTTTATTAATTTTAAGCGCCGAAAGTCGAACGGATTTTTATCTGCTGACGGTTTCAATAAATACAATAATGGATAGTGAACCATATCGTTTTGCTAGCTTCAATTGCAAAAATGTAAAACGCTCCGTAGATAGCATTAAGGAGCTCTGTCGTTCCTGTGATTTGGTAGCATTACAGGAAACCTGGTTACTTCCTGAGGAAATACCGTACTTAGGTACGATTCACAGCGAGTTTGGCTACACGGGAATTTCAGCGGTGGACACATCCGCTGGTCTGCTTCGTGGGCGACCTTTTGGTGGCGTTGCCATGTTGTGGAGAAGTAGTGCTTTTCAGCGGGTGTCTGTGTTGCGTTGTGATAGTGAGCGTATATGTGCTATTAAAATAATAACCGGTGACCGGGCAGTGATAGTAATAAGCGTATACATGCCAACGAACGCAGCTGACAATTTAGCCGAGTTTACGGACTGTCTTAGTGTGGTAAGTGCAATTATTGATGAATACGGCATTGAGTCTGTGTATATTTTAGGCGACTTTAATGCTGCACCGTATGGTTTATTTTTCAACGAGCTTGTGAGCTATTGTGCTGAGCAGTGCTGGTTATGTGTTGATGTGGAAATACTAGGTATTGACTCTGATACGTTTACCTTTATAAGTGACGTGTATGGGTCGTGCAGCTGGTTGGACCACTGCGTAGTAACTCAGTCTGCTAGGCAATCGATTACGAACGCGTATGTGGATTGTAGATCCCGCTTATTATCGAGTGTAATTTAAATGTGATTCCGCAGATGGTACATCACAATGTCATGTTGAATAAGGGGGTAGCGTGGGGTGTACGAAAGGAGGCTGAGATTGCCCTGTATAGGAATGAATGTAATAGGAAGCTCAGACTTGTTGACTTTCCTGAAGAGTGTATAAACTGTGCAGACTTTTGCTGCCGTGACCATGGTCACAGGCGTGCCATTGACAGATTGTACTCTGATATTGTGACTGCTCTTCATGACGCGTCTTTGGCGGGTCGGGGTGGCATGAGGACGGGTGTAGTTGGGTCGCGTGTAGTGGGGTGGAACAAAAACGTCAGCGAGGCTCACCGGGTGGCTAGAACAAAATTTATTGAATGGGTGTTATGTCGCAAACCTAAGTGCGGGGAAGTATATCGCGAAATGTGTGAAAGCAGGAGGGTGTTCAAATCTAGGCTTAAATGGTGCCAAGATCATCAGGACCAATTGAAAATGGATATCCTTGCTGTGAAGCACTCAAAAGGAGACTTTCGTGGTTTTTGGCAGGGTACCAAGAAGGTAAATTTAAGACCTGGCCAGCCGGTGAGTGTCGAGGGGGTTGGTGAGTCGAGAGACATAGCAAATTTATTTAAGTCCTACTTCTCTGTAAAGCCTCAGTTGGCAAAGCAGAATGCGGAGGTCAATGCTGCAGAGCCGATAGGAGTGATGGAGACAAGGATTCTGGCCAGAGATGTTGACAAAATTATAAAACATATGACTAGAGGCAAATGTCCTGGTCACGACGGCCTCAGTATTGAGCACCTGCAGTATGCCGGCCCACATGTGTCTAGGGTTTTAGCTATGTTCTACTCGCTATGCCTGAGCCATTCCTACCTGCCGTATGACTTCATGAGAACGGTAGTAGTGCCTGTGGCGAAGAATAAAACCGGTGATCTAGCCGATAAAACTAACTACAGGCCTATCTCTCTAGCTACTGTTATAGCAAAGGTGTTTGACGGTTTGCTTGAGACTCGGTTAAATAATCACGTGAGACTGCACGATAATCAGTTTGGATTTAGGCCCAAATTATCTACAGAGAGTGCAATACTGGGTCTCAAGCACGCCGTCCGATACTACACTGATCGTAAAACACCAGTGTATGCGTGTTTCCTCGACCTGTCAAGGGCCTTTGACCTGGTATCATATGATATATTGTGGCGAAAGCTGGAGGGCATAAACATGCCACTCGAACTTGTTAGCATCTTCAAGTATTGGTACAAACACCAGGTTAACAATGTCAGATGGGCGGGCGCATTATCGGAGCCATACAGGCTAGAGTGTGGAGTGAGACAGGGTGGGTTAACTTCACCCACACTTTTCAATCTTTACATGGATGCACTCATCGTCGCGCTTAGTAGTCGGCATGTTGGATGCTATGTTGATGACGTGTGTGTAAACAACCTGAGCTATGCAGACGACATGGTGCTGCTGAGCGCGTCGGTGTGTGGATTGCGCGGGCTGTTGAAGGTGTGTGAGGAGTACGCTGGCAGCCATGGTCTTATGTATAACGTTGTTAAAAGCCAATACATGGTTTTTCAGGGAGGCGCCAAATGCCCACAACATGTGCCCTCTGTTCGTCTGAATGATGTGGCATTGCAACGGGTGTATAAATTTAAATACTTGGGGCACTGGGTAACGGCCGACCTGAAGGACCATGTCGACATTGAGCGGGAGCGAAGGGCACTGTCTAAGAGAGCAAATATGATAGCCCGTAGGTTTGCACGATGTTCAAAGCAAGTAAAGATTACACTTTTTAAAGCCTTCTGTACATCCCTATACACGTGCAATCTATGGGCATCTTACTCACAAGCTGTTTACAGTGCCCTCCGGGTCCAGTACAACAACGCGTTCAGGGCAGTGTTGGGGCTGCCCCGCTTCTGCAGCGCCTCGGGCATGTTTGCGGAAGCGCGCACCGACTGTTTCCACGCCACCATGCGCAAGCGGTGCGCGTCCTTGGTGCGCAGGGTGCGGGCTAGCTCCAACACTGTCCTGGTTATGATTGCCAAGCGTTTTAATTGTCCCTACATTGGGCACTGTTGTGGCAGGCATGTCTCAGGAGTGTAATTTGTCATGTTATAATTTCAGTTTTAAGTTCAACTCTATAGACATTATTTAAATTCTGTGTTTATGGCATTTCATTACCTAATTATTTAATTGTAATTGACATCTGATATTTTATTCTGACATTTATTTGTATTTTTCTTTTGTTTTTTTATGTTAAATTGACTTGAATTGATTTTGAGATTTTAGTAATTTAATCTGAATGTAATAATTTAATCTGAATTTAATTTAAACTTAATTAATATAATCTAAATGTAATAAATTTGAGTTAATTGATGACAAATTGTTACTTTATGTTCTTGTTCATGTTCTTGTTTTGTCTGTTTTATATTGAATATGGGTTTAATGGTCTACCTGAAATAAATGAATTTTATTTATTTTTATTATTTTTTATAAAAGGTGAATATTTAAGTCATCTTAGGTTCGCAGACGACCTGGTACTTCTGTCAGAGACGGCTGGCCAGATGCAACGCATGATAGAGTCTCTACACCAAGCCAGTACCAAGGTGGGACTTGAGATGAACCTAACTAAAACCAAGATACTGACCAACAACAGATGGAAAAACCCCATAATAATCAATGGAGAACCACTAGAACATGTTGAGAAATACATATACTTGGGAAAATACTACGTTTTGCCAAAAACAGCTACATACTAGAAATAGAAAGAAGGATTCAATCAACATGGAATAAATATTGGAACCTAAAAGAAATTTTCAAAAGTAATATACCTACAGACATTTTTTTTTTTTTTTTTGTTTTGGGGGGGTGGGAAATCATCCTATGACTTCTCCCGCTGTAGGGTGGAGCGGAAGGGCGTGTCAGACTCTTACTGACTAAAACCCACCCCTGTTCCTCCCTGCCTTGAGTGCCCAGGGGCGAGGTAACTCTTTCGAATTTATCCTCCACCCCGGGCAGTACCTACAGACATCAAAACAAAAGTTATGAACTCTAGTCTCTTACCATGCCTGACGTATGGGTGCCAGACGTGGAAGTTCTCCTCTAAAGAAACAAATAAAATCAGGACCTGTCAAAGGGGGCTAGAGAGGAGTATGCTCAACATAAGGAAGATAGATAGGGTAAGACATACTAAGATAAGAAAAACCACTAGTGCGGCCGACGCCCTAACTTATGCACTAAAACTAAAAACTTTTTTACAAAAAAAACAACCAACTTCCAAAAAAAATACACTAAAAATTTCAAAATAACTTTAATTTCGGAAGTCGGTTGTTTTTTTTGTAAAAAAGTTTTTTATTTTTCGCTTTTTAGTTGTTATACCCCAGAACTAAAAACCCCAATAACATGGAACGTGGCATTTAAACATTTGGAGAACACAAAAACGTCATCAAGATATGCGTATTTTTCGTTTTTGTTCAGTTTCTCAAAAAGTGCTAAAGAAATTTCGATAAAATTTATATGGGACCACCTCGGGAGTATATTCTTTCGGATAAAAAAAGAATTTTGAAAATCGGTCCACAACTGACGGAGAAATGCGCGGACAAACATACATACAGTCGGACATAGAACCTCCTCCTTTTTCGAAAGTCGGTTAAAAATGGAAATGGGCTGGCCATGTCGCGAGATATACAGACCAGAGATGGACTGCGAGAGTAACATCGTGGAGCAGCCCAGCGGGTAAGAGAAGTCGAGGGAGACCACCAACCAGATGGGAAGACGACCTCAGACGGACAGCTGGCCCAAACTGGATAGACGTAGTACAAGATAGAGACACCTGGACATCTTTGGAGGAGGCCTTTACCCATTACGGGGTTCTTGCTAACTAAATCTAAATAACTTTTATAAGACGAACAATCAAATACTCGCGCCACGAACGTTTGAATACTCGCGCCAGCCGCGCGCTCTCGTGGTAATTCGGTGTGCTTCGTCCTCGGTCGGCTCCGCCATGCCGCCCGCGTCCCGCGCACAGCCAGTCGCACGTGATCTCGTGACGCCGACGCGTCGTTTACGCTAAAGAATCTTTCGTGTCCCACACCTCATAAAACTGTGTTGTGTTCCATCTATTTTTGAATGTCTGTACTTTTATAATTGTGTTTGATGGTAAATAAAGACTGACACAACCATTACACTTTTTTAATTACAATACTTTTTTTAATTTGCAACCCAACTATTAATACATACATTTATATTTACTACTTTTTTTTAAACTTTGTAAAAGCAAGAAATAAATGGCTTATTTATTTATGTGTACAATAAACAATAATAATAATGAGATGAGATGAGATGATGAAGTATAACTTCTTACGTGCGTACATAAGTACACACACACTTTTTTTTTGAGTCTGTGCGTAATAGCATTTTTACATAAGACTGAGTCTGCAGTGCGGTTAATATTACAATACAGGGTGTAACGGAAAGGTGTAGTCATATTTTAAGAACCGGTTCTGCCCATGGAAGAGAACAACTTTCTCTAAGACAAAATAAAAAATAACCTAAAAAAAAAATTCGATTTTCCATACAAAATTTTCATCAGCTGATCAATATTCGTATGTGACGTGTTTTTTTTTTGAGAATTTCCTCAGGTTTTCTTCAATAAAGTTTTTCATATCGATGTGCAGATGCATTTCTTAAAATATGACCACACCTTTCCGTTACAGCCGTTATTTGCTAATAATAACAAAAAAAAAAAATATTATAACTTAAAAAAAAAAAAAATTATAAGTATTACAATTCCTTCACTAATTAATCGAAAGGAACTTCGTGTGTCCCTTGACACCTCTCAAGTTTTTATTTTTTACTTTTTAGTTGTGATTCCCCATTAAATTGTGTTATCAATGCACATTTATGCGATAGCAGAAATCGCGGTTGATTTGCTGTCATTTTTGAAGAGTTCCGTTGTCTGTCTCCGAAACTCATAAACAGATCTACATGAAATTTAAATGTGACCATTTCGGAATAAAGCCCTTTTTAACAAAAAAAGAATTATGCAAATCCGTCTAAAACGGAGTTATGCCCGAACGTACAAAAAAAAAATACAAACATCCGAATTGATAACCTCCTCCTTTTGGAAGTCAGTTAAAAATAAATTTATATTTATTGTTTTAGTTACAATGAATCGCAACAAGCAAATAGATAACATCAATAGGCAAGCTATGTCAAACGCGAGTGTGGATAGCAGTGATTTGACCTTGGTAATGCATCTGCTTATCATCATCATCATCGGCCTTTTAATGTCGGGACTGCTGGTTCACAGGCCTCCTCTCTGTGAGAGGGTGTGGGCCGTATTCCACCACGCAGGCCCCATGCGTGTTGGTGGATGTCACATGTCTTCGATTTTTTGGCACATGTTTTCTATTTTCTCTTGCACTACACACTTATAAGTGTAAGTTGTTAAATTTGTACTGAACGATCTGGTGTGGCAATTTTGGGCCAGCATTCCCTTTGTGTTTGGCCGTAATCACGCCTGACCATCTCCATTTGATGGTCCTTTCGAGCCTGGATAGGCATCAGTAAAATTCAGTACAAATTAAGTACAAGTCATTACGGTAGGCACATAACTTTATTAGTGCCCCCAAAATGGCGTCCCGCAAGCAAGAAGCTAAATTGGCTCAGCTTACCGCTAAAAAACAAATGATTTTCGAGCGAGTTAATCGCCTATATAATGATTCCAGAAACATCTCGAACTATGATTCACGTTCAAATGAGACATTCTTAGCGCAGTCAGAAACAATTACTGAGCAATATAACAAATTTGAGGAAATAATAGAACAAATGAATGAATTGCAATTCGAGATTGACCAAACCGCACCAGACTATTCGAGTCTATATTCTATTGAAGACTTATATTCTAATATTAAATATAAACGTAATCTCATACTTTCGAAAAACGAAACATCGGAACACAAAGTGGGTACTCGGATAAAATTACCGCCCATAGATTTGCCAACGTTTGATGGTAAAGCGGAAAATTGGCCCATATTTTATGAAATGTTTCGAAGCAATGTTCATTTAAATACCGATCTGGTTGACTCGCAGCGTGTCCAGTACTTGATCAGTAAGTTGACTCATGATGCCTTAAAACTGACCGCAGGCATTGTTCCTACAGGTGATACATACAACGTTATGTGGAACAGTCTCGTAAAAAGGTATCAAGATAAGCGTAGTTTAGGGATTCATTATCTCAATAATATACTGGACATTAAACAATGCGCCGGAAATGCCGCGAGCCTCAATACTTTTGTGGAACGATATTCAGCGTCCGTCGCAGCCTTGAAGCAGTTAGACATTCCAGACTTACTGGATTTTGTTTTATTACACTGTGGTTTAAGAAAGGTTGACGCGCAAACTGTCTTACAGTTTGAATCACGTGTGAGTGAAAAAGAATTACCTTCCTATGCGGAGTTTATAACATTCATGCAAGAATATGTTAAGGTACTACAACGCTCATACGGTAATAATTTACAGACGGAACCGCGCGCTAAGTCTAGTTCAGCGAATCATCAAACAAAAAATAATACCGCTAAGTCATTCGTATCGCGTAATGAACCGGTTTCGAATGGCAAATGTACGTTGTGCGATAAGGATGACGTACGACATCAGCTGTTCTATTGCCCGCAGTTTAAAAATATTAGAACACCGCTTGCACGTTTTGAATTTATTAAAGCTAAACGTGGCTGTATAAACTGTTTAAGTCTATCCCATTCTTTGGTTAAATGTAAGTCACGTAACGTTTGTAAAATTTGTAAGAAGAACCACCATTCTCTCTTACATTTCCGAGAAAAACATGAGTCATTATCGCCCGAGCCGCAAGCGCCTACTAAGGATACATCTGTTTCGCTCACTACAGCTGTTAAAACTGGGTCAACCATTTTGCTAGCGACCGCGCAGTTATATGCATACTATAGCGACATCAGAGATAAGGAGGTGGTTCGGTGCCTACTAGATAACGGATCGCAAAATAATTTAATTACTGTGGACTGTTGTAAACGTTTGAACTTACCCATAATTAAATTACGCAATTCATTTTTACAAGGTGTTGGAATGTCATCGAAACCAATACACGGTTTTATTCATCTCAACATAGAATCTCGGTTTGACCCTCATACGAAGTTTTCGATACAAGCGTTAGTTGTTGATTGTATTACAGATAGACTTCCCGCGAAATTAATTAGATTACATAACAATGATAACATGTCATACTTAAGTAACTTGCAGCTCGCTGATCCGCTTTGGAACGTGCCGGGCACGGTAGATCTCGTGCTTGGAGCACAATTGTTCCCCTTTATTTACCTGGGAGACAGGGTCGAAACAGGTACCCGCGCGCCCCCTGCTGTACTGACTAGCTTCGGTTATGTACTTATGGGTGATATTGATTGTTGTAGTAGTGATGTGACACACATTGCATCTTCATTTACCGCGCAGGCCGACATTGAAGTCGAGTCAAATTTACATAAGTTTTTTGAGCTAGAGGAAATTCCATCTCAACGTTTTATTAGTCCGGACGAATTAGAGTGTGAAAATAATTTTAATTCTTCAGTCTTATTTGAAGACGGCAGATATTTTGTCGATCTACCTTTTGCGCGCTCACCCAGCGAGCTAGGTAGCTCGCGCGGTTACGCCCATCGGCGCTTACTTGCTCTCGAGCGTAAGTTCACGTTAATGCCGACCCTACGCGAGAATTATAATAAAACTATCGCGGATTATATAACTCAGGGGTATTTAGCGGAAGTGCCCGACTCTGAATTGACAGAGGAGGGTTATTATATACCGCATCATGCCGTCATTAGACCGGACAAGGACAGCATTCGAGTGGTTTTGGACGCTAGCGCCAAAACTCACTCAGGGTTGTCGCTCAATGACATTTTGCATGTCGGACCTAATTTGCAAGCAGACTTGTTTTTGTTATTGCTTGATTTTCGTACATTCCCTGTCGCGATGACAGCGGATATAAAACAAATGTTCTTACGTATCGGTGTAAGAGAGCACCACCGCAAATATTTACGAATCTTGTATCGTTTTAGCAAAGGTGAGCCTATTCGCACCTTTCATTTTAACCGCGTTCCCTTCGGACTAAAACCTAGTCCTTATTTAGCGATGCGCACATTGCGTAACTTGGCGTGTGAGCAAAGCGACCGCTTTCCTGAGGCTTCTAAATTGGTAGAAACTCAGTTTTACATGGACGACTACGTCTACTCTGTTTCGGACGAACAGACAGCTATGCGTCTATCCCGCGATTTAATTGATTTAATGAAGGTAGGTTCCTTTGACTTAGTCAAATGGGCTACCAATTCACCCGCTTTATTAGAGATTCTCCCAGAGTCTCACCGCTTACCAGTTAATTTTTCTGGCATGGATAATGATGTCCATAATTTCAAAATCCTTGGATTAACCTGGGAACCCGCTGATGATTATTTTTCTTTGACAACAATCGCCGTGGATGATAAATGCACGAAGCGCGCGATTCTATCGCTAGTTGCCCGCTTGTTCGACGTACTGGGCCTTGTAGGACCCGTTGTGCTGTACGCGAAGGTATTAATCAAGGAACTTTGGTTAGCTAAAGTAGGATGGGATGAGGTTCCACCGGAATCTATCACAAATCGGTTTGCCGCTTTTACGCGCGATTTTCCTTCACTCTCTTCTCTAAAGGTTCCTCGCCACATTGGCGTCTTTAGAGAAGCTGTAGTGAACATCGTAGCCTTTTGCGACGCCAGCTTTACTGGTTATGGCTGTTGTATTTATTTACACATTACCAACCCTACTGGTGATATCACTGTCCGACTCTTATGTGCTAAGTCCAAAGTCTCCCCCGCTAAAATAACAACGCTAGCGCGATTAGAACTTGTCGCCGCTTTACTTCTATCTAAACTCGTTCGCGTAGTCAAGGAAAAACTTTCCGCTCGTGTACCTATTACAGGTGTCCACGCTTTCTCGGACTCCACCATAGCTCTCTCGTGGATCCACTCATCTCCCCATAGATGGTCTATTTTTGTCAGCAACCGCATTGCTCAAATACAGGAAAACTTACCTGCCGCTTGTTTCCGTCACGTGTCCGGGAAAGAGAATCCTAGCGATTGTCTGTCTCGCGGCATGCTGCCGTCGGATTTAATAAGACACTCGTTGTGGTGGAACGGCCCCACATGGCTCCATCAGCCCATGAGCGAGTGGCCTTTAAAGTTCGCTCCTGCTCAATGTGAAACATTGCCGGAGTTTAAATCAAAGGTTTTTCTTGTAGAAACTTCGAATACTGAACCGCGTATTTTAGATACTATAGCTGACCGTGTTTGCTCATGGAATAAATTGTTACGTGTATTTATGTACATTCTTAAATTTACAAACAGACTACATAGTCATAGTTCTGTTGAAAACATTCAAACCGCCGAAAATTTCATTGTTCGATTAGTTCAAAGTTTACATTTTGCGAGCGATTTAAATTTAATTAAAGCAGGTGAACTTCCAGCTAAGAAGTTGCGCTGTTTATCTGTCTTCATTGATAGCTTCGGAATCTTACGTATTGGGGGCAGATTGTCTAAATCTGACTTACCGTATGAAGCCAAGCATCCCGCGCTTTTACCTAAACGCGACCGCGTAGTCGATCTAATTATCGATCACTATCACAATACGTACTGCCATACGGGCCCAGGGTTATTGATGTCCATTATAAGGCAGCGGTTTTGGATATTGGATGGCCGAACGGTTATACGTTCTCGTTGTCGGAAATGTAATACTTGTTTCCGTCTAAATCCTAAGCATCCAGTACCCAAAATGGCTGAACTTCCTGGATACCGCGTCCGTGATGCTAAAGCCTTTGTACACACCGGTGTAGATTTCGCCGGGCCGCTTGCTTATATACCTATTCGACGTAGAGGTCAACGTTCGCAGAAACTTTACTTATGTTTGTTCGTATGCATGGTGACTAAAGCCATACATATCGAGCTTGTTTCGGATCTCACATCTGAGGCTTTCCTATCCGCATTTAAGAGATTCATTTCTCGCCGCGGTCCAGTGTCTGTTATGTACTCAGACAATGGTACCAATTTTGTTGGCGCTAAGGCGCAATTGGATGATATTTATTCTTTTTTATTAAATTCAACTGTTCAAACGGATATTAAAAATGAGCTTCTTAAATCACGCATCGAGTGGACAAGAATACCGCCGCGAGCTCCACACTTCGGAGGTATTTGGGAGTCGAATATTAAGAGTGTTAAAACTCACTTGTTTAGAGTCGTAGGTAAACAACTTCTCACTTACGAGGAACTCTCGACCGTATTGGTGCAAATTGAGTGCCTTTTGAACTCTCGACCACTTAGTGTCATTTCGTCAGACCCACATCCGGAGGTACTCACGCCCGCGCATTTTTTAATGTCCAGTCCACTCACGTATTTGCCTTCTTCTGAATTGACAGAAGAAAACATAAACCTAAACAACCGCAAAAGGCTCTTGGATCAACTTGTGTTATCCTACTGGAATAAATGGCGAATTGAGTACTTGCACACGCTGCAAGTTCGCCAGAAGTGGTGCACTCCCGATCGCCCTATAGAGATAGGTACTGTCGTTCTCTTGGGTCAAGATAACGTACCTCCATTGACTTGGCCATTAGGTATCATAGAGGAAGTTTTTCCGGGATCGGATGGTGTAATTCGAGTCGCTTCAATAAAAACCGCGTCAGGCACGTATAAACGTCCTGTCACTAAGTTGTATCCTTTGCCAACTCAATAGATTATTATTACTACGTAATTTAGTTTAATTTAGTTTAGGGTTCATATTATACGTTCCAATGGTACGCCATTACATAGTTGTAATTTAGTTTATTCGACTTACCATAGTCAAGTCGAACCGCAATTCATTCTTAGGACACTGATAATTATTTTTCCCGAGCATTATATCAATGCGATGGTGTTTCGGACTGCTGCTTGGATTTCCCTCAAAGCTCTTCAACAAGTTAATGCTTACATATCATCACCGCTTCTTGAACCTCACTCGCTCCGCATAGATTAGCAGCTTTTGAAAGCTCCTGGACCTTTCAAGGCGGGGAGCATGGTGTGGCGAGTTGCCGCCACTCTGCAAGTTGGGTGGGGTTGGTATCACGTCGCGTGTGTGTCTCGCTTTAATTTGTCAGACAGACGTGAGTGGCCGGCTTTACGCGAGGTATAGACAATTTAAAATGCAACAATCGACGTCACGTCAGTTTGACGTCAGTGTCAGTGTGTGTGTCTAACGCCGCGAGGCACAGCGCGCATCTCACCGCAGACTAATGTCTTAAAAATAATATCGTCCCCGCAAATACGCTAAAATCCCGAGTAAATCCCGTAAACGTTGGGGATCCTCCGGGAATAATAAATAACCCATATTTACCGCGTCCGTTAACTACTGAACAAGCATAATCAGGAGTGTTGGTGTGAAGAGAACGAGTGGCCACTCGACAATTCGACGTGCAATCATCGAGAACAGCCCGGAAAGTAAGGTACCACTTGTTTTACAAATTGTAAGTAGGGTCACATTCGCCGACTGCTGCCGACCACTCCTAACTTGAAGTTATACAGACAAATATAGGCAATTTTGGGCCAGCATTCCCTCTAAGTGCTTGGTCGTATTTACCGTCCTACATCCGCAGAGACCCACGGCTATTTACACGCTTGGGCAACTCCACGATCTAAACACCTATTTACCACATATTACCTCTTACTGCTGGCAATAAGTTAACATGGAGATGACTGGCCAAATAAATTATGATTAACAGCACCACAATTATACTTGACGCAGGTCCTCACCGGACATGCCTGTTTCGGGAGGTACCTGTGTCGGATCAAGGCGGAGGTGACCCCTAGGTGTTTCCACTGCGAGGATCGCCCAGAGGACACGGTGGAGCATACGGTGGAGGTTTGCCCCGCTTGGGCAGAGCACCGCCGTGTCCTCGTGGATGCGATAGGCGGCAGCGACCTCTCGCGTCGTGTCCTGGTTCAGGCCATGGTACGGAGCGAGAGGGAATGGGGAGCCGTCTCCTCCTTCTGCGAAGCAGTAATGCTCGCGAAGAGGGAGGCGACACACGTTAGGGAGACTCAACAACGGCAGAGTCGCCCTAGCGCCCTCAGCCGCAGCCGCCGCTGGAGACGCCAGGGGCTGCGAGACGATCTCCGGCCACCGTAGACCCGGGCCTGCGGACGGTGAGTAGTGGGTAACTCGCCGTCCGATCAGGACCAGGCCCGAGAGTCGACGGCGCGTAGTGGTCCACGCGCGCCTCAAAGAGTTGTCAGCAAAGGACGGAGCCTGTCACGGCTAATACCTGCCCGGGGGTTGAGGATAAATTCGAAAGAGTTACCTCGCCCCTGGGCGCGTAGGGCAGGGAGGAACAGGGGTGGGTTTTAGTCAGTAAGAGTCTGACACGCCCTTCCGCTCCACCCTAGAGCGAAGGAAGTCATAAGATGATTTCCCACCCCCCACAAAAAAAAAAAACCACAATTATACTGAAGCATTACTTTGTGTGAATTATTTCATCACCACTGCTCTTAAAACGGTGAAGGAAAACATCGTGAGGAAACCGGCATGTCCTTGTAACAAAAATTCGAAGACATGTGACATCCACCAATCCGCATTGGGCCCGCGTGGTGGATTACGGCCCACACCCTCTCACAGAGAGGAGGCCTGTGCCCCAGCAGTGGGGACATTAAAAAGGCTGATGATAATTGATGGATGAAATTGTCAGTGGCTCGTCAGGCGCCGCCTTAAAATTTATACCTGCGTATGCGTATACATATAAGGTGTTAAAAAATTAACTCTAGAAATTTTAAGGAGTGCTTTGGACCATCGAACTGAATAACTTACTATGGGACCAAATTTGAAATCGCGAAAAAAAAATCAGCTGTTCCGTACATTTTGACGAGTTTTGCGAACATAGATGTAGGCAACAGCTGATTTTTTTTTCGCGATTTCAAATTTGGTCCCATAGTAAGTGGTGATTGTATTAAGGTTCACTATTGCTTGTTTGGGTTTCGGATAAATAAAATACGTGTTGATTGAACGGAGATGTATCGGCGACTAACTTAAACTTAATATTAACTGCTTTTAAAGACGACACGATAAACATATAGCTAGGTATGTAGATATGTGACTTTTGTAGCTACAAAAACAATTCTCAATCGAACATACCGCCCACCAAAAGGACTTTAAGTTCTTTTATAATCACAATTAAGTTCTAAAAAATTATCCTCTAAAATCAAGTACCTAACTCCAGATCGTCAGTCTAAAGCTCAAATTATTACAACATTAAATTAATTAACAATGAAATTCTAACTAGGTATACCTACTAAAATTATTCACAATATCTCAATAATTCAAGAGATGCTAAGTAGCATCAACTGGCAATGCACATAGCTTAGTAATAGTTCTCTTAGTAATAGAACCTCCACTTTTCACACTATACACTCTCGTGTTACCATCCATGCCTGGATGTTTATCTGTAATTCTTCCTAGGGACCATTTGCTGGGTGGTTGGTTTTCAGTCTTGATCAACACAATATGGGGATAGCAAACTCTTTCTCTTTCTTCATCCATTTAGGACGCTGCTGAAGCCTGGTCAAATATTCCTCTTGCCAGTGTCGCCAAAAGTCATGAAGAAGCTTTTGTGTATGTTGTCAGCGTGATAAATTATGAACCTTCACAGCTTGCAGATCAGGTGAAGGTACCAATCGGTGCTTCTCCAATCAAAAAATGTCCAGGAGTTAATGGATCTATGTTTTCTGGGTCGGTGCTATCTATTGGGCACAACGGGCGTGAATTCAGACAGGCTTCTATCTGGCATAATATTGTAGTCATTTCCTGGAACGTCAGGTGAGTTGTAATAATACGTTTTAGGTGATACTTAATCGACTTCACGCCTGCTTCCCATAATCCTCCTTAGTTTGGACTATATGCTGGGATAAAGTGAAATTGTGTGCCATCTGTTGCTAGCGTGGATGCAACTTCTCCTGCCTTCTGTGTTTCATTCCACAAATCATGACGTTCTCTGTTTGCTCCCACGAAGTTTTTACCGTTATCACACCACAGGTGGCCACATTTACCTCTTCTGGCAACAAAACGTCTAAAGGCTGCTATAAATGCCTCCGAAGTGAGGTCTCCAACTAGTGCTATGTGGATTGCTTTGGTGGGCATGCTTATGAAAATTGCCACATATGTCTTTTTAGTTTTGTTGCCTCTTCCTTTAGACACCAGTGTTTGAAACGGCCCTGCGAAATCTACACCGCTATGCAGAAACGGCCTCGTCGGTGTTACTCTTTCCACTGGTAAGTCTCCCATTATTTGTCCTTTTGTTGTGGCATTCATTCGAGCACACTTCATGCATTTGTGAATATGTTTCTTCACCAGTGATTTAGCTCTTATAACCCAGTATTTAAAACGCAAGTGACATAACATCAACTGTACTCCACCATGAAGCGTTTTGACATGTGTATCAGCAATGATTAACTGTATCAGTGCGTTTCTATTTCCTAGTATCACTGGATTCTTCTTATCATCAGGTAAGTTAGCATGCCTTAGGCGACCGCCCACCCTGAGTACATTTTTCTCGTCTAGGTATGGATTTAGACATCGAAGCTGACTGTTTTTTTAAACTTGTTTTCCTATTTTTATTCTATCTATCTCTTCTTTGAATTCTTCTTCTTGAGCTTTTTTAATACATATCTGTAAAGTATCTTCAAATTCTTGCGTTGTTAAATTCTGATGTTCACTGTTTATATTCTTCTTATAGTTTAAAAATCTTCTACAGTAAGTAATCGCTTTTATTAAATCTGTTAATGTTTCAAAATGATCAAATTGTGATATTAAAGTTGTTTCAGGTTCTTCAATCCGTTCTGCGTTCACGTAAGTATTGATTTTAATTTTCTTCATTTCCAAGTCTGTTTCTGCTATTTCATATTTAATATTTATTTTTCTTTCAGATAGCCAACCCGGTCCGTGCCACCATAAGTTACATTCCTTCAAATTGGATAACAACATTCCTCTAGATGCCAAATCAGCGGGATTTTCGTGTGACTGAACATGGAACCAGTGCTTGTTATTAATGTTTTCAACAATTTCGACTACACGGTTTGCAACGAAGGTTTTCCACCTGTTGGGTTCACCAGTAAGCCATGCGATAACAATTGAAGAGTCAGTCCATGCGTACATTCGTTTTGTCGGTATCCTCATTGATTGTCCAACCTGCTTCATTCATTTTGAAAGAAGTAGGGCACCACAAAGTTCCAGACGAGGTAACGATATGGTCTTTAATAGTGCTACTCTGGTTCTGGCAGCTACCAGTTTTGTTTCGATCTTGTTGTCTGGAGTTTCAATACGCATATAGACTGCCGCTGCATATGCACGCATTGAAGCATCGCTGAATCCGTGAATTTGTATTTTATCGCTGTTAACAGTCATCGTACCAAGCCATCTCTCTATTTGTATTTCAGTTATGTTAACGAGGTCTGATCTTATTTCTCTCCATTCTTGTTCTAATGTGTTACTAACTTGTTCATCCCAGTTAACTCTTTCAAGCCAAAGCTTTTGTATTAATATTTTAGCCATAATAGTACTGGGTGCTATCCAACCAAGGGGATCAAACACTCTCTGTATGTCAGATAATATGCTTCGCTTTGTTATGGACCTAGTTATGGATGTAAATCTAAGATTGTATTGAAACTGGTCTGTTTTTAAGTTCCATTCAATTCCTAATGCTTTGAGAGTTCTATCGAGGTTTAAATCAATACGTGCTTTTGCAGATCTTTTATCCTCTTCTATATACTTCATTAAATCGATACTGTTGGATGCCCATTTCGTAAGTTGAAAACCACCTCTTTCCAGCGTGTCTGATAATTCTTTAGAAAGGGTCATAGCTTCGGCTACTGAGTCTGTGCCAGATAAAAGATCGTCCATGTAAAAATCCTCGTTAATAATTTGTGTAACAAGAATACGAGTATTATTCTTAGCTTCGTCTTTGTTGGAGTGTTTTAACGGCCAAATATGGTGCAGACGCTGTACCAAAGATGACCCTGAGCAATCGATATTCCTCCAGGGTATCAGATTCCTGTTGCCTCCACAAAATTCGCTGAAAATCTGCGTCTTCTTGGCTCAATAATACTTGGAGGAACATCTGTTTTATATCTGTGTTTCATGCGCCATCTCATCAAAATGTTTCTCAAGTCTTCTTGCAGCTGAGGACCCACAAGTAATTCATCGTTCAACGAAAGGTTGTTTGATCCTCTACACGACGCATCAAATACCACGCGTGTTCGCGTGGACTCCTTGTCAGCACGGATAACAGCGTGATGAAGTAAGTAGACAGCTCTTTTATTCTTTTCCTTATCAGGTACCTTCTCGATGTATCCTTGTTCTGTATAGTCATTTATAACTTTACTATATTCCTTTTGCAGGTCTGGCGATTTCCTGAACTTCTTTTCTAATTGTGTAAATCTATGTGTTGCTATCGATTTTGTATTACCATCTGGTGATTGTGGACTGTATGTATTAAATGGTAATTTAACAATATATCTTCCTTCTTCATTTCTAGCAGTTGTCTTTTCGTATATTTCTTCACACAATTTTTCTTCTTTTGATAAGTGTCTTTTATTGTCTACGTCAATTTCCCATATTGATTTCAACATGTCTTCTACGTCAACTGAATGATGCATGACAACATACTGGTTTTGATTTGTTGTATTAACTTCTCCAAAAAGAATCCACCCCAGGCTGGTTTCCTGAGCGCTTGGTGTGCCTGGTGGACCTTTGATGAGGTCCCAAGAGCAGATCTATAGACCCTGGCTTGAAGTAAGTTGGATCAGCCAGGTTGAGGTCTTGAATGTGTGCCCAATCTTGTTTATTGATTGTTTTGGTGGGTATCTTTGTGGTCAGTTGCTTGGACATTACGTATGCCTTGATCGGTAAACAATAGTTTCGGTCCAATCGTGATCGTATTTGTAGCTGTACCACATGTTTTATTTCAGTCTTCTGGGATCCCACCCCTATAATGCTTGCTTTTACAGGTTGTCGTTCGAGCTTCAACAATTGAGTCGCCTTCTCGCTAATGAAGGCTGCCTCGGAACTGATCTATCAGCGCCCGCAGTAAAATGGTGTTACCTTGCTCGCTTGTTGCTTCCACTACTGCCGTTGTTAAAAGTGCTGCTACTCTCTTCTTAGTATTGCAATGCGACGCTATCATTGTATTTACTTGTAATGCTTGCTCTTCTTCTACATGTGTTACAGCTGGAGGTGCGGTGACTGATGATTCTCCATGCTGCTTGGTCTTCGTTTCATGTAAAAGGGAATGATGGCGCCTGTGACAAATACGACAAGATACTGAGACTTTACACTTAAATGCCGAGTGTCCTGGTACTAAGCAGTTAAAACATAATTGTTTGTTTTTCACATAATCTCTCCTATCAGCAGGTTCCTTCTTGCAGAATTCCTTGCAATGACTTAAACTGTGACTTTCTTTACACATCACACAAACTTTCTCCGTAACTGGTGCGGCAACGTGGCATGAACGCTCCTTTATTGTTTTGTTTTATTCTGGTTTGTTAATTCCAGGGTACGGAACTTCGATTCTAAGAACTTCTTGAAATCACTCCAGGTAGGTAAGCTTTCGGATTCTTCTTTATATGCATATTCTTCCCAGTTCTTGTGCGTCTCTGAGTCCATCTTCTGCACTAGAAGATATATAAGGAATGGATCCCAAGAGCCGACGTCAATATTTAAATTATTTAAATTGTTTAGGCACTCTGTTGTTGTATCTAACAACCCCTTTAACTGAGAAGCTGAATGAGAAGTCATCTTCTTTTGGTTGAATAACCTTTTCATGGAATGATTCAAAAGTAAGCGTTTGTTGCCGTATCTCTTTTTCAAAATATCCCATGCATTTATATAATTTTTATCGGTTACCTGTATATGTTTCAATAGTGATTCGGCTTCCTGAGTAACACTAGTCTTCAAATAATGAAGCTTTTGGACATCACTGAGCGAATTGTTATCGTGCACCAACGATGTAAGTAAACAAATCTTGAAAAGTTTGCCATGATTCATAATTACCGGAAAACTTAGGTATCTAGATCCTTGGTAGGTGCACTAGGGTATTTTGGGGACTTGTGCAGCCGAAACTACTATTTGCTGATTTTGATTCCACTACTGATAGTTCATATAACGAAATAACCATGTCCTTTAAGTCACCTTGAAGCACGTTAAACAAATCTTCATAAATAAAAAACTCCTCATTCAAAAAATAAGGCAAAGTTCCTTTCTGTTCCTTTGGTGTTATTTTTACTAAGTCTTTATGCGCACATTTGAATGTATCCCAATAATCTTCGATGATTTTCATACGTGCTTCGATATATCCTCTTGTTAAGCGTACTTTAGGGCACTTTTTTAGGTTAATTTGTGTTTTCCGTAGCAGGTTTGCAGTATCTTCAGATGCGCACAGAACACACACACAGTTCACACGCACAGTGAATTCTCAATCGAACAGTAAGTTATTCAGTTCTATGGTCCAAAGCACTCCTTAAAATTTCGAGAGTTAATTTTTTAACACCCTATATGTCTAAAGAACAGAGTACAGTGCCAGTAGATAATTATTCTGTAGTTCAAATTGGCATACCAGAAAAGAACCAGATAAACTTAATATTGAGGTTGATGCCAGAATCAGACACCGAAGACGTGGAGACTGATGATGCTTAAATATTTGGAAAAAGCTTGATTTCTGTTTATGAACTTTAATACTTCTGTATATTATCTTTAATATTAATATTTTTTTTAAATATTTTTAGTGCTACTTTCACTGGGACGTTTTTGATAAGGGTTTTTTATGTAACTTCCTAGTAAGTTAAGAACTAACTATGTAGACTATGCGTGGTGAATTACGGCCCATAGCCTATTACAGAAAGGAGGCCTGTGAACCAGCAGTGGGGACATTAAAAGGCTGATAATGTAGAATTGTAGATTATATGTAAACCTAATTTTGTGATTTTTAAAGTCGATGGATGGATCTCAATGTATAATTATTAAGTTCTTATACTAAATCTACCTCGCTTGTTAATACTTCATTTGAACTTAGTTCAAATAAGTTAATACATACATATTTAATTGTGGTAATAAAGTACAAAGTATTTAAGGGCACGGCAGTGCCCCCGCCAAGTTGAGCGCGAAGCAACACTGCCGTCTATCCTTTTCTGGAACCATTTCGCCGCAGGCCCCTATTTGAGAACCTCTGGATCAGAACGCTGACTTGGCCGTTGACTAACTTGTACCCAATAACGTGTAAAAAATGTTCAACGGTAGAATATTTATTACACGTTAGTCGGTACAGGTCAACGGCCAAGTCACATAACATTAAATATAATAATAAAGAAATTGCAGTAAGGAACCTTAGACTTGACTCAACTTTATCTAGAGACTTCATTACTTTTTAGAGATAAACAAGCAGCTCCATCGAGACTGCTATTTTTTTACAGAATGTTTTTGGTGGGATTAATAACGAAGAAATAAAATACAAACACCAACTTCCAAAATTAAAGTTATTTGCACTTTTTTTGGAAGTCGATTCCATTTTTTTGTAAAAAAGTTTTTTATTTTTCAATTTTTAGTTGTTATACCCCACAACTAAAAACTCCAAATAACATGGAACGTGGAATTTAAACATACTCGTAATTGGAGAAAACAAAAACGTCATCTAGGTATACGTATTTGTTCGTTTTTGTTCAGTTTCTCAAAAAGTACAGAAGCAATTTCAATAAAATTTATATGTGACCACTTCGCGAGTATATGCTTTCGGATAAAAAAAGATTTTTGAAAATCGGTCCACAAGTGACGGAGAAATTAGCGGACATAAATAAAAAAAAACATACAGCCGAACATAGAACCTCCTCTTTTTCGAAAGTCGGTTAAAACTCAATTCGGTGACTCATTCAATATTTCAAAATTGTGGTGAATCTTCCACAAAAGCCTAATATTAATCAAGAGTTGAAGTCGCATAGCATCATAGGTTGAACTTTTCTAAAAAAATTGTTATTTGTTATACAAGGCTGCAAAGTTGTTTTTTGGTGCGAGTACTTGTATTGAAGCCTGAGCAAGCAAAGGATTCTAGGATTGAACCGAATGACCGAAGCGAGTGGTTCAAATGTAGAATCCTGAGCGTAGCAAGGGTTTCAAAGGTACGAGACGCAGAATAACTTTGACGGACAGACGGACAGACTGACAGACGGACAGACTGACAGACGGACGACGGACTGCTGGACAGATGGACAGACGGGCAGACGGACCGACGGATGACTTGACAGATGGACAGACAGACAGATGGACGACTGACAGACGGACGACGGACAGATGGACACACAGACAGACGGACAGCCGAAAAGATGTACAGACGGACAAACGGTTGACGGAAAGACAGACGGACACTCGGACGACGGACAGACGGACGACGGACAAACAGACAGACGGACAGCTGAACAGATGGACCGACGGACAGACTGACAGACGGAAGACAGACAGACAGACAGACGGACAGCCGAAAAGATGTACATACGGACGACGGACAAACAGCCAGACGGACAGACAGACACCTGGGTGACAGCAATATATAGGGCTCCGATTAGACGCACTACATTTTGTGTCAGACGACGGACAGAAAGACAGATGGACGACTGACAGACGGACGACGGACAGATGGACACACAGACAGACGGACAGCCGAAAAGATGTACAGACGGACAGACGGACAAACGGTTGACGGACAGACAGACAGACGGACACACGGACGACGGACGACGGACAAACAGACAGACGGACAGCTGAACAGATGGACCGACGGACAGACTGACAGACGGAAGACGGACAGACAGACAGACGGACAGCCGAAAAGATGTACAGACGGACGACGGACAAACAGCCAGACGGAGAGACAGACACCTGAGTGACAGCAATATATAGGGCTCCGATTAGACGCACTACATTTTGTGTCAGACGACGGACATACAGACAGATGGACAGACAAAATTGAAAGAATGAATTTAAATAAATAATAATATATATATATAAATAAATAGTAATATATTTTAATGATTATTGAAAGAATGAATATGTCTTTGTCTTCATAGAAACGCCAGTCTACGGGTCACCCGGCGCCCCATCCTCGGGCAGAAGAGAACTCGAACTCGACATATTTGGAAAGAAAGCACTTTGTCCATTCTTGGTAGAATAGAGATAGAAATGGTCATGCAACGCCTGCTGTACTGATTTAAGCTATCCTAAGTATTCAACCACAGCCCACATTCTTTACAAGATCAGCTATCCACGTTGCGAGTGATTTGACTACAATATTCGTATATAGGTCTAAATAGAGTTATAGACATCTTTAACTAAGGGCCAGGGTCACTGGCCTGCTAGAGAAGCGCCTCGGCGTCCTCACCTTCCCCCTGACCCAGGTCCTCACCGGAGACGGTTGTTTCGGGAGGTTCCTGTGTCGGATAAGGCGGGTGGAAACGCCCGGGTGTCACCACTGTGCGGATCGCCCAGAGGACACGGTAGAGCATATGGTGGAGTCCTGCCTCGCTTGGGCGTAGCACCGCCGTGTTCTCGTGGAGGCGATCGGCGGCAGCGACCTCTCGCGCCCGGCCCTGGTCCAGGCCATGGTACGGAGCGAGAGGGAATGGGAAGCAGTCTCTTCCTTCTGCGAAAAAGTAATGCTCGCGAAGGAGGAGATGGAACGCGTGAGGGAGACTCAATCGCCACATCTCGGCCACATGCCCCCAGCAGCAGCCGCCGCAAAAGACGCCTTGGGTGTCGGGGGTCGCGGGACGTTCTCCGGCCACCGTAGGTGCGGGACTGCTGACGGCGAGAAATGGGTAGCTCGCCGTCCGATCAGCATCAGGCGCGAGAGTCGATGGCGCGTAGTGTTCGACGCGCCCCTCAAAGAGAGATGTCAGCAACACATGATGGGGCACGTCATGGCCGATGCCTGCCCAGGAATAGCGGATGAATTCGAAACAGAGTTACCGCGCCCCTGGGCACTCAGGCTACTGAAGGAACAGGGGTGGGTTTTAGTCAGTAAAGGTCTGACACGCCCTCCCGCTCCACCCAGAGCGGGAGAAGTCATTGGATGATTTCCCAACCTCACAAAAAAAAAGGGTCACTGGCCTAAAACCTCCAACCGCCAACTAGACTAGAGCATCGTGGTGGAGTAGGCTCGAAGTCGCCCCTCATCAGATAGAGGCCCATACTCAGTAGTGGGTGATTGTAGATTACTGCAAGGGCTGTCATGATGATGATGATGTCGATATTTGTCGAAACCCGTTGTCCAAGTCTTTGATTTAGGGCCGATTTTTCAATGGTCAGTTAAACGACGAGATAAGATTAATTCCACAGTTAACAAGTTTCTCAATTTTTCAATTGACAGATAGGCTCTAACGGCCAGTTAAGCTCTCTAACTAGCGAATTAACTTATCTGGCTCTTTACACCCCAGTTAGCACGTTATCTGTCGAGTATTTGACGTTTCTGTCATTGCGCGCGTCAGTGTTTGTAGGTTTGTGTTAGTACTCCTTAAATTGTACAACTATAGATATTTTTGATTCTATTGACGATGAAACAATCGAAGAAGAAAGTGTACTAAAACCTAAATTCATTGTTACTTTTTAAAAAATATCCTACATTAACCTTATTTCATTTGTACTATGTTTAAAATTGACTGGCAGAGAAGTTTTTTGTTTTCTATTTAAATCGTTTTACCCCTGGGTCAAACATATACACAATTATAAAATAATGGGTTTTAGTTCATTTTATTGTTATAAAACAAGTAAAATTAACTATTAAGTATTTAATTAAAAACCAAATTTAGTTTGGTATGTAACTTTTACCTGTTTGTGATTTTGATGAAATTATTACTAACTGACACTATTTCATAACATATTGAGAAAGTTCATAATCTTTAAATGCCAATGCCAGTCCATTTGTGGACCGATTTTCAAAATTCTATTTTTTATTCGAAAGAATATACTCCCGAGGTGGTCCCATATAAATTTTATCAAAATTAAAAGTAAGTAAAGTAAGTAAAATTGCTTCAGCGCTTTTTGAAAAACTGAACAAAAACGAAAAATATGTACCTATACCTAGATGACATTTTGGTTTTCTCCAATTACGAGTATGTTTAAATTCCACGTTCCAGATTATTGGGGTTTGGAGTTCTGGGGTATAACACCTAAAAAGTGAAAAATAAAAACTTTTTTACAAAAGAAAACAACCTGACTACCAAAAATGAAAATACACTAAAAATTAAAAAAAAAAACTTTAATTTCGGAAGTTGGTGTCAAATAACGAAGAAATAAAAAGCAAACACCGATTTTTATTTTTTCCAAAAATAAAAATTTTAAAATGCTCTAGTGTAAAGTTGACAACATGTCATTTGGTAAATATTGCCTTTCAAGCATCGATTATCATTGCTTATAACCAGTTGAAATACTGGAAATCGATTAAAAATACAGCACAGCCTGTCAGCAACCGCACCCAGGACAGCACAATGAAACAGCAACAACAAAAACTTTTATACAAAAAACTTTTTAACAAAAATATCAACTAACGAAAAAGAACTAAAAAGCTAAAAATAAACCTTTTAAGTCTTGAGTATTGAGCTTATTTACCTACATAAAATATCAAATTTTATATAAACTAATTTTGAGTCAGCGCCAAACAACAATCTGATGTCTCTCATTAGCAGACACAATTAAAAACTTATTGTTGGTGGTGACGCAGGGGCCTGACGCGTTAACCATTTTATTATTTGGCGCTGACTCAAAATAAGTTTATATAAAAACTTTTTAACAAAAAAATTAACCGACGAAAAAGAACTAAAAAGCAAAAAATAAATAAACCTTTTAAGTCTTGAGTAATGAGCTTATTTACCTACATAAAATATCAAATTTTATATAAACTAATTTTGAGTCGGCGCCAAACAACAATCGAATTATTAAATATCTTAGTTTAAGTACTTACAAATGAAGAAGGCTGTAAGTAGGTAATTAATCAATCAATCAATCAATCATATTGTTGTGTATGTCGTTAATTTGTGGCAAATAAATACTTTTTCTTTCTTTCTTCTTAATCATTTTATTAATTGGCGCCGACTCAAAATTTGTTTATATAAAATTTGATATTTTATGTAGGTAAATAAGCTCATTACTCAAGACTTAAAAGGTTTATTTATTTTTTGCTTTTTAGTTCTTTTTCGTCGGTTAATTTTTTTGTTAAAAAGTTTTTTATTTTATGATTTTTTGTGGCTCGCATCATCTTTTAACACTCTGAGGGTGATTTCTAATTCTTCGTCATTTCTCTTGCCACTGAGCTGATGATATAACAATCCTTCCATGAAGTTCCCAGGATATTGACCAGTTGAGGTTACCTCCAATATTGTAAAGACGTCTTTTCGTCAAAGCATATTAAGTGGTATTTGTCACTAAAACCAGTTTTTATATCTGACTTCTATTGTTTAGGAAAGGTATGGTTTCCATCATCAGCTCAGTTTCATGATGTGATGGTTCCTAAATCCAAATACCTGATTCAGTTATGAAAAGTAAACAGAAACAATATTCGTGCCCAATTTTCGAGGTTCTCTCTCAATTTTTTCAGGATCCCATGATCAGATCCTGTTGTCATTGACATGGGTCCATCCTTAAGGTATACCCTATCAAAGAAAAAAAGAATCATCAAAATCGGTTCATAATTAACGGAGTGAAGGCCGAACATACATACAGAAACGCTAAACGTGCCCATAATTTTCGAGGTTTTCTCTCAATTTTATCAGGATTCCATTATCAGATCCCGATTTCCTTGACATGGGACCACCCTTGAGGTGTACCCTATCTAACTAAAAAAGAATAATCAAAATCGGTTCATAAATGACGGAGTGAGGGCTGAACATACACAAAAAAAAAAAAAAACATATATACGGTCGAATTGAGAACCTCCTCCTTTTTTTTCGTCGGTTAAAAAAGGATGATGCCAGAGTTTCTATGAAATCCGGTCCCACCTTCCAATAGCTATGTGTGTTACATCGTTGGATAGGTAATTTTGAGCTGAATAAAAGTTACAATGGCGCTAAGTTCCAAATCTTAGTCCGTTCAGAGTTATTCTTTATTAAACATGGTTGTTTTATCAGTAGCCAAGCAATGATATTTTTACGTAATAATTGCATTTGTGCTTTATACACGTAGTGTAGATACTAACCTACGGTTATCAATTGCGTCACTGAGTCGCAAACCTTATGACAAAAAGTTAAACAGATGTCCACATTGACAAAATGCTATATTTTTACAAATAAAACACAATAGCGTATTTTAAACCTTTACATTTATTTAATCATCGTTGTCTACAATGACGTTATTTAAAAATAAGGCTGGGCCTACAAATCCCTCATGTCTGGCGTGCCCTAGGTACCAAATGATTGAAACGATATGCGCACAGGTCCCTACAGTACGTCGTCCCGTTATGCAGGTACAATATCTTTGTATAATATCGTTGTTGCGAACTAATAAGTAACAGTAGTACTTTCTAGCTCTCACGTGTCGCGACTGTATACGACCACGTAAGAGCCAAGCATCCTCATCAATGCCAAAATCAGGTAAATCCTCCAGTGCAGCTTCTCGGTATATTTCTATTGTATACATTCCATTTTGTAGATGTTCGCTGCAGTAAGATTTCACTAACTTCAGTTGATAGGTTCCCAAAGCTAACAAAATGATTTGTTCTTCACTGAATCGCGGCAAATCAATATCACTTGCTTCTATTCTTGTAAAATCCGCTCTTCTGCTGTTTAAACGTTTCCGTTCCACATATTCATATAAAATATTAGGGGTATGTAACTTCAGCTTTATTTCGGTGACGATAGCTTCTGCATATTGACTATCTTCGATGGGTATATGAAAGTGGTTTGTGCTAGCAGCAGCTATCCTAAACTCAGAAAACATATGCGGCAACGCATTGTTGAAATATTTTTGGCGAAACAGTTTAAAATCCCGTTTGAACCTACCGTTAACCACTTCCACTACCCAGCGGCAAATAGTGACCAATCGAGATTCGTTGGCTTGGTCAGTAGTAAGTTGGGATTCGTGTCTATCCTTTGAAGGCGGGACATGGTATTCATAACCACAGGCTTCTATATCATCCAAGCTGTCCCTAAATCCGCGATCCAAAATAAATACGTCATTAGTTTCAAGGAGACAGTGAATTGGATGTTCACCATTATTCATAATATCGCTCATTATGTTTGCGTCTGTTTTTGTAGCAGCGTGGGGCCCTGTGACGTCAATTATATAGCCATTCGTTGTGACTATAACAAACGGCTTTAAAAGATTTTGAAACTTGTGTAAGCTATAAGACTGTCGTTGAAACAGGAAGTTCGAACTTTTATTTATATAAACATATGTCCCGTCGCATATTAAGATAGCTTTCGTATTTTCATCGTTTCCAAATAAAGCTTTTGGTATTATCAGGTTTCGACGTAAAATATCATCTTTATTTATATGGTCGAGCCCTAGGTGATGATCAACGTACTCATTGGTGAGACATTCACGAGCTATGGCCATCAATCGCTCAAGGTTTTGTCTCGACATATTGAATAAAGTCGCGAGCCTCTCATTTGGGTCACCGGTTCGCAGCTTTGTTAGAAAGATACCTAAAGCGGTTCTAGGATTTTTACATCTCTGGCTCAATGATGG
The DNA here is from genome assembly GCA_951329385.1 of Polia nebulosa. NCBI lineage: Eukaryota > Metazoa > Arthropoda > Insecta > Lepidoptera > Noctuidae > Polia > Polia nebulosa. The sequence continues at coordinate 29,294,454 of OX589610.1, read as the reverse complement.
AGTTTGTTCCAACATCTCTTGGAATTGCTCAAAACTACGGCCGGTCCAAAAGTGCATTTCTTCGCTAGTAACAGCACCTATCGTGTTAAAATCTAACCTCGAACCTGTTTGTACAGCTTTTCTCATAATGTCACTGAATTGTGCTGCATTGAAGTCATGGGTGACATTGCAATGTTGAGGTAATTCGTCCCAACTGTTACTCTCTAGGTGTTCTTGACAAACTCTGGCGCTATTGGGGATGTACAGCTTGTGTTCACAGAAAGTGTGTATTTTTATGACTTCTGGTATTCTATGACGAGTGACATTACGACAGTTGAGGAAAATACAATGCCTAGCAGTGTTTGGTGCTCGTGAATACTCGGGAACGTGAATTGCTGTTGAGATTTGTGCTTGTGGCTCGTCGTTTGCTTCTTGAGGAGGAGGCAATGGAGGAGGCGGTCTGACTGCACTTTCAACTCTTTGCCAACATCGATGGCACACACTCCGCGTGTTGTCAAATACAACCTGTAAAAAAGTATACTTAATAAACACATTGTTTCTTTTTATAGATACATCATAGTCTAAATATAAAGTACAGTAGTTAAGCTTAGTACTACGTGCGCTCAAACAACGCACACATAGACATCCTCCCACCCACCGACACGGAATACACCGGAACTTAAACTAGGAAACCGGATTCTTAAATGAGTGCGTGTTCATGTGTGTGTGTGTGCGTTGCTCGAGCGCGCGTAGTACTATGCTTAACTTCTGTAGTCTCTCTATTTTGTGTCTAGCGCAATATCTCTTGAAGTACTTACCTCCAACAATGCATTTTCCTGAATGTATGTTGCAAACTCTGGTCGCATTCTTGTAAGTTCATTAGTCAAAAGATGTTGCTGGTATCTTCCGCGATAGAATCCTCTACGACACATGACACAGTTCCGTGAAACATCCATAGTAACAAACAATAGTCCAATCGAAAAGCACTTCAATAATCCTTAATACAAGCCGAATGTCAATTATAAACAGATACCAAAAAAGTCCAAGAGATAGCCGGGGTCAAATAAAAAGAAACTGTAAACGAACGGAATGAAAAGACTAAGTCACACAACACACGTATTACAAACGAACGACTACCTGCGCTTGCGCGCACTCTCGCCGCCTATCCGTGCCGCTAACCAGTTTCATTGTTCTAAGCATTCTTAACGAGTGCGAGTGAGACAGACCGATAAAAAAGTTTGCGTTACCGTCTACACTACGTGTATAAAGCACAAATGCAATTATTACATAAAAATAGCATTACTTGGCTACTGAATAAACTATCATGTTTATTAAAGAATAACTCTGAACGGACTAAGATTTGGAACTTGAGGCCATAGTAACTTATATTCAGCTCAAAAATACCTATCCAACGATGTAACACACATAGCTATTGGAAGGTGGGACCGGAATTTGCATCCTCCTTTGATATTTTATGTAGGTAAATAAGCTCAATCTGAGTTTGACTGAGTTTGTTTCGGTGTTTCTTCTCAGCGTAGTCAGCTAGGAAACACCGGCCTCATCTAGCTTAAACTGACAAAAAACATTGACGTGTAAAAGTGTTCCTTGTAACCTATTTACTGAATAAACATCATTTATCATTTATCATTATTTATCAATACTCAAGACTTAAAGGTTTATCTATTTTTTGCTTTTTAGTTCTTTTTCGTCGGTTGAATTTTTTGTTAAAAAGTTTTTTATTTTATGATTTTTTGTGACTCGCATAATCTTTTAATTCTCTGAGGCTAATTTCTAGTCCTTCATCATTCCTCTTGGCACTAAACTGATGATGTAACCATCCTTCCATGAGGTTCCCAGGATATTGACCAGTTGAGGTTACCTCCAATATTCTAAAGACGTCTTTTCTTCAAAGCATATTAAGTGGTATCTGTCACTAAAACCACTAAAACCATATCTAACTTCTATTGTTTAGGAAAGATATGGTTTCCATCATCAGCTCAGTTTCATGATGTGATGATTCCTAAATGCAAATAACTGATGAAGTTATGAAAAGTAAACAGAAACAATATTCGTCACCAATTTTCAAAGAAAAAAATACATACGGTCGAATTGAGAACCTCCTCCTTTTTTTTCGTCGGTTAAAAACCACAAACAAGGAACTTCCAAAAACATCTATTTTTTTTGGAAATTGGTTCTATTTTTTGTAAAACTTTTTTATTTTTCACATTTTAGTTATGATTCCCTATTAAATTGTGGTAAAAATGCATATTATTATTTATGCCAAAGCAGCAATTGTGGTTGATTTGCTAACATTTTTTAAAAAGTCCCGTTGTCTGTCTCCGAAACTCCTAATCAGATCTGTATGGAATTTAAATGTAACCATTTCGGAATAAACCCCTTTCGAACAGAAAAAGAAAAATGTATAAACATCCGAATTGATAACCTCCTTTTTGAAGTCTGTTAAAAATATACAAAATAATACTAGTTGGAAGGACAGACATACAAATACATAGGCACATAAATTTAAATAAAAGTCTATAATTCTTAATAATAACGTTTCTGAGGCATTCACTAGTTTAATTTTGTTAAACCGTTAATAATAAAATTCTTAACTCTAGCTACTGGTAAATAAGAGCTAAACACAATCGAAGTTGTAGTAACCATTTTTTGGGTCATGGTAGTTGAATAAAGAGCAATGAATCAATATATTTGATCCAGTATTTCCATGCTGAGAGCGGAAGATTGGGTAATTACTATTGTATTTAACATTACCGAGTTATTAGCAGATGTGTTGACGGTAATGGGCGGCAAATCGTCACAGTCTTCCTCTTCATTCATGTTCATGTTCATCTTACAACTGAATTACAATCAAATCCTGCCCGTGATAAAAACAAAAATTAAATTGTAAACAGCAAAATAAATTACAAAAAAGAAGACATGATTTCAAATTGGAAGCGGTATAGTAGATAGCACAGCAGCAAGATTGACATATTGACATTGACACTGACTGACAAACAGACTGTCAAACTCTTTTTTTTATTATTATTATCCCCGAAATGAAGGCTAAAATCTTTGACCATATTGCCTAGTCTTACGTAGTGTATTTATACTTTTTCCATGCAGATGTAATACATTCTAATGTTTTTTGCAGTATTTGGCAACTTTGTCGAGTCAGCCTTCTCGGCAAACTTCGCTGAGGTAGTCAATACTACAATAAAATTCTCAGCTCCATTTTCCCGAGATCGCGCCTGTTTCAATGATTCCACATATTATCCATTTGCGTTGACACTTGAGACACAAAACTACACCAATTTTACATCACAATATCCACTAGGAATCAATAAACGAATAATTAAAACAGCCACTGAACTTCACTCGACAAAATCCCGCCAAAAACTCCTGTCAAACTCTTTATTAACCGACGAAAAAAAGGAGGAGGTTCTCAATTCGACCGCATATATGTTTTTTTTTTTTTTTTTTTTGTGTATGTTCAGCCCTCACTCCGTCATTTATGAACCGATTTCGATTATTTCTTTTTTGTTAGATAGGATACACTTCAAGGGTGGTCCCATGTCAAGGAAGTCAGGATCTGACAGTGGAATCCTGATAAAATTGAGAGAAAACCTCGAAAATTGTGGGCACGTTTAGCGTTTCTGTATGTATGTTCAGCTCTCACTCCGTCATTTATAAACCGACTTTGATTATTCTTTTTTTGCTGGATAGGGTATACCTCAAGGGTGGTCCTATGTCAAGGAAATCAGGATCTGACAGTGAAATACTGATAAAATTGAGAGAAAACCTCAAAAATTGTGGGCACGTTTAGCGTTTCTGTATGTATGTTCGGCTCTCACTCCGTTATTTATGAACCGATTTTGATGATTCTTTTTTTCTTAGATAGGGTATACCTCAAGGATGGTCCCATGTCAAGGACATCAGGATCTGATAATGGGATCCTGAGAAAATTGAGAGAGAACCTCGAAAATTGGGCACGAATATTGTTTCTGTTTACTTTTCATAACTGAATCAGGTATTTGCATTTAGGAACCATCACATCATGAAACTGAGCTGATGATGGAAACCATACCTTTCCTAAACAATAGAAGGCAGATATAAAAACTGGTTTTAGTGACAAATACCACTTAATATGCTTTGACGAAAAGACTTACAATATTGGAGGTAACCTCAACTGGTCAATATCCTGGGAACTTCATGGAAGGATTGTTATATCATCAGCTCAGTGGCAAGAGGAATGATAAAGAATTAGAAATTAGCCTCAGAATGTTAAAAGATGATGCGAGCCACTAAAAATCATTTTTTTTTGTGGCTCGCATCATCTTTTTATTCATTGTCATATAAATGGACTGGACAATTGGATATGTCTGACTATAGAAAAAACAGTTATACAAATATGTGGCATATCGACGCCAAAATCATAAAAATACTGCTATCTCTTTTTAACTTTCTTAAAGTGAAACAGGCTAGTAGTATTTTTGACAGCTACTATTATGGCAACCCTTCATTCCTATCGTCATTGAAATACCTATTTGCGGCCAGTTCGCCATTTTATCCTCTCGGTGTTTGGTACCAAAGTTGGGTATGTCAACTGTCAAATGCTCGTAAACAATGGATATATTTTGTGAATTTTGGAGTCATTTTGCTGTGTTATTGCGTTTGAACTCGGTTGTTTAGTGGAAGTCGTCAATAGCAAGATGCCCAATTGCAATATAATCGGATTTGGCATCAAAAGAAGCGGAAATCACCCAAAGATAACTTTGCACCAGTACGTATACTTAATTTTAGGTGAAATATCTTTAGATTTAGTTATTAAACAAAAGATTCTGGATTCGTTGAAGAGTGTATGTAAAAAGCATTCATAAGGAGATCGGACATTTTTGTATGGGCTCTGGCCCAAGTGGCGTCGGAGCATGAGGCTGATTTTGTTTGAAAGTTCATTTACTAAGCTTACTTTTTTTGTATGGGTGCAAAAAAATCTATCCTGGGAGAAAAAAGTTACAGTGTATATTAAAATACTCATATACTCGTATCTCTCTATTTTCAACAATTTCAATGTGCCTAGCCTTTTCCCAACTATCTTGGCGTCGGCTTCCAGTCTAACTGGATGCAGCGAGATCTCTACAACTCAGTTACTGGGTTATTCGATACCCCCTTTTTTTTTGGTAAGACTGGATTTCAGACTTTCGGGCTTCTGAAGACCCGACGCGATTGTCAAAAATCAACAATTGACAGCCGGGACCAACGGCTTAACGTGCTTTCCGAGACAAGGAGGAGTCTCGGTATGTAAAGATACCCATCCATTGACTAATCCCGGCAAGCGTAGCTTAACGTTATGGATCGACCCGTGCGGCTGTTATTACTTTAGCCATGAGCTCCTCTTATAATGTATATTCTAAACCCATATATTTTCAACTGTTTATTAATTAAATCCATTTATTTTAATCCAAATAAGTTTGATGTTGCCGAACATCTATGAAGACTCAGATGCGTGGTATTAGAAAGGGAAAAAAGATGCAACGCGGCCGCAGCTCAGTAGTCCGTTCGCCTTCCTTCTGCTCAATAAATCGGCTCAATGAAGAGCCACTAGACATGAGTCGTACTTGCAAAATCGCGTACCCATGTACGTCCAACTTTAGACACCAGCGCCAAAAACCAGCGTTCGAGATACTTTGAAGTATTTTCTTTCTGCATCGAAAATTGATCCTTAAAATCTTCATGATTTTAAGGATCAAATTATATTGCACATTGTAATCACGCCTTCCGCGTGATCAGCTTTACTATGCACGTACATATAGCCTTAGCTATGTACATGCTGACTTGCGCGTGGCTGCTGCTGCTCTTGAATGTCATCATGCTTTTCCTCCTCACCTTTGTAAACTCCGTCTGATTTTGACAACCATACAAATTAGCGCACGTACGGCCGCTTTGCTCATGCTTAGGTGTCAAAATCAGCGGAGAAGCTCATTCAGCCATCATTGACACGCTGGACATTGTTCCCAGGGTCCCAGATCCGGATTCCCACATCTGGATTACTAGCATCGGAGGAAAGATTTGGAGCCCTAAGCTCCGAGCACCACCTACATCGTACCCTATCGCAGCCATCCCGCCGCAAAACATCGTGCCGCCGCCACCAGGCTGCTCGCCACGTTGGCTCGCACTACGCCGGGTGCTGATTTGCCGCGTGGTACCTGCCGGCCGTCGCCTTCCGGGCCCTGACGACCTACGAGTCGGTGGCACGCTCCACGCCGGGTATCCAGTTACCCGCGTGGCCTCAGCAGGCCGTCTCCGAGCCGGCTAGACCAGCTGCCAGCCGGCCCATCCTGTTTCCTGTCGACCAACACCTCCGGGGCAAACGCAACGTGGCTTCCCCAAGACACCAAGGCTGAGCCAGGGCAGTAGCGTGCTATCTCCCGGGGAATAGTGAAAATTGTGACTGCAGACCTACCCACACCCTTTCTCTATTTTTAATATATTTTTAACGTTGACCGACCTACGTGTTGTTATTTATTATCCCACGTAGGCTCCTTACGTAACACTGGCGCTACGCACCTAGAGTTTTTGGCGGGATTTTTTCGAGTGAAGTTCTGTGGCTGTTCTGATTATTTGCAAATCGCTCCGTTTATTTATATTAGGGTGTTATTACACCAATCGATCAATTGTCGATCTATGCCAGCGTTCGGTGGTAGAATGGATTAGTCCTCCTCGATCGATAGTAACTATTACACCAATCGATCAATCGACGATCGATGCCATCGATCGATGGTACAATGGATTAGTCGACGTCGATCAATAGTTTCTACTATGTACACCAAACGATCGAGCGTCGATCGATGGTAGAACGGATAAGTCGACGTCGACCGATCGATATTTTATCGACCGGTATCCGTCTATCAGCCAAAGCTATTTCAACAATCGATCAACGTCGATCCGTCGATCAGCCAAAGCTATTACATCAATCGATCAACGTCGATCCGTCGGTCAGCCAAAGCTATTACATCTAACGATCAACGTAGATACGTCGATCAGCCAAAGCTATTACATCAATCGATCAACGTCGATCCGTCTATCAGCCAAAGCTATTACATTAATCGATCAACGTCGATCCGTCGATCCGTCAAAACTATTACATCAATCGATCAACGTCGATAGATCGATTGGTGTAATATCACCTATAAGTTACAGATCAATGTTCTACGCAAGTACCTATTTAAGTATTTTTCTTAAAAGGTTTGGTTAGAAATATTTCTTTAGCCGACTTCCTCGACGATTTAACGATCAATGTTATAAGCAAGTGTTCTTTCTTCCAACAAGGCTTAAAGGCTAGAGTAAAAATACCTACGTATTTCAAAGTACGTTGGTATTTTTACTTTTTAGGTTTGGAAGTATTTATTTGTAAACACAATTGTGCTCTTTATTTATATTTACTGATCAATGTTCTATGCAAGTATTTTTCTTCCAAAAAGACTTGGAAGTTAGAAGTATCCTTCATACGCGATTGTACTCCTTATCTTCATGATTTTAAGGATCAATTTTCGATGCAGAAAGAAAATACTTCAAAGTATCTCGAACGCTGGTTTTTGGCGCTGGTGTCTAAAGTTGGACGTACATGGGTACTCGATTTTGCAAGTACGACTCATGTCTAGTGGCTCTTGATTGAGCCGATTTATTGAGCAGAAGGAAGGGGAACGGACTACTGAGCTGCGGCCGCGTTGCATCTTTTCTCCCTTTCTAATACCACGCATCTGAGTCTTCATAGATGTTCGGCAACATCAAACTTATATGGATTAAAATAAATGGATTTAATTAATAAACAGTTGAAAAGATATGAGTTTAGAATATACATTATAAGAGGAGCTCATGGCGAAAGTAATAACAGCCGCACGGGTCGATCCATAACGTTAAGCTACGCTTGCCGGGATTAGTCAATGGATGGGTATCTTTACATACTGAGACTCCTCCTTGTCTCGGAAAGCACGTTAAGCTGTTGGTCCCGGCTGTCAATTGTTGATTTTTGATAATCGCGTCGGGTCTTCAGAAGCCCGAAAGTCTGAAATCCAGTCTTACCAAAAAAAAAGGGGGTATCGAATTACCCAGTAACTGAGTTGTAGAGATCTCGCTGCATCCAGTTAGACTGGAAGCCGACACCAAGATAGTTGGGAAAAGGCTAGGCACATTGAAATAGTTGAAAGTAGAGAGATATATGAGTATTTTAATATACACTATAACTTTTTTCTCCCAGGATTGATTTTTTTGCACCCATACAAAAAAAGTAAGCTTAGTAAATGAACTTTCAAACAAAATCAGCCTCATGCTCCGACGCCACTTGGGCCACACCCGCCCGTTCTCCTTTCCCATTTGCCTTTCTTTTTAACAGTTGTATTTCGTGAAATCATTTTCTTGTTTTTGTAGGGATAGAGTAGTGCATTCATGACATTTTTGTTTATCGATAATGCTATATTATTATGGTTCTTTATTGGCTTTACGTTTTACTTTTAAGGCTGTCTGCTAATAAACGAAAAAAGAAAACTTTGCTGGTAACAATCAGTGTTGTATGTAACTAAGATGTCAACAAAAACAATTCATAACCTGTTCCCTTCACTTTGAAGAGAATCATGTTTCAACCGGACACTGAATAAAGTGACACTGCGTGACGATGCTTTACGTTCACGAACCATAATGGTAAGTAACATTGTTTTTGTTATAAAATGATTGCGTAGTGGGTGATAAATGATGGTGATGACTTCAAGTGCAACACTTGCCTAACGGGCACAAAGAGTGTGTTTGAGTGTAGTCCTAAGATTAAATGCCAAAATAAGACAAACTTGTTTATTTAGTTGCACTAAGTACATACGTACATACTCCTTTTAAAGGAGTTTTTTAATGTCACCAGTAGTCTGCTTTTTGTGTCAATGGACTTTTAAATTATATTAGAATGGACTTTTAAGTATATTAGCAGTGTCATTCTGTAAAAATTTCCCTGTGAAAACTTGGGTGAGGTGAACATTAAGTGAGCTTATGTACGATTATTTACCTCATTATCCACTCGAGAGCTACTGAACTAGTGAGCTATTGAGCGAGTGAGTGAGAAGTGCACTCAACGACCGAACGAGAACTCTTTTCAACCTACAAATTGCAAATTAAATGAGGCCATTTAAAATAATAAGTAACAATCCAAATAATAAAATTGAGAAACATCAAACATATTAATAATTTTATTGCTTGTTTACAGCCTGCAATTCCATCAAATATGTCTGGCATTTTAATTGAAAGTGATCAAAATCAAGATGAACTCTCAACATCTGGATATGGTGCTCTGAATATGGTATTTAGTCACCAGCACGTCCGCTGCGGCAGGTTTAGCCGCTAACGTCTCCGCTGCACCAGATTTAGCCGCTAGCACCTCTGCTGCGCCAGATTTATCGGTATGACTAGCTTCAGTTTTTCTTGTCATCATTATTTGCGAATTTGATCTCAATGATAATATGTCATCGACTGAATTAAGTCTATGTGGGAGATATCTCTCGCTTGACTTCAATATCAACTATAGCTTACTTTTATTTTATTTGATTTCAGGTACACATTTAAAATTATTAAGAAATTAAAGGACAAATGTCAAAAAAAGTCCAAGAAGAAAAGTCCAAAAAGAGACTTAATGAGAAAGTTAGAAAACAAACGAAAAAAAAAACTTCAGTAATAATTTCTTTCCCTTTAGATCTTTGATAGATTTAGAAGGAAAAGAAACTTATTAAATTGAAAACCCCAAGCTTTTTTTATTAATTAAAAGTGTAATAGAGGTATACATTAATTTGAGATACAAATATTGTGGGAAGAACTACTACTACTCTACTGAAAAAATATCACACAGAAATTACCTGAACAAAATTGTATTGTTCAGATATGAATGAGATTGATTTGTTTCATATAAAGACTTTATTATAATTATTGTTGACTTTTAATTAAAACACAAAAATCATCTACATGTTAGAAAACATATGTATTGGAGATATCCGTGCCAGGAGCCCACTGCAGATTCAGCGTCATTTGTTTTCTTTGAACTTGTTGCCTCCGTCTCGAAGGTCTACATAACGCAAGGTTCTAGAATAACACTAATACATTTACACATTTACATACTTTTACATTTCCTTTTAATTGACACAAAATATCCTATGTACCTACTTACTGCATTTCGTTTCTTGTTATAGCTAAAAGTATAAATTCCAAGATACTAAAAACTAAAAAAAACTGACTTCAAATAAAAAAAAATATTATTTTTGAAAAGTGACTTGTTTGGAACTTTTCATTTGATTTTTTAAGTCGGGTTTTTGAAAATGATTTTTATTTTTATTTTATACACTTCAGGAAGTCAGATTTTTGGAATAGCCTCCTCGAACCCTTTATTTTGATACCCCACTTAATATAGTTAGTCGACTTTCATTTTTTTTTTTTTTACAATTTATGGCGTCTGGTGGTCGCCATATTTTATTTTGATTACTGTCATGTCATTAGTAGCACTCACAAGACTATATCAATTGACGTAAGAATTATTAAAATTGGCCCACGCTTTCGGTCTCTAGAACACCTCAAAGGAACAAATATACATACATTTAATCATAAATACATACATAGGCTGATAAACACATTACCCTCCCTTGTCGGGTAAAAAGTAAACTACGTATTGCGGGGTTCTGGAAAATCATGGCGCTTCTGACCTTCTGGTCGCAAGAAAACTAAACCTTAGTACCGTTCTAGCGCTGCCTGTCTATACTGTTTTGTTTAGAAGACTTATTGTTTCAGCGCGAACATTAGTTACTCTAGTCAAAATGTAGCATTTCCTTTGCTTTTATGATAGCCTCTCTATTACGTAGTAACATATTACCTCAATGCCACTGGTAAAAATACCCGTTCATATTGTACCGTAACAATATGAAAACATTCTCACAATCTTTTATCGATGTTTTTAATAAAGAGATATCGATATGGGCTACCCTATTATCCGCCATTTTATCCTCTCAGTGAAGTGTAGGTATGGCACGTTTTTCTTGTAGGTACCTATTCCTAGTCCCTAAAATTTATATGTCAATGCTACTATTATAGTCATCTGTGATGACAAATGAGTGAAAATGACAGTGACACCTCAAATTGTCTCTGGCAAAGAAAATAAATAAAGCAGCGCAGAAAAAAAATCAAAATAAACGTCAGATCTTACGACAGTTCAGTAAATTATCGAATTGGAAAAGTTTCTTTGTTTGTCTGTTTGGATATTTGATCGGCTCGAAAGAGCCGATAACAAGCGTATCAAGGTGGCCGGAGCGCGGCCTGAGGCGCGTATGATGTGGGAGGAGGGCGGCAGCAGCAGCAGCGGCGGCGCTTCCAGCGCCAAGAACTCAGAGCTCGCCAAGCAGGAGGCCATCTTCAACGAGCTCATGCAGGAGTGCCGCCACAGCGCGCCCGGCGCGCGCCTCTCCGCCAAGATGCGCACCGCGCTCGAACGGTACGTAGCGCCTCACTCACCAGCTAGCCTGCGCCAAGGGCATGTTACCCCTTACTTATTATTATCGTCGACTTGCATAGTTTTCTGGATCTTTAGAGCGGATGCTTCCAGGAAAAACGATGAAATTTGAAGTGATAGAATTTGAGTGTCGCTTACTGTTCTTCTATTTTATTTAACTAAGCATTCATGGGTAACATGGCCGCTTACCGACGTGGTGGACACTAACGTTTCATGTGCATGCACAGTGAAGTTAAGTCGTAGTGTAGCAAACTTAAGTCATAGCTCAGCCATGAGCTGCTGTGAAACAGCACCTCTAATGCTGGTTCCACTAGGAGGTATTTATTTTATTTTAGAATACTCCCTAACAAGTCTTGTTATACTATTCAGAGGTATTGCAATAATAGCAACGCTAGACACATTTACAGGCTTCTATTGTCACAAAAGTATTAGCACTTCCTTTGTACCTTGTCGTGGTGGTCTCCCACATGGCATATGTTCTGTTGCTACCTACAACTAGTGTGGATAGCTGCTTGTTGACTCCGAAGCTACACTCATGGTTCAATTCACAGGATATTGGTGTTGATTCTGTTATGCACAAACTAAACTTAATTTAGGATATTGCTATCTTTTTCTCTCTAATAAAACAAGAAAGAGACGGACGTAAATTAGAGCTGTCAAATTTAGTTTGAACTAATATTTCCATACAAATTAAGGGTACACATAAAAACATGTCGTCTAAAAACACGGCGAAGCGCAAGGCGTAAACTAGTTTGACATCTCTAACTTAGTGCATAGCTATAGCCGTCCTTTTCTCGCACTGCCTTTTAGTAAAAGATAGCAATTCTCTAATTTTAGTTTAGATATTGAACAAGAGAATCCGTGCCATTGTAATTGTTTTGCAGTTTTAAGTTGTAGAGTCATAAGCCACTTCTTTGTTTGACATAATTTTTGTTTGATAAAGCATGTGGAGGCATTGCTCAGTTGGGCAGGATGCTACCTAAGAAAGCCTGAATACTGTGTTTTTTGTTTACAGCAATACTTTGATTGAGATAATTTATAATTGACTGACAATTAGCATTGTTCTTTAATTAATTTTCACTGTACACTGTACCTCTTTACTTTTATAATACCTTATCATCATCATCAGCCTTTTAATGTCCCCACTGCTGGGGCACAGGCCTCCTCTCTGTGAAAGGGGTGTGGCCCGTAATCCACCACGCAGGCGCAATGTGGCTTGGTGGATGTGATATGTCTATGAATTTTTGGTTTTAGGAAATGCCGGTTTCCTCACGATGTTTTCCTTTACTACCTGGGTTGAACTCACAACCTACAACTTGTTGAATATTTTCACTCTTGGAGATCATCGGCTCTTAGCAAGGGACCTATCGTTGTTTTTTTTTAAGATTGATAGGCTCGTGCTTGACTACTATCTCACCTGATGGTAGTCGAAAGTCACAGCCGTTACCACTGGGCCACCACTGCTCTTGATACCTTATAATGTGGTTATTTTCATCGTCCAAGAAATAAGCTGCCATTTACAATGTGTGTAATAGTGGGTAGTGGGTCAAGTGCGCATTTTTATCAATAACGTCAAGATAAGTGCGTGTAGGAGTAAATTGCGCATTATAGCGCCACCACGGCATACAAGCATCATCAATCTACGGCACGTCATTTTTATCAATAACATCAAGATAAGTGCGTGTAGGAGTAGGTATATTGCGCATTACGGCGCCACCACGTCATACAAGCATCGTCAAACTACGCCACTTCATTTTGTTGTGCACTGGGAATAGGAACCTGAAACAGAAATGAGTTTACTCCTAACAAACAAGAATTGGAGCTAATAACTAATTATTACACATCTTTCTTATTTGGGAATCGCTCTGCAAAGCCACATCGTTGGTAATTTTTTTTTTATTACTCATGTTATGTCACAACTCACCCACCGGTTGTTTTTTTATGGCAGATTTGGCATGAAAATCTGCTAAATGTAGATCAATTTCACAAAAGCAGGCGTATTTCTTTCAAGGTAGCGCATAATTATTTTAATGCATGGCTGCTGCTTTGAAAGAATTATTTCACAACTGGCAGAACTCTTGAGTCTAAACTGAAACACAGCTACTGCATCCACCAGGTACTTGTTAAGGAAGTTCACAAAAAAACTATGACCAACTAGCCAAACCTCCTCTGATAACTACTCAACAATTTATGAGCATGTTAGATTAATATATGTAGATATTTATATATAGGTCAAGCTTTAAAGTCAAGACGATCACTAACTATTTACTGTGTATGAAAACTATGAATGTGGTGTGTAAGGAAGGGGTTTATTAAGAAAAGCACAGGAAGACAAGACTAGGTATTTATTTCCAATAGGCTTCATTAATCGAAAATCAAGTTGCCTGTTCACAAAACTAGGTCTTCATGGAGAAGAACGAGGCAAAAACTCTATGGTAGCTTTATTTTATTATTATATCGACACATCATAAATAATCGTTTATCACAATAAATCTAATATAATCTAGCATCTTATAATTTATCACTTGTGCCATATTACAACGATAATTAATATCTTGTCATTTAGAAACAATAAAAATGGCAAGGCAAAGAGCATGATTAGGTATTCCTTAATACCATTTAATATAAGTAGAAATAATGATAAAACATCAAATAAATTAAGTGAACCTTGGTAAGCCTTCATACTCGATTTTTCAAAATATATGGGATTATAATTATAATAATAATGATAAGGGCCTTACTCCACTCTCCTTGGCTAACGAGAACTGGCGCAAACCTCTAGTGCTTGACACTAACGATCGCAGCGAAGTATGGCAGAGTAAGGAACTTCACGGACGCTTTTTCCGGGCACTACATGGGCCCGATGTAGACCAGTTAGCGTCCGTAGCCTGGCTGCGTGTCGGTGGCCTCTTTGGGGAAACCGAAGGTTTTGTCTGTGCAATTATGGACGAAGTTATCATGACGAAAAATTACCGGAGATTTATTGTGAAGGACGGCACGGTTGACATAAATGTCGGGCATGTCATCGTCCGGGAGAATCAATCCGCCACATAATCTCTGGTTGTTCTAGTCTAGCTAACGGTGAGTACTTGCATAGGCACAACCTTGTAGCCAGGATTATCCATCAGCAACTTGCTCTGAAGTACTCTCTTGTGGAATCGGAAGTGCCGTACTACAGATATGCGCCCGACCCAGTTCTCGATAATGGTCATATTTCATTGTACTGGGATCGGTCCATCATCACTGACAGGACTATTGTAGCCAATAAGCCTGATATAGTGGTGGTGGACCGAATCGAGAGGCGTGCAATGATTGTTGACATTACCGTCCCACATGACGAGAACCTCGTGAAAGCCGAGAAAGATAAACAAATCAAGTATATTGACTTGGCTCGCGAGGTTGTCGACATGTGGGATGTGGACTCAGCGATCATTGTACCGATAGTCGTGTCAGCCAATGGCTTAATAGCCACGAGCCTCGACCAACACCTCAGGAGGCTCTCGTTAGGCGGCTGGATCAAGGGCTTGATTCAGAAAGCAGTACTTCTGGACACGGCTCGCATTGTCAGGCGGTTCCTTTCTCTGGAGCCCTGACCGCCGGTAGCTTGGACCCTGCTCCCGATACCGGTGGGATACTATTTTTTATATTTTTAAATGTTTTTTTTTATCCTTTATATTTAAATATTTAAAAATGTAAATAATATGTCTATAAAAATAAATAAACGGAATAATAATAATATACTTTTATTGTACAAATGGAAACACACACTCAAGTTAGTCATACACATAACGAAAGTGTACAAACGGTGGTAAAAATAAACAAGTTGAACAGCTGGCTCCTGAACTAAGTAAAAAGAGACTTGTATCTCAGGAGCCAAAGTTTCTCATATACATAGGTTGTCCTAATTAAATGCAATCAGGCAAGAACTAGCTATTTATGTAAATAATGGTCCATGATCATTATTCTATTCAACATAATAAAAGTAATCCAATACAATAACACAGTAAAATAAATAACACAGTAATGGTAATCAAAAATATAATAATAACAGCAATAAAATAACTTTTTTTTGTTTGTGTGTCGTCTCGCACGTCAACCTCTGAGGCTGTCGGCTACTTAAACAGGCTTGCCTGTGGCGGCTTTAATGAGAAAGATGTGCCTGGGAAGTATGTGCAGTTGATCCGAGCGATGTACAGTCGATGCAGTACCCAAGTCCGGTCTGCAGTGGGCACTACTGACAGTTTCAGTGTAGCGGTCGGTTTACACCAGGGATCGGCTCTCAGCCCTTACCTCTTCCTGATGGTAATGGAAGCTCTGACGTCGGACATCCAGGAAGAGGCTCCCTGGTGTATGCTGTTTGCTGATGACATTGTGCTGGTTGCCGAAAGCCACTTAGAGGTCCAGAGCAGATTGGAGATGTGGTGGCAAAGACTGGAGAGTGTGGGCCTGAAATTGAGTAGAACCAAAACGGAATATCTGTTCTGCGATTTCGGCGGTCTCTCCAGTCCTCCAGATGGATGAAATGGCGACAGGTCAATGGAACAACTTGCGACCGACGGATGCCCTTTAAGTTAAAAGGGAAAATCTATAAGTCCGTGATTAGACCTGTTGTACTGTATGAGTCAGAATGTTGGGCTGTGAAAGAGACGGATGAAAAAAGATTGCATGTGGCGGAGATGAGAATGTTGAGATGGATGTGTGGAGTAACGAGAATGGATAAAGTGAGAAATGAGTACATTAGAGGTAGTTTAAAAGTGGCGCCAGTCACAGAAAAGTTGAAAGGGAACCGCTTATCTTGGTATGGTCATGTAAAGAGGAGGGATGAAACACATGTAACTAAAAGAGTTATGAATATAAATGTGGATGGATGGATGGAGAGGGAGAGGGAGGCCAAAGAAAGGATGGATGAATTGTGTGAGGAGTAATATGAAATAAAAGGGAGTTGGTGATAGCGTGACGGCTGACAGGACAGAATGGAAGAAAAAAACGTGTTGCGCCGACCCCAAGTAACATGGGATAAGGGCAGGAAGATGATGACTTTTATTTACATAGCCAACTGACGTCATTAAAATAGAGCAATATGGCGTCCACTGCGTCCAGCGTTTTCGTCAATTTACGCGCGAAATTTGAAAATGTAAAATTTAAATGCATTTTTATGGCACTTATTGATTGAATAATTTTTTTTTGTTTTTTTTTTATTGGTTTATTAGCACTATAGAATCTAATTGAGACACTTTTTAAAAATGGGTGTAATACCCTATTTTGAAATTTGCCAAATACGCTATTGGTCAAGTAATTTAAGTACAATCAACTATAAAAATGAAAGTACCTAATGATATTTTTTTATAAGCTCATTTATTCAATTTATATTTATTTACATAGAATTCATACCCAACACAATGTTTTAAACACTTTAACACATCTAATTTTCCACTCAATATACATATATTTCTATTATTTTTTCTATTTTGGCATCTTTTATGATGTTGGATGTTTTCCTCTGCTTCTCATCTTCTCTTTTAACTTTATTTAAATAATATTTCGCTTCTTTTTTTAAAATACTTTACATGCAAATATCATGTTTTTCTTGTACTTTAATCCCTAATCTCCGATGTCAAGCCTCGACTGCGTTAGTGGTACGATGGCGTTAATTTGCACAACATCACATGTCCTGAGAAATCCTTTTTTCCACTGCTAAGTAACGTATTTTTGAAAATTTTCCACCCTATTACCATTTTCTGGTATCATCTCAAGTATTGCTAACCATCCTTCAGTAATATACTGATAGGGCAGTAACGCTACATTTGTGGTTAGTCTAACAACTTTTTTCAAAGCGTCGTCAGTCATCATTCCAAGTGCTTTTGCTTTTTTATAAATAGCTTGATTAAAATAAAAAAAAAACAGCCTTTAGGGAGACAAGAACATAAGGAAAAATGTGAATTCAAAAAGTTATGTGAATTCTAAACGCATGTTTTCATCGACTGTACGTAGACTTGACCAATAGCGTATTTGGCAAATTTTGTAATTAGACAAAAAGACGATTGGACGAACTACAGCTTTGACCAATATCAAATTTGACGAACTGCCGATTTGACGAATATCAGACTTGACCAATGTCGTTCAACCCGTTCAAACTGACTGGTTCAATGCATCTCCATCACATTCACGTTCACGTTCCAAATCTCGATTAAAAGCGTCGTTAATTCCCGATTTGGCGTTATTTTTCCTAACTTGACTAAAAAACTGTCGCCCATGAGGTACCACATGTCTTCGATCAAAAACAAAGCCTGATTATATTTTTTATCACCTCATTTACCTTGAAATCGGGATAACCTTAACTGATACGATCTTAAATATCTTACTGGTACCTAGAACTTAACTAATTATGATAGATATTGCGTGATTTCACCGTTGGTATTAGAAATCTGAACGCCAAAAACCGCCATTATACTTCGGGTCTCAACCGAAGACGATTACAAATTTACTTGCAGCAGTACATGCGAAGGTGCTGTCTTTGTCTTTGCCACACTTTTAGATATTTAGAAAAAATAAAAACAAAACCATGACGGAGTGTCCTGTCTCGCTCCCACCCCCGGCACGCGGCGCTGTCGCTCTCGCCCATTATTCATTACGTGTTTTCGTGTTGACGGAGTCACACTGCAAAAAATATTATTGTTTACACGGTTTTTAGTTTGTTATAGCCTTACAGGAACATCAAAGTTTAAAGTGGGAAAACAGCCTTACAGGAACATCAACGTTTAAAATGGGAAAACGAAAGCGTTCGCGATCTAAGGATAGTGATGATTATTATCGTAGTATGCGAAAAAAGGTGAAAAAACTCGAGCGTAAACTGCAAAGATACCGACAAAGTAGTTCGTCATCTTTGGAACGTTCTTATTTCGAAAGTTTATCTGGTTATGAAAATGATGTTGGATGTCTGGACGAACAAGGTAGGTACTTACAGAATTAACTATTATTAATCATTAGTCTTAATACTTAGACTGTGACTCAATCTGAAAATAAAAAAAATTTCGGTGTAGGGTACACCGAAATTTTTTTTTAGTAACTTATGAGAAAAGGTATAAATTTATTACGCCTGTATTCCCCAAAGGGCAGGTAGAACTGTGTAGTAGGTACTCAGATTCATAGTGAAAAAAGAAAATACCTGTGAATGGAAACCCAGATCAGTCGTCGGTAGTCTTGTTTGCGATAACCAGACCAAAGAGGCATTCATTGTTACAAAATTACTACGCTATTTATATTTTTGTTGTTGGTACCTAGTTGGTACAATGAAATCGCAATTAATCTAAACGTATCTCCACGTATATCGTGTTGAAGATAAGACGTTACTTAAAACGTTAATCGTTATGAAGTTGTGAAACAATTTCAATATTTCCTCCATGTAAATCGTGTAGGGGACAGTACAATCTCCACGTAAATCGTGTCGAAGATTTCAAGTACCTACCTTTTTTGGTTTGGGAACTTGGTCAGTATGGACCATAGTGTGATAACTTTTATTCCTTTCTCCACGTATATCGTGTTGAGATAATTTATCAAACCTCCATGTGAAACATGTTGAGATCCTAATTGTCTTGCTCCGCGTAAATCGCGTTGAGTAGCCATTGAAATCCTATGACGATGCTTATTTACAGGTGAAGAAATCCCAAAAGTGGAAGCCAATTTGAGGGAATCGGATGTACAGGCCGCGCCGGCACTTTCGGAACTGATCGTACCGTCTGCGTCTGTTGCTGAGGAAGCTCTGGTGTCCACAGATGCTGAGAAAACTGAAGAGGTACTTGATTCTGAAATTTTAATGATGCTAGGTGAAGATCCATCTACCCAGAAGTAACATGGGGAGGATTTACATAAAGATATTATTATATTACTATTGTCAAGTATACGCACCTACCAGCGATGCGAGTGAAAGTGATATAAATATATTTTATGATCAACTACAAATAGCCATAGAAAATAGTAATAAAAAGTTCATATTAATGGGTGACTTCAATGCTTGCGTGGGCCAACCACAGCCCGAAGATAAGAGATATATATAGGTATTGGGTCCGTACTGCTTTGGAAAAAGGAACAAAAGAGGTGAAAAACTAGTACAATTTGCATATCAAAATAATTTCACAATAATCAACAGCATATTTAGAAAGAAAACCAACAAACTATGGACATGGCTCTCACCCAGAAAAACCAAAAACCAACTATATTATACTCTTCTCTTACCAACACTAAAGAACACATCAGAGATATCGAAATAATAAACAAGCTTAATTATCCTAGCGACGCACATAGGGGTATTTTGCTAATCTACGCGGCCAAAAGTAGAATTTACAAACTGTAGATAATGTTGAATAGGACGACTACCTGAGCTAGGGGACAGTCCAGGGAACAATAACCCGCCCTCCCCGCTCCGCTACCTGCACTAGTCGCGTCACGCAGTTAGTCGGAATTCGATCGTTCAACTTGTTGTTTGTGTCTGTTCTCGGCGCTCGTGCAAAAACATTAACTTTGAAGTTAAATATTAAATATATTGCGTGAACTTGAGACGTGTTTGTGATGGATCCTGATGTAGCAGGTATTTATGCTGTATTTTATCATTTTTTTTAATATTTTCATTAGTACAAAGGTAAGATATAATCATTTGAAAGTACCCACATGTTAGGGCGATTTTTCATTGTAAATATTTTATTTCTTCGTCTATTTGTTATACTATCAAGTTAGATCCTGCCATTATTCCATAGACAAATAAAAGTTTGAAGCTTTGAGTAGTAAAAAATAAAAAATACTGCCGCGGATAAGTGCGGATACGTTATGTTTCGATAATTTGAACTTATTTTGAGTAATGTACAAAAAAATGACTGTAATTCTTATAATTAAAAAAAAATATACCTCTTTGTTTTAGGTTCACGAGGTACCTCGGGGGTAAGAGTAGTGACCCGTAAATACATGTTTGGTCGTGTGCAGAGCTATGATTTGCCGAATTTGGAGGAAAAACTCAATTCCTTCAGAAGCCATTTATTGTCTAGTGAAGATTACACGGAAGAACAAATTGAGACCCTGAAACGTAACTTTTCGCACTTCAAATCACAAATTAAGCAAAGATGGCTAAAAGCACATAAGAAGGAGGACGTATTTCTCAAAGTTAACCACTCATGGCTTGAAGGAACGTTTGAGATACCCGCAGTTTCACAAAATCGACCAGGACGGCCATCTAAGTTATTTAACGAATCGAGTGAAAGGACCAAGAAGAGGAAAACTGAAGAGGTTCGGTCTGTTGTGGCACAAGATATTATTATTCATGCAGCTCAACTCCGTTCAACCAAGATATTTTGAATCGGTTGCTTTTGACATCAGATCCTCTTATAAGTAGTATGAGAAGCTTAAAAAGAAGAAAAATGCAGAGTTTTTTGCCTGAAACTATCGCGCTTCTCATGCCTGGGGAACCTAATGTTGATACTTCAGAGAGCGATGAAGAAAATCAATAATTTAATTTTTTCTTTTAATTTTTTTTTTACAATTACTCTAGGAAAATATTATAAAATGAATATATATTAATAAAACCTCTTTTATACCACAAAAAGTATTTTTTCTACTAATTTATATCCTTTAGAAAATAATAAGAACTTAAAATAATTTTGGCCGCGTAGATTGTCAAAATACCCCTATGTGCGACGATCGACTTGTGAGATGTACCTTTCAACTTACAAGATCTAATAAAAGTAGAGCTAACTATGGCCACAATCACATCACTCTTAGAACACGACAAGACGAAGAACTCGAACACGAACTTGAAAACCTGAAAGAAAATCTAAAATTTTTCTATAGAAATAACTGTGATAATATTGAGCTGTATTACGAAAAACTAAAGAAAATCATCGCTTCTGCACTAAATTGTTCCAAAACCACAAGACATCGGCGCCAAAGTATAACTTCCCACAATACAAGAATGCTATTAAACAGAAGGAACGAACTACAACATAAAAAACCTCGAACAAAAGAAGAACAATTGGAACTTAGTAGTCTCTACAAAAATGTTCATAAAATAATTAAGAAAGAATACGAAGCCCATAGACTGAAAATAATAGAGAAACATTTAATAACTACAGGAAGCTTGAAAAAGGGTTTAAAGAGCTGAACTCCACAAAAACTTGGATCCCAAATATTAAAGTAAAACCATCTAATAAAGAAACTTTCTTAAGATCTAAAATTATAGAGACAGCTACTAACTTTTACAGAGACACGCGGCGGCGGTCGGGATATTCTTCACAGATAAATACTGCAAAACAAACTTCTAATGAAAGTCTGGAAAAGTCAGAGGATATAACAACGTCACATACCATAGGGTATGTGACTCTACAAAGATTTTCCAAAGATGAGATCATCAAAAAGATAGAGTTTCTAAAGCGAGGAAAGAGCAGCGGTCCAGATAATATAGCCAACGAAATACTCATAGCAGGAAGATATCTACTTGCACCACCTTTAACAACCCTCTTCAATAAAATTCTAGACTGCAGGCAAATACCAAGAGAATGGACAAAATCAGATATCATTTTATTATACAGGCTGTAACGGAAAGGTGTGGTCATATTTTAGGAACCGGTTCTGCCCATGGATATGAACAACATTCTCTAAGAAAAAACAGAAAATTCCAAAGAAAAAATTGGACTTTCCATACAAAGTTATCATCAGCTGATCAACATTTGTACGGGAGGTAAAAATTTCTTCAGGTTTTCTTGAAGAAAGTTGTTCATAACGATGGGCAGATGCAGTTCTTAAAATATGACCACACCTTTCCGTTACACCCTGTATAAAAAAGGAGACCCAGCTAAAATTGCTAACTATAGTCCTATCAGCTTACAATCAAATCTCTACAAACTATTCGCCTCGTGTTTGGAAAAACGCATCTCTACCCTTACAGAAACTTATCAACCAGTTGAACAAGCGTGATTCAGGGCAGGATTCGCAACCACAGACCATATTCACGCCCTAGAACAAGTCATAGAGAACCAAGAGCACAGACGACCTCTCTACTTGGCATTTATAGACTACGCTAAAGCATTTGACTCAATTTCTCATGGGAGCATGTGGGCGGCTCTACAAGATTGCAAATACCGGAAGAAACAATCGAACTCATACAAGACATCTACAAGAAAAGCGTTAGTCGAGTAAAACTGGACAGGAAAGGTGAGGAGATAATTATATGTAGAGGCGTAAGACAGGGTGATCCTTTATCTCCAACTATATTCATAACTGTACTCCAGAGTATAATGAGAAAACTAAATTGGTATAAAAACGTATTAACATCAAAGGAAACTACCTGAGTAACTTAAGATTTGCAGATGATATCGTATTGTTCTCAGAAATTGCATCACAGCTTAAACAAATGATAAACTAAACTCTGTCAGCCATGCTATAGGCTTAGAACTGAATACAGACAAAACAAAAATTATGACCAACAACACTATAATACCCATCGAAATTAACAACATACCACTGGAGTACGTACAAGAATATATATATATCTAGGAAAGCAGATATCTTTCAAGCAATATAGACATAAGGATGAACTAAACCGGCGAGTGAATATGACATATTCTGGAGCTACAAAGAAGTTCTAAAAGCTGATTTTCCCCTTACGTTAAAAAAGAAAATTCTAGATTCATGTCCCCTACCCTGCCTTTCATACGCAAGCCAAACATGGATTTATAATAATAATAATAAAACTTTATTGCAGACCATAACAGATCCATAAACACATAATTTCTAAAAAAAGTACAAAAACAATTCGATTAAATTAAGTTAGAATATACAAAAATGTCAAATAAATAATCATTATAATTAAATGTCAGTTAATTAAAAAAATAAAAAATTAAAATAATAAATACATTCAAAAAAAAAAAAAAAACAATGTCAATAACTTATAATAATAAATAAGACAAAAAAATTAAATAAAATCAATAATACAATAGAACAACCATATAAAAAGAAAAAACAATACAAAAAAAAAAGAAAATGGCACAACACAGTATACCTACACTCAAGCAGCTATTTCCAGCCAGTAGTAGGTCGTGGTAGCATACATTCTATCAGCAAGTTCTTTTACTATACTGTTTCTACACGTACCAATCCTGGACATGAATGATACGATTCTGTTCCTCTGAATGGCATTGAACGCATTCAGCCTTGCTTCCGCGAACATGCCAGAGGCACTACAGTTTCGCTTCAACCCCATTAGGTGTCTGAAGATGTTGTTGTACTGAACACGTATGCCATCCCAGGACTTCTTCGTATACTCAGTCCAGAGCTGGCACGTATAGAAACTTTGACAGTACGTTCTGAATAGGTGCACCTTAGTCTCCACTTTAGCTTTAAAAAATCTTCTTGCAACCATGTTTCCCACAACCGACAGGGCACGACGCTGACGATCAATATCCGCATCGTCCTTCATGTTCGATGTCAGTATGTGACCAAGGTACTTAAACCTCTCTACAACCCTCACTATCTGCCCCCCAATGGACACAGGTGGAACATAATTAGGCCCCTTTCCCGACCTGAATATCATCAGTTCTGTTTTCTGAGCATTGTAAAGTAAGTCATGATTTTTCGCATACTGATCACAAATAAGCAGCAGCTTCCTTAAGCCTTTAATTGAGGGGCTGAGCAGAACCATATCATCAGCATAACTCATGTTATTCACATAACGATTACCTAACCTGAGTCCCACTGGTACCCTGCTCAGCTCCTCAATCAGATCGTTTATGTACAGATTAAACAGGTCGGAAGAGGTCAAACCCCCCTGCCTAACACCACATGCCAGCCGATAATCCTCGGACACAGCACCGTCCCATCTAACATTATTATTTTGATTACAATACCAAAATTTGAGAAGCCCCGTAATCACAGCTGGAACATTATTCCGCTCTAGCTTTCCCCATAGCAGGTCATGATTAATTGTGTCAAAAGCGCGACTGAGGTCGAGGAAACAGGCGTAAACACTGGTTTCCTGATCGACATAACACTTGACAACCTGTTTGAGGGAGAATATAGCCATATCCGTTGACACTCCAGGCCGAAAACCAAACTGACCGTCGTCAATTCTAATTGCCGGACTCAGCTTTTTATGGATCAATCGCTCAAGCACCTTGGCCACAACTGTCGCGAGAGAGATAGGTCTGTAATTGACCATGCCCGAGACATCACCTGTCCTGTTTTTGGGACAGGAACAACTACAGTGCGAATGAGATCCGCTGGCAAATAACAATGACTAGCAAAAAGGTTAAAAAACTGTGCCAAAACACTACAGATATACTGGCCCGCATTCACTAAATGCTCTAAACTAAGGCCGTCATAACCTGGAGACCTTCCACACTTCATACCTCTGAGCACGGCAAGTACGTCATCGGTTGTGACATGAAAGGCCTCCCCACCATTGCTATACTGCAACTTCTTTACTGACTCAACGTGCGACTGCCTGACAGGTGGCGACACAAAAAAGTGTTTGCGGAATTTATTCGCAATAACAGTCTTATCCGTCTCCCCTTCCACATTAACAGGAGTACCAGTTTTCGGATTCAGCTTCTTAACTTCCTTCCAGAATTTTACAAAATTTTTAGACGATTTATGTCGGGCCAGTATATCCATTTTGATTTTATCTTGATTATTCTGTACGTATTTGAGGGCTGTTTTAAACTCCCTTCGCGCGATAGACATTTGTTCATGATAATATCCCGAGCATGGCCTACCACACTGAACCCACTGTAAAAAAGTTTGCCTAGCCAGAACGTGAAACTGTCTCACATGATAGTTCCAACCTACCACAGTATGCTTAGTCTGTTTTGTACAGTAATATGTACGTTCCGCAGACGATTGCAACGTTTGAACAATATCCGAGTAAAATAAATCAATTAACTTGGTATGTTCCGAATCCGTACACAATTCACTATCACAACAAAGATTAAAGTAAGTTTTGTTACGCATTTCACTAAAATTCTCATTACATAATTTACAAAATGTATCTATTTGTTTACTATTCCTGTTACCCCATATACATTTAATACGTTCCGACGTAGTATCTGCAGTTATTGCTTTACAAATAATGTTATCAAACATCACCTGTACCACAAGCGGAAAGTGGTCAGACAGGAACGCGTCATACAGCACGCATACATGACTCACTATTGCCTCGGCCGCCACGGAGACAACACAGTGATCGAGCCATCGACGCGAACCGTTAGCGTCACTGATAAAAGTATGAGTGTTTACGTCTAGCCACTTACAGTCAATACAGGATAACGCCTCTTCCGTACAGTAGTCCATCAACTCTTTTCCAAACCTGGCACCGGGGTGGGCATTGAAGTCCCCCATCACAAGCACAGTTTCAATGTCCATACTTTCTATAATCGCAAGACACTGTGACAACACCGGGAAGTTGTCTTCACTATCGGTAGGCATGTACACACTGAATACTAACATGCTCCGGTCCCCGCGCCTGAGCTGCACTGCAACCATACGGTCGTTATTGCACTGCACAATTTCCACGTTTGTAAACACACGCTTATCCCACAGGAGCGCCACACCACCGTACGGTCTCCCTCGCACCACTCCCCGCTCCGTGTCAATTGCAGATACACCATGGCTGCCAAACTGCTTGTTTATTGTACTTAATAAGTCCAAATCATGAGGGAACAGCCATGTTTCTTGAAGTGCAATTATCAAGATGAGATAGTGGTCAAACGCGAGCCTATCAAACATAAAAAAAAAAAAAAAAATCAAATAATAAATTATATTAAAATATTATATTTATAATTCATATGCTAAAAAATTGAGACATGTCAGAGAGCCATGGAGAGAAGCATACTCAACCTGAAACGTAGAGATAAAAAACGAAATACAGAAATAAGGAAGCGAACCAAAGTAATTGATGCTTTATCACACTGCCAAAAACTAAAGTGGAAATGGGCAGGCCATATCGCTCGAATGCACAATGCAAAATGGACTAGGATGGTTACCATTTGGTCTGGCCCCACCGGTAAAAGGAAAAGAGGAAGACCACTAGAAAGATGGTCAGATGAAATCGAGAAGGTGGCTGGGGGTAACTGGATGACATTCGCTCAGGAAAGAGAAAAGTGGAAAAAAAATGGAGGAGGCCTATACTCGTCGAGAGGTCCCTAATAATTGAAAATATAATAATGATGAAAAATATATACTAATGAACTAATTCCCAATTAATTATAACTGCAATTCATTTTATTAACCGACTTTCGAAAAAGGAGGAGGTTCTATGTTCGACTGCTTTAGCGCTTTTTGAGAAACTGAACAAAAACGAAAAATACGCATATCTTGATGACGTTTTTGTGTTCTTCAAATGTTTAAATTCCACGTCCATGTTATTGGGGTTTTTAGTTCTGGGGTATAACAACTAAAAAGTGAAAAATAAAAAACTTTTTTACAAAAAAAACACAACCGACTTCCAAAAAAAAAAAATACACTAAAAATTTAAAAAAGTAAAAAAGTTTTTTATTATTTTAATGTATAATTGAACAATTATTATTGAATGTATTATGAATGTATTTTTAAATTATTATGGAATTAAATGGCTAAATTTTTATTATTAATTATGATTGTTGCTAGATGGGCACATATTCTAAGTAATGGGTTACCTAAAGAAATCAAATTGGAATTGATGAAACAATACTTACCCAATACTTGTTTAGCCAATACAAGCAGAATCAAATATCTAGCTGCTTAACTGCTATAGGTATAGTCCTTAATTGGGCTTTGTCCGCTTCTAAAGATACATTATCACAAGCACAGGGAATTATAAAACCATTAAGTGACGCTGGACGACTCCTGTGTGACTGTCATTACAGAGAGTCACAGTCGAGGCGATAGGCCATCATTAACAATTTGAATAAGGAGAATCGAGAAATCGTAAAGAACACAAATATCGATCAATACTTATTCGGTTCCAACCTTTCTGAACATCTCAAATCAGCAAAAGCAATTTCTAAATCTTGTCTGGAGATGAAAACTACTCAGCGCGCTCCGTATAAGCCTCCGACAACACAATACCAAAGGCGAGGGGGGGGGGGGCGGCATTAAACGCGAGGTGTGTTCCGCGAGCAGCAGACGGCCAGCCGCGTCAGAACCCCGCCCTACGGAGGCCAGCAGCAGCGCCGCGGGATCGCCGCCCAGACTCTTGCCGCCAGAACAGGACCAGCTCGGCGAGCCAGAGGACCAAGAGACGCTGACATCATTAGCCAAGGTAGAACGCGCAGGTAGATTGCAATATTTTTATCATAACTGGTGTCGTATAACCAGTGATCCTATAGTATTATCGCGGGTAAGGGGCTATAGTATACCGTTTGAAAAGAACCTGTACAAACTATTTCTCCCCGAAATTCCCGTAAATCGATGTCGGAATGCAAGATTATTGATAACTGTATCATAGATTTATTAAAATCAAAGTTTATATCAACCTGAGCCTTGCGAGGCACAATTTATATCACCCATATTTACATTCCCAAAAGCTAACGGTGATCATTTTATTCAACTTGAACATTTTAAAATGAAAGATTACAGAACAGCACTAAGGTTATTAGATAAAAATAATTTTATGGCAACATTAGATTTAAAGGACGCCTATTTTTTAATGTGTGTGAATTATTATGAGGGTGATACAGAAAAAACAAAATACCGGCACAGAAACTAGGAAAACAGTCGTACGCTCATGCAAAATTGAGAAGCGACCCGTCGACGGGACAGCAGGACAATAACATCATCAATTATGCCGGCGCACCTTTCTTGGACCTCTTGAAGGTGTAGCAGTAGCCTCAGTCGGGGTCACAGGCTGCGCAGTGTTACCAGTGTCGCAAGAAGCCTTAGGAAACCGCAAAACCAATGCTTTAAGTTCACCCGGAGTTTCGATCTTGTGACGCTTTGAATCGGGGGTGACTATCACTATCCTGCCCTCCACCGACCAGCAACTCAGCACTCCAAAATGCTTGCGTGCCATCCATGAATGTGCGGTGTCTAACATGCGTCAAGAATTCGGAGATGGTGATGCCCATACCTTTTAGTGATTTCTTGCCACCCCAAATCAAGTGACGGTGCTCAGTTGTATACAGCCTGACCAGGACAGGCCGAATTTTGCCCCGTGAAGAACCTAATCTATGGCAGACATGGATATTATCTTTTCCAATCTCGGACAAGCACATTTGGTTGGTTAATATTTTATGAACCACATCAGGCAACTTTTCACCAGGATGCTCTGCAACCCCATGAAATAGAAGTACCTTTCGCCGCATCAGGGTTTCATGTCTGTCGAATCCAACAGACAGCAATTCCATTTGGCATTTCAATTTGGAGAGAGCCAGCCATACAAATGTTTTAAACTCGGCGAACTCACTTGAAAGGGCTGTGATGTCCAACGTAGGCCGAGCTTCAGAGGTTGCAGTCTTGAGCTTGTTTTCATACTGCGTCATTCGCGAATTGAACTGCTGCTCCAATTCCTCCAAACTAGTTGCAAGTTTAGTGTCCATGGTGTGGTTGAAGAAGAATTGAATAATATAAATATATACAACGTTGATGTGACAGAGGGGCATTAAATTAAACTACGTATACTATACGTGTTTAGTATTAATTCGATACGGTATAAAAATAAAAATAATAATAAATGAGGTTTTTTTTTTCAAACAAACTAAATAGCTTACAATTCAGAGTAAAACGCAACCACCCTTTATACCATACTTTATACCCATTATCCTTGTTTGCATTGCCATCTTATAGCGAAAATGTACTTGTGACTTGCGTGAGAACGGCAACAACGCGTCGTATCGTAGGTTATACTCAGATTTATCGTTTTAAGGTGCATGACCTGTGCGTATAGACATAATCAGCTGTTAGGAAAGATACATCGTGTTCAAACGAGGCCAAAACTTAAAAAATCGTTTGTGACTAAACTACTGCTCCGATTTAATTGATTTTTGGTACAGAGCTTGAAAATAGTACCTAGTATAGGCAGTTTAAAGGAAAGCCCCTCTGTCGTATCAACTTTGTATATATATTAATTTTTCTATCGATTGCATTTTGGGGAGTGTGCGACGGAATTGCATGATTTGATTCCGCCAAGCCCGTTTCATCTAAGGACCACAAGACGTACGGCGAAGTGCCACCGGTTCATGGTGGACATCCCATCCATACGCACAAAGCGTTTTGAGAAAACATTCATTGCACGTACAGCTAGAGAGTGGAATTCTCTACCGGAGTCTGTGTTTCCTGTAAGATACAACCTGCACGCGTAGCATGACCAATTCTATCTCTACTCTGCAAAGAGTAGACAAAGTTATTTCTATGACACTCTACATCTCTACTGCCCGAGCACGGCGCGACCCGTAGACTCGCGTTTCTACGAAGACAAAGACATATTCATTATTTCCATAGCAACGGGTAGGTAGTTAGTGATGTAGACAAGCTAAGAATTCTACGATAATATATTACGTTTCGTTATCGAAATAAATGTGTCTAACGCCAAGTTCTAAAACATTTTGAACGTAACTCAAAGCAACAACGAAACGTATTAATTTTATTCTGTCATCTGTGTTGACTGTTTTTTTTAAAATTATTTTATTATCCCCGAAGGGAAGGCGAAAGTCTTTTGACCATATTGCCTAGTCTTACGTAGTTATTTATACTTTTTTTTCCATTAGAATGCAGATGTAACACATTCTAATGTTTTTTGCAGTATTTGGCAACATGTGTCGAGTCAGCCTTCTCGGCAAACTTCGCTGAGGTAGTCAATACTACAATAAAATTCTAAGCTCCATTTTCCCGAGATCGCGCCTGTTTCAATGATTCCACATATTGTCCATTTGCGTTGACACTTGAGACACAAAACTACACCAATTTTACATCACAGTATCCACTAGGAATCAATAAACGAATAATTAAAACAGCCACTGAACTTCACTCGACAAAATTCCGCCAATTTGTTTGTTGTTTGTACAACAATATTTAATTTTGTGTTTGTGGAGACTGATCGTGTTGGATTTGTGTAAATAACAACAAACAAAGTAAATAAATAATGAAACATAGGAAAAATGTAGTTTGTTATGTTAATTTTCGCATTTTGTTACACAATACAAAACTTTAAAACACATTTTTCAAATGTTTGGTTTTTGGAAAAGTTATTTATATTTTTTTTTTTTTCGGGAAGATCGAGAGCCTCCGTTAATGCTCGTACTTCGTTTCTTTCTGCCTTCCTTCCATTCTTCTCGGTATAAAACTGAGACGATGGCGACAGTAGCCCCCAGACATGTTTTTAAAATCAAACTTCAAACACACACACTCACTTCATTTCTTTTATTGGCTTTTGTGGAAGATTCACCACAATTTTGAAATGAAACAGACGCCTAATTGAGTTTTTAAAATCAATAAAGATCTTGTCTAGGTCTAATGAGATGTAGACTATTTGACACTTCTTGAGTAGAAATGTTTCTACCTTCATGTGTCAAAAGTAGAGAAAAATTGGTCGTCATGCTTTACATTGTAGACTTTTGTCGACTGAAGAATAGAAACATTTCTTCTCGTCAGTTTTAACGTCGCCATGCTTGACACGGTAGAAATCTTTCTACAATCTGTCATTTCGTCTATTCTTCCGTCGACAAAACCCGTTTCTAGGGTGGTCATGCTACGCGTGCTGGGAGTCTTTAAGTCAAGAGTGAATAGGTTACTTCTAGGCAAGCGTGCTCCATCTTCGACCACATCATCGCTTACCATCAGGTGAGATAGTGGTCAAACGCGAGCCTATCAAACATAAAAAAAAAAAAAAAAAAAAAAAAAAAAATTGAAGAAGTAGATATCAGATGACCTCAGAGAGACTTGAAACTTATATGTAGTGAGTGAAGGGTGGTAAATAACAATCAAGTGATATTAAAACATTAAATATCTTAATAAAAATAAATTTAAAATAATAAAAAAACTGGGAGTTGTCACAGAAAGCGTGTATACTCTGTGTCTACCCACATAGGAAAGCCCTGCTAAATGCCAGCTAAATGTGATACGTTAGGCGCTAGAGTTCCTATTTTAAGTTCTAGGACCTAATAACCTTATTTTACTTTTATGTGTATATCTTTTGAACGGTATGTTTTTTTCAAAATCTGTTTTCACAAACATTACACACAAATTCAAAGCAACGAGCGTAAAAAATTACAACTCTGCACTTTTATATGATTTTCATCAAATAGCCAAAC
The DNA here is from genome assembly GCA_951329385.1 of Polia nebulosa. Taxonomy (NCBI): domain Eukaryota; kingdom Metazoa; phylum Arthropoda; class Insecta; order Lepidoptera; family Noctuidae; genus Polia; species Polia nebulosa. The sequence continues at coordinate 29,262,693 of OX589610.1, read as the reverse complement.
GTCAGCGCAGCGGAATCTTGAATATCTTCGTTATTTTATTTTATGACACACAAATTTCATTTAAACATACACATTTACCTCTCATTACACTAATTATTGACAGTATTTTTTTTCTTGTGCGTCCCTAAGAAAAAAAAAGTGCCGCTAGGATGACGTAGTTCCAGTGGAAACAGTTTTTGTTGAATAACTCCCCAATGGTTGGATGCACAAATTTGTACTTACCATACACATTTACACGACGTCATACACTAAATATCTGCTAAACTGAAATTACGAAATTCAACATTTTTCCACTGCGACTACGCACACTATGTGATAAATAAATAAATTCGGGATGTCTGCACCATGCGACCTAAGGTTACAGACGGATAGTGGGCAGGAATTCCAGGTTCGGGAAGGGTACACTCACTGCCAATCCCGCAGACTCACGAGACTGATCAGAGATGGCTAAAGGTGGCTTGGCCACAGTGAGGGGTAATGAGACAAGAATATAAAATTCAAATCTGATTTATTTACAATATGTTACAGCTTATATACTACTTTTTCTTAACACACACTACTACACAAAATCTTAGTGTCGTATGCGTATAAGGTGCAACCAAATCATATTTCAACTGGCCCCCCGTCAGCCGGGTCGAGTGCTGATTCAATGCTTAGCTAGCTACATATTAGTAATCTGTGATTCAATGTCCAAAGGATAACATTGAACACCCGCGCGTTTCCCGCCATTGACATGTTTACGACTCTGCTCTGGGTTGTTGAATAAACAGACCTTAAAATAAAATGTAATGTAAACAATACTTATATTTCAAACGATTTGGCGGGAATAGTGTCAGTTCACGTATTAGGTTGATTTATGATAAAACTACTGTATGAATTTACACGAAATTTTGCATGTTATGAATAGACAAGTAATCTAAGAACAGTGTTTTTTGTTGAGTCAGTCCTTTATAATATTTTCCTATTATTCATACTCAAACTTCATACTGTAAAGACCCTATCCCACTTGTGGGCTGAAGAGCCTCTTAGTAGCATGGTCAGTGGGTAGCCTTAGGGCGGAAATTTTTTCGAAAAAATTTTTTTTTTCGAATTGGTACCATACGCTTATAGGCACCATGAGCCGTGCAGAAAACGAAAAAAAAAATTTTTGGTAAAAAAAAATTTTTTGGGACTTAGAAAATTTCTCCTTTATTATAATGTTTTAGGTTTGCACGTCGATGAAGCCAAATGTCGACGGAGCCCCGCTTCGCGGGGCTCCTACTTCTGAGTGGTTTATAAAAAAATAACCACGAAGGGGATGGCGGGGTCTGTTCGCTCGCTTCGCTCGCTCTCTTGACCCCGCCATCCCCTTCTAACCTAACCTGTCCGAGTCGGGGTGCCCTAAGTCCCGTTAAAATTTGAAAAAAAAAAAATTTTTTTTCGAAAAATTTTCTAAGTCCCGCGCCATAGCGCCCCTAAGGCTACACTCCAACCCCTTCGACGTTAACGGGGGCGTCGCGTAGCACCAGCACTCGTTGAATCGGTGCAAGAGGACTGTATGGATGGGATCTATCTACGGGGCGGACAATTAATATATCTGGGCGACTGCAATTTACTATATTCAGTATAATATGGAAGACTACATATTGCGCGGAACCCTAACTTAGTCTGACCCAAACGTCAAGCCTAAAAAAAAAGAAATAAAAAAAAAAATAAAAAAAAAAAAATAATAAAAAAAATAAATAAAAAAAAAACAAATTTTTTTTTTTTTTTAAAGAAATTTTTTCTTCCACCGGCTAGCGTCAGAGATATTTATGGCATGAGACCCTGGTTACCAATCTTAGGGTATTTTCATGAGGTGTTTGTATGTAGTAAATAAGAGTCCTTAGATTTGGTCTTCACATATATCACATTTATTGCTAACACTGCATCACACAAGAGAGCACTCAGTTTACAGAAAATTGTATGTTGAACTTACAATTTATGTTGAATCACTCTTTACCCTATCGTTCGAAGATCGAAGATTATAGGTCCAATGAGTTGAGACCCACAAGCAGTATCTATGCCGTGGTCATCTAATTATGGGCAACTCTGGACATGTGGACGCCTGTGTTCTGAACCCCCTGCCAAGACCGCTTTGTTCTTCCAAAATATAGTGAAGTCTATGATCCGACCATTTCATAAAGTTTTTCCTTAATATAAATTAAACCTATAGTAGGACCCTGCCGACAAGAAAACATTCGGTGAGAATCTTAATGCCACGCTTGATTTAGCATCATTACAGAAAAAAAAACCCAAAAAGACTACTTACATTGATTGATTACTTACTTACATTCTTATGCTTACAGCATTTGAACTTGACTCTGGTCCCTTTTACACCTCGAGCCATCATTAGGTGCTTTTAGGTAGTTTTTTCCAATAAATAAAATTTCTTAGACAGACTCGTTGCAGATCAAGTTGGAGAAAAGAAAAACGTCAAACGTCAATCTGTCATCTGTCAACTCGCAAAATAACGCTTCATTCCACGAATCTAAATTTATTCTATTTTTAAGTGTTACAACCTTTCTTCTAATATTTTATATCAAACGGCTTTTCAAGAGTTTCTAGAAACTTCTAACCTGCCAGTCGGCAACATAAGGCCGCCAACATAAGGTCGTCACATGAGCTACGCCCCTACGAATAGAAGCGCAAACGCTAGTAAGTCTTCTATTCAATTAAATATTTGAAAAGCCGATTGAAGCCTACCTAACCCTAATGCGACTTCCCTACTTATGTGAGGAATATGGAGATGCAGAAGTCCATCTATGGATAGCCCATTCTGAACACCGAGTAGTGTGGTCATCTTTCTTTTTATTAATTTGAGCCATTCGGCGCACCACATGTCCCGGCAATGCACATGGCTTCAGTGAGGCAAAACCTCACTAAAAGCCACACTGCTCTGCTAAATTTTCTGACCTAAGATGCCCTAGTTAGCATCTAGGTACCCAGAAAGGGTTTACAATAATAAAATTCATAACTGTAATAGTTTTAATTCCATTGGATGTTTATGAAGACCAGGAGAAAAACGACTACCGTTATGAACACCTACTCACTGTTCCTGAACTTCCCCCAGAGTGCTCCATAAATATAACTTGAAGAATACTCTCTAATTTAATCATTCATAAAAATTGTCACGGGCTCGGTAACACCATACAGGATCAACTCGACCCTACTTTGCGAAAGCACTATACCCCATAAACAACGCTGGTATAAACCGACAACTGACCCGGACATCTTTCCCTAGGAGAGAGGATCGCAATCCCTCACCCTCCTATCTGTAGTACTATCTTTATTAAAATCGCACTCTGTAGGAGTTCCCGCACCTATTTCTTCCTAAATATGACTATTATGATCAATTCCTTGCTCACGGTATGTGGTCACATCTCCCATCAGTCTTCAGTCACGTCCGTGCACCTCATCATTTCGGTTACATGAAACACACAAAAACACAACGATTAATATCACATAAAAAAAAAAACAATTGAGAACCTCCTACTTTTGAAGTCGGTTAAAATTTAAACTTTTCCTACATTGTCAACCGTACTAACGTTGACGTACCAGATATCTGACAATTATTTGTCATGTCAAATGACATCTGACACCACTGTCTATTCTCTAAAATTCTTTTTCAGAATAAAATAATTTTCAAAAAACAATTTATAAATTTCTTCCTAAATTTCCAAAATTTATATTTATTTACAGAATACTGCTTTAATAAATTGTTTACAAGCATTACCTGACTTCTTTCGCATATTTTAATTGACGAATTTGGATCATCGTATTTACTACGTCCATACCTTATATTTATGGTCGAAAACTTGTTTGTCACGTTGCTATGACAATACATGTCAGCTAGAATATATAAAATAAACACAAAAATAATTTTACGTTTATCAAAGGAATGGAAATTATCCCTCTTTGTAAAATACGGGAGGGCACATATCTCCTCCTCCAGTATATTCTGTGAAAAACGCCGCTCCGCTTGCTGTGGAATGTTGTTTTTCACAGAATATGCTAGGGCTAGGGTCTTTACATGTGGGATCGGTACCCGGCGCCTCCACCACATGTAAAGACCCTAGCCCTCTTGTGGGCTGAAGAGCCTCTTAGTAGCCCTTCGACGTTAACGGGGGCGTCGCGTAGCACCAGCACTCGTTGACTCGGTGCGAGAGGACTGTGTGGATGGGATCTATCTACGGGGCGGACAATTAATATATCTGAGGGCGACTGCAATTTACTATATTCAGTATAATATGGAAGATTACATATTGCGCGGAACCCTAACTAACTTAGTCTGACCCAAACGTCAAGCCTAACCTTTCTTTTAATATTTTATATCAAACGGCTTTTTCAAGAGTTTCTAGAAACTTCTAACCTGCCAGTCGGCAACATAAGGCCGCCAACATAAGGTCGTCACAATACTACGAAAACAAAAAACAGTAAAGGCTTTTTCAAATTGCGTTTCTGCGTTTGCGTAGCGTTTTTTTTTCTAATAATATGTAATAACTACATAAGAATAAATATACAGGCTGTAACGGAAAGGTGTGGTCATATTTTAAGAACTGCATCTGCCCATCGATATGAACAACTTAATTCAAGAAAAAGTTAGAAAATTCTCAAAAAAAATTTTACCCCCCATACAAATATTGATCAGCTGATGATCACTTTGTATGCAAAGTCCAATTTTTTTTTTGAGGTTTTTTTATTTTTTCTTAGAGAAAGTTGTTCATTTCCATGGGCAGAACCGGTTCTTAAAATATGACCACACCTTTCCGTTACACCCTGTATACCCTTAAACTTCAATAAGATATCGATGCATATTACGCCATCTATTGAAAATTTATTTGAACTAAATTTTCTTTGTTCGAGATGAGACCCCGTGCTGTATCATTTAAAAAATGATTACAGGGTGTTTTAGAGGTTAGCAGTGGCATCTAGTCGAAAGTAATGCACTATTGCAGGACTGATCAATAAATATAATTCACAACGTAGACACTAGATGGCGCTAGACAGTATGTACTTAGAAGTATGATTGGATTTAAAGAAAAAAGATTTATTTTGCTAATAATTAATTCTAATAAATATGAAGTGTGAAGACCGAGCTGTTGGACTGTAATTGATTTCAATCAATCGTCATGCGAAAAGCCCATTGAGTCTGTCGGTTTGTAGGAAACACTATTCCTACAAAACTTACTTTCGCATTTATAATATTAAAAAAAGTGAAATAAAAAAGTTGTATGTCGGGCTGGTTTCCACAACTCCTGGGTATTTTGCGTACAGGTGGGATAAGTTTGTCATTCGATCCACTCCAGCTCCTCAAGGAAGGCCAGCAGCGCCCTGGTGTTACTATCTCGCTTACGTTACCTGGGTATCCGAAGTATTTTGCCCTGTATGCAGCGACTACTGGGCAGCTTAGTAGCAGATGAGTTGCTGTCTCGTCCTCCTCCATGCAGGCCCTGCAGAGTGGGCTGTCTGTAACTCCTATGACAGAGAGGTGCTTATTAAAAGACCCGTGGCCAGTTGTAACGTCCGTGACTTGTCGCAACTGAAGTTTGATCAGTCGTAGGGTCTGCTTTGTGAAGTGGTCAATGGAGGCAAGTGCTTCCTTGGCACAGTGTGTTATTTTGCCTTAGTTGCGGACATGTCAGTTTTATTTTTTTTCTTTATAGATTTAACCTTAATAAACCATTCTGAGAAACCCCCGTTTTTATATTTCACTTCATTTAAGAGATACAAATATTTTAGTGAAAGGTCACTGACCTTCTTGAAAAAGTTTTTCGTCTGTATTTCTTTAATGAAGCAAAATTTCAGTGTCTTGCAAACTACCACTTAATTGTTGGTTTAAAATGTATAAATTGTAAAAATTACAAGGCTCTAACGTAACAGGAACCGGAATTAAAAAATATTTTTTCAATTAACGAAAAAAAAAATATATAAAATTAATTTGCGGGTCGCGTTTTTTTTTGTTTTCGTAATATACTTATGTAAAGTACCTTCAACTGGAGAAAATTCTAAATATGTATCTAGCGGGATCTCGGAGATATTGAGTTTCTAAGTTTTTATTTGTTTTAATATTTTCTCTACCGTCATTTCAAACATTTATTTTCTATGACATTTATTTTTAGCCTTGTCGTATTGATATGGGTAGTGTATGTTTCTGATATTTTGAGCTTTATAAGGTACATTATGGAGCTAATATTATAACATTATATATTGTAATATTATTCTTTATTTTTAGATAAGTGTATATTCAATTTATTTCTATGGAAATAGGGTTGTCACAAAAAAGTAAATATTTAAATTGATTATTTCAATCGATTAAATCAATTTATGCTAAACATGTTGTAAACGCTTATTTATGACATTTCCTCGCTGTCGGATTCAATTATGATTTCGTCAGTCGTCAGCGTAATATTTTCTTCAAAACCTGGAGATTCTAAATTATTGTAGTGAACATTGTCAGTTGTTACGCATAGGAGTTGAAGCACTGATTTCGATAGTGGTAAAGGTTTTTTATGTTTATTACGTGTACTAAGTGTTAATGAGGATATATATGGATCGGACGACTCTAATGCACGGTGAAATAAATCTAAAATTGTAGTTTTCCTGTCTAATTTCCGGGTATGATGTTGTCGATCATAGCGCCAGTATTTATTATATGACTCGCCTGCTTGCTCAGACAACATACCTATGGGTAACGGGCTAGCGTCTATGATTTGACGGCCATGAATTAATATTTTGTGCATTGTGACAGACATGTAAAACCAATTGTATTTCTCCACGTACGTTTTAGCTACTGATTTACAAAAGGCATCAAATTTTTCAGCATCTATTATTAAGCCACTCGACAGCACTACTAAAATAGTATGCAGATCATCCACCAACCATGTCTCTATGCCTAAGATATCTGCAAATGTTTTTCGATGTTGGTCTGATAGTGCTGTTCGTGCAGTGTTCCCATCATTGGTTGTCCCCGAATTTGGACGAACGACATCAACCAAAAGTGACAGTTTGTCTCTTATTGCAGTTTGTATATTTTTTTTCCGCTCCTCAACAATTGAGGCAGCCGGTGATTTTTTACTAACTCTCCACTTCATGACTGCTGGATCATTTTTGTACCCCAAATGCAGTAAAAAATCAAAAATTCTAATCCAAGCATGTAAGGGACTTATTCCATGACATAAGGCTTCTAGATTTACGGGTTTGTTGATGACAACATCCAACTTATTAAACTCCGTTGCTGTAGCTCCACAGCAAGCACAACGTAATTGCGAAGTGGTCCCCGTAATGACGTTAAATACTTTGCCATCTACAACAGTTAAATATAATTTAGGATCTGCAATTATAGTTTGACCTTTATCGGTTTCCGCATAAAGTGGTGCTAACTGATCTATTTCAGCCTGTATCCGATTTTTTTCTTCAATGATAAGTTCTTTTGTCTCATTACGATATTGAATCTTCAATGGACGACAAAACCTGTACGATTGTGGGCTTGGATTAGACCACAACACAAAGCCGTCATTAGTTTTTAATCGTAAAGGGATATACGTTGTTGTAAATAAACAATTTTCATTCTCGTTATCACCATCTAAAAACTTCTGTTTATAAAAAGCCTGTCCTGTACTACCATCAAACCCTCAAGAACCCTCAAATCTACAATATAAAATGTTATTTTGCTTTTGTTTGCAATATTCTGAAATGTTTTCGGTATTAAATTTTATGATTCGGCGGAATGTGTGTAGTAATAAGCTATGAACTGAGACACTTGCTTCTCTTTCAGTAATAACTATGTCTTCTTCAGGATAACACATTTGCTTTGCTATTTTTAATTTATAGTATGGAGGATAAGCTAAGCAACCTCTGCCTTTCAAATCTTTCTGTATGATACAGTAATCTTCCACAGTTAGTTTCCTATCAATGACTAAAGAAAGGGCTTCATCAGGGGTGTAGGGTTTGGGTTCGGCTTTCGCTTTAATGGATGATGCAATTTTTTTAGGACGAGTTGGACTTTTCAGGCACTCGTTGATAACGAATTCTAATCCTTGAGCAGAGCTTTTAATAAGTTTTTCTCCGTGAATTTCGTCTGTTACAATTTTCGACATCATTTTAATTATTTTTGACTGCGGCTGATCCTGAAGAGACTCCTCGAAACTTTTTCGAATACGACGCATTTGACGAGAGTTCATTTCATTCGCAGCAGATGGATTGTTATTCGATGTTCCGGGTATTGATTCGTCTTGGCGATTACTACATATATTAGAAGTTGATGGAGCTTCATGTGAAGTTCCAGGTATAGGTTCTGTAAACAACATATTGCTTACAGAACCCATATCTGATGGTTCTGGTTCTTGAGGTCTTAAAAGATAATTGGAAGGAAAGGTTTTGTTTAATTCTATAGGACATTTTTATATTCTGGTTGGTATTTTAATATCGAAAATTGTAGAAAGCCATTTATCATTCTTTTTACTGAAGCGTTTAAAATTTCTTTTGCTGCTAATATAAAGTTTTTCACACTTAAAAATAAATTTGGAAATGTTGTCTCTAAGGTTTTTATTATTAACGTCAAGATCGTCTGGAATTGGGTACTATGCATTTAAAACAGTCATTATCCGATCATTGGTTTCTAGGTCACCCGGTCTTTGTTTTGACCCATATTGTCGGGCCTTTTCAGCCAAAACATAAATTTGCAGTTTCGTCAGTATTTTCGGATCCGAATTCAGGCTTAGGTCGTCAGTAATCATTGCCACTCGCTGACCAACATGAAGGTTGGCGCCCTTGCATTAAGTCCTCTGGTCGGGGCCCAGACGGACATCCCCCAGCAGGACGGGTCAGTGCCTGCTGAGGCAAAACAGTGCCATGGGTCTTTGACGGCTCCATGACACCTCACCCCCGCTTCTCCAGATATTATGTAAAGGAATTGGGTTTTAGCATTTGCCTAACGAGGGCGAACCCCTTCCCAATCCCACATAATACCTTTCATCGAAGATAGATCATAAACAAAAGTAGTGATCAAATTCAACCGTAAATAATTTAATTTTGATTTTGAATTTTCGCACTATTTTTTCATATCAACTTAAACTGTGTAAACTATGCACGCCACAATTTAAACCGATAGTTGTTAATACCTACCTGAGTCAAAAATAATGAATCACAATGAGTAATATTCGCATGAAGTACTCGTAAGTATCGCACACAGGTTTGAGTGACAACCCTAACCGACAATTTCAAAATTCAATATTTCCGAAATCCTGGGCCTGTTGCAACTGATTTTTTTTGTGGTGTTAGTTATTATAGTGGTTAATATTTAGGCTTAACAAAAAACGCGACCGTGAAGAGAATGGCCGAAAAAAAAAAATTTTCTAAATCATAGAAAAAAAAAATCTCACTTGTCTGAGCAAGATTTTTAAAGTTTTCAAGAAAAAAATGGTTCCGGTAGTGAATTTCTATCATACCTTAAAACATTTCGTGTAAAAATCAAAATAAAAAACGAGATATTGTGTTTCTATGGTTTTTAAGGATTTTTCTCGATTTTATATATTTCTCTTAAACTACAGTAGTTAGAGCCGGCGGAGTTTTGTTAGGAGGTTTGTTTCATTTTAGGCTTTCCCAAATACACATAAAACGAGCATGTCCGAACTAAGGCAAAATAACACACTGTGCTTGGCCTGCCTACACTCACTATGGTCAGCCCATAGCTTGTTGTGTCGACCTCTGGGGGGTTTCGAAAGCTAGTAGGTAGAAGGCAGTCTAGGTGATTTTCAGTTCATAATCAGTTCTTTTATTAAGTTATTATTCTAAGCCAAAATGAAAGTGGAAGGTGTAGAATGATCGGTATCGCTTGCGGTTGCAGGATGAGCCCGCGGGCACGGCGTGCGCTGGTGTCGCGCAAGCTGGACGGCTGCGCGCCGCTGTTCGTGGCCTGCAAGCGAGGCAACGTGGAGATCGTGGAGTACCTCGTGCACGTCTGCAACGCGCACCTGGAGCAGCGCGGCGTGTACGAGGTGCCCGACGACCGCTCCGTGCACTCCGTCACGCCGCTGTGGTGCGCCGCCGTGGCCGGCCGCCTCGAGGTGCTGCGGGTGCTGGCCGACGCCGGCGCCGACGTGGACGCCGGCTCCGACTCGGGCTCCACGCCCGTGCGCTCGGCCTGCTTCATGACGCACCTGGACGTGGTGCGCTTCCTGGTGGCGCGCGGCGCCGACATCCACCGACCCAACCACAACGGCGGTACGTGTCTCATCAACAGCGTGCAGTCGGCGCGCCTGTGCGCCTTCCTGCTGGAGCACGGCGCCGCGGTCAACGCGCGCGACACGCAGCTCAAGACCGTGCTGCACTACGCCATCCAGGAGCACCGCGTGGAGACGGCGCGCCTGCTGCTGGAGCATGGCGCCGACCCGCTGCTGGCCTCGCGCGCGGGGGACGACGCGCTGCGGACCGCCTGCCTCAAGGGGGCCGCGCCCGTGGTGAGCCTGCTGGCCGGCCGCGTGCGCTACTCCGCCGCTCGCATGGCCGACGCCTACGAGCTGCTGGGTAGCACGCAGCTAGACGAGTTCAACGACGTGTCGGCCGCGCTGGGCGCCTGGCGCCGGGCCACGGCCATCCGCCACGGCGCCGGCGCCTACGTGGCCAAGCGGCCCGTGCGGGCGCCGGCGCCGGCGCTGGGCGGGGCCCGCGAGTGGCGCTCGCTGGCCGAGCTGGAGGCCGCCGCCACGGACATGGACGCGCTACGCACGCAGTCGCTGCTGGTGGTGGCGCGAGTGCTGGGCCCCGACCACAAGGACACGGTGTTCCGCCTCATGTACCGCGGCGCGTCCTACGCCGACGCCTTCCGCTACCAGCGCTGCATCGAGCTGTGGGGCTGGGCGCTGCAGCTGCGCATCGAGAAGGACTCGCTGCTGTCGGCCGACACGTGCCACACGGCGTGCGCCCTGACGCGCCTCATGCTGGACGCGCACGGCGGCCGCCTGGAGCGGGCGCGCGGCCTGCCGGCGCTGGGCGACGTGCTGCGTGTGTTCCGACTGCTGGCCGCCGAGCTGCCCGCGTGCCGGCGCCTGCTGGCCGCGCGGCCCGTGTTCAAGGCGCAGGCCGACACGTTCGACCGCGCGCTGCGCTGCGTCACGCACCTGCTGTACCTGCTGCAGTCGCGCGCCAGCTCGGCGGCCGAGCGCCGCGCCGTGACGCAGGCCGTGCGGGCGCTGGTGGCGGCCGACGTGCGCAGCGCCCACACGCACGACACGCTGCTGCACCTGTGCGTGTCGCGCCTCAACGTGATCCGCTCCACGTACTTCGCGGACGAGCTGGACACGGCGCCCGTGTTCCCGCACGCCGGCGTGGTGGAGCTGCTGCTGCGCTGCGGCGCCGACGTGGCGGTGCGCAACGAGGCGCGCAGCACGGCGCTGCACGTGGCCGCCATCCCCTACAACTTTAGCACGGAGCTGGTGAGCGTGCTGCTGGCGGGCGGCGCTCACCTGGACCAGCCCAACAAGTTCGGCGACTCGCCGGCCGAGCTGGTGACGCTCAACCGCGGCTCGCGCGTCTGCGTGCTGCAGCACATCACGCTGGCGTGTCTGGCGGCAAGAGCGCTGCTGCGGCGCCCGGGCCCGCTGCCGCACGCTCTGCCGCAGACGCTGCAGGACTTCGTGGACCTGCACCGAGCCTGAGGCCCGCTACCGCAGACGCTGCAGAAACTCGTGGACCTGCACCGAGCCTGAGGCCCACTGCCGCAGACACTGCAGGACTTCGTGGACCTACACCACGTCTGATCACACCACTACACATTGTTACTCATCGGTGGACACCTGATATTATTATTATTATTACGTAGACTACTTCTGAATATTATAGCCTTATACTATTAGGACACATGTATTGTAATTATATTAAATTAGAGCCAAAAAAAAAACACATCAACTACTCAAGCTTTTTATTTTCATATTAGGCAGTCCACTATTTACAAAAATATTTCTAAAACTAAAAATAAAAATGTACGCTTAATAAATATAGTGAGTTTGAATCGTATGATTTGAAGCAAGATTTTTATGTATTTTTTTCAAAACAAGTCCATCCTAATTTTATTTCTCAGATTTACGCCTTATAATTTTGCTGATGGAAAAATCAACTCTAAAAAGATTTAACTTGAGAGTCCATTATTTTTATTTTTGGCGAATAATATGTATGTATTATGCTCGTTAACAATGTTAGATCAGTTGCCAGCTGAAAGTATGCTAGAGCACGGTAGTAACACCAGTTGGCGCCGCGACTTGAGATCATTCATAGAGTATTTGGGACGTTTCAGTTGTGTAAACTGGGTGGTAGGCTATGTTGTAGGACCCTGTATTATATTTGGTCCAGGACAGAAAGAAAAGGGCCTCAGTGGCCATCAGTCTAAATATTGATGTGTTCATTTTACTCACAGGACACATCCGACATTTTGTAAAGAAAATGCATTCACAATTTTTTGAATACTTCTTTAGGCGCGTTATGAAAAAATGATGAGAGTGAAATTTTAAGATGCGCGCGCATCTGTGACACAAAATTCACAGGTTGAGGTTAGCTGGAACCGATTCACCCTGAAGTTAGCTATGGTCTGTGGTTCATGAACAATGATTGTTTTTCTTTTGTAAACTTTGTGACAGTTTGGTTTTTTATCTTGTTTTTTCTAAAACATTTGATAAGGGTATCGTGTAATAAGTTTTTGGGGGTGCCGATTGCAAATCTGACAGTCATTTTGAAATTAAAGATGGCTGATGCCACTTTTTCATAAACATTAGTTATGGGTATCGTATAGTAGGTTTTTGGGGTTGCAGATTGCAAATCTGACACTCTTTTTGAAATCAAAGATGGCGGATGCAACATTTTCTCCAACATTCGATAACCATATTATGGTTATCGTGTAATAGGTTTTTAGGGGTGCCGATTGCAAATCTGACATTAATTTTAAAATCAAAGATGGCGGATGCCACTTTTCTGCAAACATTTTTTTTTTTATGTTTGATAGGCTCGCGTTTGTGCACTATCTCACCTGATGGTAAGCGATGATGTGGTCGAAGATGGAGCACGCTTGCCTAGAAGTAACCTATTCACATTCGATATGGGTATCGTGTAATAGGTTTTTGGGGGTGCCGATTGCGAATTAGACATGTGTTTTTAAAATCCAAGATGGCGGATGCAACTTTTTCTCAAAAATTCGATATGGGTATCGTGTAATAGGTTTTTGGGGGTGCCGATTGCTAATCTGACATCAAAACCTACAGCCTGAAGTTAGCTAGAACCGACACCCTGAAGTTAGCTATGGTCTGTGGTTCATGAAGAATGATTGTTTTCCTTTTGTAAACTTTGTGACAGTTTGTTTTTTTATCTTGGTACGCCAAAGAAGTATAACTTCTTAAGTGCGTACATAAGTACACACACACACATTTTTTTAACAGGCTTGCCGGTACCAGTAATCTAACCAACTCTAATGCGAAAGAAGAGCTGGAGAGACGGGCTGGGGCTGGAGGTCTGTGTGTGTGCAGAGCCCCCTCGTGTGACGTGTCAGTATAGGCGCGCCAGCAAAAGCGCGGGCACCTCACCGGCGCAGGGGGGCCCTCGTGTGACGTGTCAGTGTAGGCGCGCCAGCAGCAGCGCGAGCCCCAGCAGCGCGGGCGCCTCGCCGGCGCAGGGGGGCCCTCGTGTGACGTGTCAGTGTAGGCGCGCCAGCAGCAGCGCGAGCCCCAGCAGCGCGGGCGCCTCGCCGGCGCAGGGGGGCCCTCGTGTGACGTGTCAGTGTAGGCGCGCCAGCAGCAGCGCGAGCCCCAGCAGCGCGGGCGCCTCGCCGGCGCAGGGGGGCCCTCGTGTGACGTGTCAGTGTAGGCGCGCCAGCAGCAGCGCGAGCCCCAGCAGCGCGGGCGCCTCGCCGGCGCAGGGGGGCCCTCGTGTGACGTGTCAGTGTAGGCGCGCCAGCAGCAGCGCGAGCCCCAGCAGCGCGGGCGCCTCGCCGGCGCAGGGGGGCCCTCGTGTGACGTGTCAGTGTAGGCGCGCCAGCAGCAGCGCGAGCCCCAGCAGCGCGGGCGCCTCGCCGGCGCAGGGGGGCCCTCGTGTGACGTGTCAGTGTAGGCGCGCCAGCAGCAGCGCGAGCCCCAGCAGCGCGGGCGCCTCGCCGGCGCAGGGGGGCCCTCGTGTGACGTGTCAGTGTAGGCGCGCCAGCAGCAGCGCGAGCCCCAGCAGCGCGGGCGCCTCGCCGGCGCAGGGGGGCCCTCGTGTGACGTGTCAGTGTAGGCGCGCCAGCAGCAGCGCGAGCCCCAGCAGCGCGGGCGCCTCGCCGGCGCAGGGGGGCCCTCGTGTGACGTGTCAGTGTAGGCGCGCCAGCAGCAGCGCGAGCCCCAGCAGCGCGGGCGCCTCGCCGGCGCAGGGGGGCCCTCGTGTGACGTGTCAGTGTAGGCGCGCCAGCAGCAGCGCGAGCCCCAGCAGCGCGGGCGCCTCGCCGGCGCAGGGGGGCCCTCGTGTGACGTGTCAGTGTAGGCGCGCCAGCAGCAGCGCGAGCCCCAGCAGCGCGGGCGCCTCGCCGGCGCAGGGGGGCCCTCGTGTGACGTGTCAGTGTAGGCGCGCCAGCAGCAGCGCGAGCCCCAGCAGCGCGGGCGCCTCGCCGGCGCAGGGGGGCCCTCGTGTGACGTGTCAGTGTAGGCGCGCCAGCAGCAGCGCGAGCCCCAGCAGCTCGGGCGCCTCGCCGGCGCAGGGGGGCCCTCGTGTGACGTGTCAGTGTAGGCGCGCCAGCAGCAGCGCGAGCCCCAGCAGCGCGGGCGCCTCGCCGGCGCAGGGGGGCCCTCGTGTGACGTGTCAGTGTAGGCGCGCCAGCAGCAGCGCGAGCCCCAGCAGCGCGGGCGCCTCGCCGGCGCAGGGGGGCCCTCGTGTGACGTGTCAGTGTAGGCGCGCCAGCAGCAGCGCGAGCCCCAGCAGCGCGGGCGCCTCGCCGGCGCAGGGGGGCCCTCGTGTGACGTGTCAGTGTAGGCGCGCCAGCAGCAGCGCGAGCCCCAGCAGCGCGGGCGCCTCGCCGGCGCAGGGGGGCCCTCGTGTGACGTGTCAGTGTAGGCGCGCCAGCAGCAGCGCGAGCCCCAGCAGCGCGGGCGCCTCGCCGGCGCAGGGGGGCCCTCGTGTGACGTGTCAGTGTAGGCGCGCCAGCAGCAGCGCGAGCCCCAGCAGCGCGGGCGCCTCGCCGGCGCAGGGGGGCCCTCGTGTGACGTGTCAGTGTAGGCGCGCCAGCAGCAACGCGAGCCCCAGCAGTGCGGGCGCCTCGCCGGCGCAGGGGGGGCCCTCGTGTGACGTGTCAGTGTAGGCGCGCCAGCAGCAGCGCGAGCCCCAGCAGCGCGGGCGCCTCGCCGGCGCAGGGGGGCCCTCGTGTGACGTGTCAGTGTAGGCGCGCCAGCAGCAGCGCGAGCCCCAGCAGCGCGGGCGCCTCGCCGGCGCAGGGGGGCCCTCGTGTGACGTGTCAGTGTAGGCGCGCCAGCAGCAGCGCGAGCCCCAGCAGCGCGGGCACCTCACCGGCGCAGGAGGGCCCTCGTGTGACGTGTCAGTGTAGGCGCGCCAGCAGCAGCGCGAGCCCCAGCAGCGCGGGCGCCTCGCCGGCGCAGGGGGGCCCTCGTGTGACGTGTCAGTGTAGGCGCGCCAGCAGCAGCGCGAGCCCCAGCAGCGCGGGCGCCTCGCCGGCGCAGGGGGGGCCCTCGTGTGACGTGTCAGTGTAGGCGCGCCAGCAGCAGCGCGAGCCCCAGCAGCGCGGGCGCCTCGCCGGCGCAGGGGGGCCCTCGTGTGACGTGTCAGTGTAGGCGCGCCAGCAGCAGCGCGAGCCCCAGCAGCGCGAGCGCCTCGCCGGCGCAGGGGGGCCCTCGTGTGACGTGTCAGTGTAGGCGCGCCAGCAGCAGCGCGAGCCCCAGCAGCGCGGGCGCCTCGCCGGCGCAGGGGGGCCCTCGTGTGACGTGTCAGTGTAGGCGCGCCAGCAGCAGCGCGAGCCCCAGCAGCGCGGGCGCCTCGCCGGCGCAGGGGGGCCCTCGTGTGACGTGTCAGTGTAGGCGCGCCAGCAGCAGCGCGAGCCCCAGCAGCGCGGGCGCCTCGCCGGCGCAGGGGGGCCCTCGTGTGACGTGTCAGTGTAGGCGCGCCAGCAGCAGCGCGAGCCCCAGCAGCGCGGGCGCCTCGCCGGCGCAGGGGGGGCCCTCGTGTGACGTGTCAGTGTAGGCGCGCCAGCAGCAGCGCGAGCCCCAGCAGCGCGGGCGCCTCGCCGGCGCAGGGGGGCCCTCGTGTGACGTGTCAGTGTAGGCGCGCCAGCAGCAGCGCGAGCCCCAGCAGCGCGGGCGCCTCGCCGGCGCAGGGGGGCCCTCGTGTGACGTGTCAGTGTAGGCGCGCCAGCAGCAGCGCGAGCCCCAGCAGCGCGGGCACCTCACCGGCGCAGGAGGGCCCTCGTGTGACGTGTCAGTGTAGGCGCGCCAGCAGCAGCGCGAGCCCCAGCAACGCGGGCGCCGCGCCGGCACAGGGCGGGGTGCCGCTGGAGGCGCGGCCGATGTTGCGGCGGTGCTTGTCCACCACGTAGATGCGGCCGCCCATGCCGGCGTGCGAGAAGGAGTGGTAGTACACGCGGTCCGGCCACGAGCTGTTGGGCGCCACCAGCAGCTCGGCCGGCGCGGCGGCGGGGCAGCGCCACTCCAGCGAGCGGTTGTACGCGCGGAACGTGACGTAGTCGTCGTCGCGCCGCCGGTCCGCGCCCGCCGCGTGGCGCGCTACGCACAGCGGGCCCGCTGCAACACGAGCGAGACACCCCGTCACTACCACCACCCAGTCACAGTCCCGTCCGCAGTACCACGCAGTATGACGAAAAAGGAGGCAAAGGTACTACAGTTATTTTTAGTATAACAAATAATTAGTACATTTGTGTGATTCATTTTGTAAAAAACATTACTGGTCATCTTGAACTTGAATATTGGAGGTCGATTCCAAGTTTGAGGAGCTTGTCGCCTGCTTCAAACCTAAACAGAAAATTAGTACCCAAAATTCAAAGGTAGAGCTTCAGTAGTTAACAAGATATACCATGCCATTGTTGGGCTTTTTTATCAATGATAGGCTCGCGTTTGTTTCACCACTATCTCACCTGATGGTAAGCACGCATACCTAGAAGTAACATTTTCACTCTCGACTTGTAGCTATCAGGAAACACAGACAAAGAATTTCACTCTTTAGCTGTACGCACAATGAATGTGTTCCCAAAATATATTGAGCGTGTGGGTGGGATGTCTACCATGTACCAGTGGCGCATCGCCGTACGTCTTGTGGTCCGATGATGGAACGGGCTTGGCGGAATTAAATTATGCAATTTCGTCGCACACGCCAAAATGCAACTAATAGAAAACCGACAGGTTAGCAACTCGGCGTCGATGATCAAGACTTTGAAGCTTTGACTCGACGAGCTTATCATTGCCGATGATCCTCTTGGCGGGCCTCTCAATTACCTCAAGTGCATCAAGCTGGTATCTGGCAGAACCGTCCCAAAGATGAGAGCAGTACTCCATACGCGATCGAACTTGCGCTTGATAGTTTGAGCAGTTGTTCAGGCGTCCAGTACCGTCTCACCTTTGTTATTATTCCCAACTTTTTGGCAGCCACTTGAGTCTTTGCCTCGAATCTTCGTTACACATCATTATGTAGGGTGACTGATAATTAGTGACCGATACTTAAACACGTGATTATGCTCATGATAACTAACAACTTTCCCAAAGAAACATATAGCGAGTAAGAACGGCATCACGCGGCTAACAGCTGATAGGACACAGGCGCACGCGCGCAAATTTCATACGGCTGTTGTGTTATTGTGATAAATATCCGACTTATTTCGGCGGAAGCCGTATTGACCGTCACTGAGGATGTCGTTAGCTTCTAGGTATGACAGGAGCTTATTATTGAGCACACGTTCCATACTCTTGCAAGAGTATGGACGTGACAGAGGTGGGTCTGTAATTAGCCGGGTCAGCCCGACTGCCCTTCTTGGGCACTGGTTGCAAGTTAGCTTGCTTCCAAGCCATCGGCACTTTTCCAGTCTCAAACGAAAGGCGAAATAGGCGTGTCAAGATCGGAGACAACTCAGGCGCACAAGTCCTCAGAACAATAGCCGGTATCTCGTCGGGGCCACTAGCCTTGTTCACGTCTAGATTACGCAATACCCTGTGGACGTCCTGATGAATGCGAGTATTCGACATACTCGCCTCGCTTTCATCAGGAGAAGCAGGGAGTCTCGCGTCGCCAGAATCTAGACGTTAAGTTTCCGCAAACAAGTTTGCTTTCTCCTCAGCGGAGTGGGCCAGCGACCCGTCGGGCATCAGCAATGGTGGTAGTGAGGGGCGGCAGAAATTCGATGTAACCGACTTAGCCAGGGACCAAAACGCGAAGCAAGTTTGTTACCAATTTGGCTAATATGGTCAAACCGAGCTCTCTGCAACACCTTCTTGCAGGTCTTGGCAGCCCTGTTGAAGGCTCTATTCTTCTGACTAACGCCACTTGCTTTGCCCGTACGAGCGTCGACCCATGCCAGGTACGCCACGTGTTTGAGCGCATCAGCGATTTGATTAGATTGCACTCGGCACCCAAACCATGGACGAGAGTCGTCAGAGAACGGAACATAGTATTCCATTCCCTGCCGCAACACATCCGAAGACGAAGCATCAGTCGAAGAGAAGCAAGTAGGCTGCCAAGGATAACACGCAAAGAAAGATCGCATGTCATCCTAATCTGCTGACCTGTATCGCCAAACGCGCCGTGTTAGCCAGGGCTAGGATCGGGCGGGGAGTAAACGGATACAGGCTTCACCAGACAGTGGTCGGAACTACCTAAAGGTGAAGAGATCGACACCGAGTAGCGGTCTGGATCTGTTGTCAGCAGAAGGTCCAAGCAATTGGCTGTATGCGAATCAACATCCGGCACCCTCGTTGCCCCTTGGACCAGCTTGGTGAGATTTAATGGTCTGTGCACTGGTATGGGAAGAGCCACTCCTGATGGTGAGCATTGAAGTCCAGTAACACTAATTAGGCGGAAGGGTACCACTGCTGAGCCGCATCCGCCGTCTCACTAAGGTGCTGTGTAAGCCCGGATGTCTCCTGATCACCGCTGTGCGACCAGGTCTGGTGTGTCCACCAGAGCCCAGAGCGTTTAGAATCTGGAGTCTTCAAGGTTACGGAGGCGCCGATAGCAGATGTCGTCCTAGGCGTACATGCATAGACCCGCACGTGGCTTAAAATTGTGCTCCGGGTAAACCCTGGAGCCCTTCAGAGAGGAGCCAGAGAGGAGAAGGAAGTGAAATGAGGTTCCATACAGGCTGCCTTCAGGCACGCAGACAGGACGGTATCATTGGGAGACTAGTCTGGAGACTGCGGGGACGCCCGAGCCCCCCGGGAATGTCCATCGGGCCCTCTCGTCTGGTCGCCAACCAGCACGATGGTGCAATCCGGGATTTTTCGACAGTTGGCGGCGCAGCACATTACTTAGGCCCCCAACTACCTGCAGTCGACCAGCGGCGCACCGTGTCTCGGATCCCGCTATCCTCCGCGACTAGTTGGTCTGCCCGCATTGAAACAACTATTTCGACCCAACTCCTCTAGATTGGCTACACTGAGCATCGTACCGGAACACGGCTAGGCCGCTTGGCGATACGTCTTTGCCCAGTGGGTGGTCGCAAGCCATCGGACGAAACCTACCACCAGTTAGTGTCGCTTGATTACCACCACCCGGGGGCCACGTGTAGGGACTATCAACCTCCAGTCGGGCTGGCGGTGGTCACGGTGTTCAATTTTCATTCCATATTATTAGGTACAACACTTAGGATTCCGAATTATTAATCACTATTACTTCTTTAGGAGTCCCTGGGAGTCTTTAAGTCAAGAGTGAATAGGTTACTTCTGGGCAAGCGTGTTACATCTTCGACCACATCATCGCTTTCCATCAGGTGAGATAGTGGTCGGTATTAGTTTACGATTTTTTAAGATTATTTTTTGTATTCTATTTATGGACCATAGTTGCCTCATAATAAAGAATTATTATTATAAAAAGGTAAAGGGTATTAATTATAACAAAAAAAAATAATCACTACATACTATAAAACTAAGTTCCCCGCCGCGTCTGTTCGCGATAAACACAAAAACTATGGGACGGATTTTCATGCGGTTTTTAAACGACTTTCGAAAAAGGAGGAGGTTCTATTTTCGACTGTATGTATGTTTTTTTTTTTTATGTATGTCCGCGCGTTTCTCCGTCTGTTGTGGACCGATTTTCAAAATTCTTTTTTTATCCGAAAGAATATACTCCCGAGGTGGTCCCATAGAAATTTTATCGAAATTGCTTTAGCGCTTTTTGAGAAACTGAACAAAAACGAAAAATACGCATATCTTGATGACGTTTTTGTGTTCTCCAAATCTTTAAATTCCACGTTCCATGTTATTGGGGTTTTTAGTTCTGGGGTATAACAACTAAAAAGCCAAAAATAAAAAACTTTTTTATAAAAAAAACAACCGACTTCCAAAAAGAAAATACACTAAAAATTAAAAAAATAACTTTAATTTCGGAAGTCGGTGTCAAATATCGAAGAAATAAAATACAAACACCGACTTCCGAAATTAAAGTTATTTTTTTAATTTTTAGTGTATTTTCTTTTTGGAAGTCGGTTGTTTTTTTGTAAAAAAGTTTTTTATCACCAATAGACAGTGATTCATGAGGAAGGTATAGGTGTATAATTTGGACCCGAGTGAAACTGGGGTGGGCCAGTTTGTGATGAAATCAGTTTTTAACAGGGAAATCTTGAAATGAAAACTTAACACCCTGACCATCATTAGCCCACCACTGGCATGTATATGAAGTAAGTAAGTATATCGCGTTAACTACTGGATCACTAATTTTGAATAATCATCGTTGATTTCTTGGTAAAAATGTTTCAGTTAAGTTTTTAGGGTTTCGTACCCGAAGGGTTCAAAGAGAGCCCTATTGCTGTCACTCACGTGTCCGTCTGTACGTCGTCTTTCACAAAATTTTGTTTCGAAGAATATTTTAACTTCCCATTGACATATGAACTTGAAATATGGTGATAATGTTTATTATTACGTATATTTTACTAACACATGTCAACATTTTAATAAAATCAGATTTTTTCTTTGATTTCATGAGGTACGGAACCCTAAATGTGCGAAGTCTAACAGGCAATTGGCCGGTTTTTTTTTACCAAATGAATGAAGGTAGGTACTAATTGTATATTTATTTATTTAGAATAGCTGTAGTATTAAGTGTTTAAAGAGGATGGATGTATGTGGCTGACTGTATTCTTCAATAAGTTGTTGTATGAAGAAGTGATCCCACAAGAATGGTGCAATAGTTCGCTAGTGCCCATCTTCAAGAATAAAGGGGATGTACAGGACTGCAACAACTATCGAGGGATAAAGCTCATGTCACATACTATGAAAGTATGGGAGAAAGTGATAGAGAAAAGATTGCGAGAGGAGAGTGAGATTACCCCGAACCAGTTTGGGTTTATGCCAGGTCGAGGGACAATGGACGCCACCTTCGCTCTCCGTCAATTGTGCGAGAAGTACAGACGTGTGCACAAGAACTTGCACATGGTGTTCATTGATCTTGAGAAAGCGTATGATAGGGTACCTCGGGATGTGTTGTGGTGGGCCTTGAAAGAGAAAGGTTTGCCTGGGAAGTATGTTGAGTTGATTCGTGCTATGTACAGACAATCTAGTACCTACGTCCGGTCGGCTGCTGGCAACACCGATGAGTTCAGTGTGGCTGTAGGCTTGCATCAAGGGTCGGCTTTAAGTCCTTACCTCTTCCTGTTGATTATGGACGCTCTTACGTCGGAAATACAGGAAGAGGCACCCTGGTGCATGCTGTTTGCCGACGACATTGTTCTGGTCAGTGAAGATGGACCTGAGATCCAGAGCAGATTGGAGAAGTGGCAACAGAAACTGGAGAAAGTTGGCTTGAAAATCAGCAGAACCAAAACTGAATACATGTTCTGCGATTTCGGCGGTCTCTCCAGTTCTGAAGCTGTAGTGCTAGATGGCGCGCTTCTCCCAGTCTGCTCCGATTTTCGGTATCTCGGTTCACTCGTGCAAAGCGATGGCGAAATAGATCGGACTGTTAAGCACAGAATTAACACTGGATGGATGAAATGGCGGCAGGTCACCGGGACTATCTGTGACTCCCGCATTCCCCTAAAACTTAAGGGGAAGATTTATAAAACAATGGTCAGACCTGCTGTCTTGTATGGTTCAGAATGTTGGGCCACAAAAGGGATGAATGAAAAGCAATTGCATGTAGCTGAGATGAGAATGCTAAGAGCGATGTGTGGTGTTACGCGCATGGATAGAATTAGGAATGAGTATATAAGAGGAAGTCTGAAAGTGGCACCGCTGACTGAAAAATTGTGTGGAAATCGGTCGTGGTATGGGCATGTGATGCGGAGGAATGAAGAAAATGTCGTGAGGAAAGTCTTGTGTATGGATGTGGATGGCTATAAGAGTAGGGGAAGGCCAAAGAAAAGATGGTTGGACTGTGTGAAAGAGGATATGGGTAAAAAGGAGGTGACTACAGAGATGACGACTAATAGAGGAGTATGGAAGAAAAAGACATGTTGCGCCGACCCCAAATAAATTGGGATAAGGGCAGGAGAATGATGATGAGAATAGCTGTAGTATCTTTCCTTTTTCGTCGTTCAAAGTGGTCCTGCAGATTGGGGTATGACAAGAGCATGTCAATAACTCATTTTCCAAAATATTTAGAATCAAAAAATAAGGTATCCCGAGAAGACTCTTAATTTTTTGTGCAAATTACTTGGTATCTTGAGCAATTTCACGAAGTTTCAAGTCTAGGAAATAAATACTTTCGGAGATAAAAAATACCAAACTATGATAGAATAACCTCAACTTTCGCACTACCTATTTCATAACTTTTGGCTTAATTTTGACATTAGGTGTTGCTATTTTAGAGAGTTTTAATAATGCGTTTTGATTATGCAAATAATAAGTTGACTCGCAATTTTTAATGTTTTTTTAAAATTCGCATTTTAATTAGTTATTCTATTTGGATTTAATAATTTCTCAGTGATTTATGTTTTTAGGGTGACTACCTACGAAAAATTTGATTTATTGACAATTTAAAGTTTTTTTTTATTCTTTTGGTATGTGCTAAAGGTGAAACGAAACGCATTTTTTTTTGCAGCATAACAATACAAAAAGATATTTAATCTCTGACCTATGTTTAGCTTATTTCATGGTTAAAATAGATCGAATTTTTTCCAACACCGAATCGGGGCACCCCGACTGCACGTAGTCCTTTGGCTGCTACCCCTAGAGTGTATATAAAAACCGGAGGCGCGAAAGGAGAGCAACCCCCGGCCGCTGTAACATAGCATAGGCACCCGTGCGAGCCGTAGCGGCTGAGCCGAAGCTGTGGAGGTGAAAATGGGTGCTATCCTTTGTTACGCAAGGGCGAAGGGGTTGCACTTCCCGCAGCGCCGGAGATGTTGCAGAAGACGTTGCAACTTTTGTGTTTTGAGCAATTTTTTGTGACAATTTTACCCAAAACGTTAGCAAAACATAACCTCAAAATAAGATTTTAAAAAATTCATAAATAAAACTTTAGGCCCACGGCGGGGGGGTCTACCGCCTCCCCCCGACCCTCAAATATATACATTTATACAGCGTGTAAGGTACATGAACGCACATACATGTTCCAGTGATTCAGTACATGATTCTGGACCCATGGAAAATTAGGAAAAAGCCGACGAAAAATTCCAACGCTTAGCATTGGAATTTTTCGTCGGCTTTTTCCTAATTTTTGAAAAAAAAATTGCGTTTTTTTTACATTAAACTGTATAAAATCGTTATACCTACCTATCTACCTCAATAAAATTTTTAATTAAAAAATAATTAGTTCGCTTTTTCCGCAAAAAAACGCAATGTAAATAAAATTAAAAGAAGCTCCCTGCTCAGCTGATTTCCTAAGTTCACCGGAGGTCATCGCGGGCCCAGTAGGTACCTACGCACGCAATATCGGCCAAAGACCGCCGCCGACGACCCTTTGTCGGCAAATGCTCACACAGACCGCTGACGTTCCTTTGTCGGCAAATGCTCACACAGACCTATGAATCTAACAGACGCGACACGTTAGAACTTATTTTGAGGGGAGGTTATTTTTATAAACCTTCATCGAAATAAGTAAAGAAGATCTAAAAACAATGTGTACTAATAACGACTTATTTCTTAGATACATTTTTGTTATCAACAAAGTTAAGTAATACAAAACAACAACGTTACTTACTCATTTCGTTAAAACCACATTTCGTATACCTACATCAAAATAATTACTGAGTGAGTAGGTAGTAGGTACAACAATGCGATTGTACAGTCTATCAATTTCATTGATCTATGCGGTCTACGACGAGCAGGCGGCACGTTCAAAAGCGTACCTACGTTCATAAATAAAATTTTATTTCTTTAGCATTTCGCCGACGACGAATTTTTGTTTTTTGTTAGTTCCGTGTTTACGTTCATCGCAAACGGATGTGCAGTTGGTAGCGAATTTAGGTTGTTAGCGTAAAGTTATCAAAAACAAGTTATTTTATGTGTTTGTTAGTATGTGTGTTTTTTGTTTTGCTTGTTGAGTGTGTGCTTGTTGTGTGCGAGAGTGTTTTTAAACAACACCTCAGTGCCCAGGAAAATGCTCATGCATGAAGCACGTAGGCGCCAAATCCTCCTTCGTAAGAAATGAACGAAATTTAAGGTGAGTTGGTTCATTAGTTAAGTACACAGTTGCTAATCGCGTCCCCGACAGAGGTGTTCGTGGTTGGCGAGCGGCAGAGCTGTACTTAAGAAATTTCAAAATTCAAAATCACCAAGGTCACTTCTGTAGGGACGCAGTTGACGACCGAGTAGCAGGCGCTTTAATACCTACATTCCTGGAGCGCAATGTAGGTACTTACAAGCTTTCTTCTTCTTCTTTATTATTATCTATCCTTATCTTTATCTATCTTCAGTATTCTTGAGGGATTAAAAATGTATGAGATATCAATGTTGTCGTCATTAGAATAAACAGTTAAAGGTGCCCCGGAACATTATACATGATCTAGTTATTTATCACATCGATCGGAAACATCGACGTAAATGTATTTTTGTCACAAAGTAGAAAGAGTATTTAGGTAGGTATTTGAGCCCGTAGCGGCGCGACCACCTGTGTTTGTGTGTATAAGACGTGGTAGGTAACTACGTAATACCACGTACTACGCACTCGCGCGCGCCTACATGCATTGCGAAGCGTTGAGATCGCATTGTTCACAATACATTGCGTGCTTGAAAATGTCAATTTCTGTAATCGATCATTACCGAGATTAATGACTATGATAATTTTGTTACTGACATTAGGTATAACCTTTTCGCGAAATTTGCGGTATCTTGTTCCTTACAGCCTGTATACACCTTTATTGTAAAGTCCTTACAAAAATAATATTAGTACCTACATAATTTTGTCGCTGTCGTACGTGAGTTTAAGCGAGACATTCAAATATTTATTAATTTAAAATTGATCTAAGTGCAACATGTCAATGTCAGTGATCATTATTGATTTAGCAAGGTTCGTAGATTGTTTTAATTTACTACTCGACTTCCAAAAAGAAGTCGGTTGGGTGGATGTTATCAATTCGGATGTTTGTATTATGTATGTTCCCGGCATAACTTCGTCATTTATAGACGGATTTCCAAAATTCTTTTTAAGTTCGAAAGGATTTTGTTCCGAAATGGTCCCATTTAAATTTCATTTAGATCTGATGATGCGTTTCGGAGATAGACAACGGAACTCTTCTAAAAATCACAGCAAATCAATTGCGATTGCTGCTATCGCCTAGATATCCATTGTTAACACAATTTAATTAGGAATCACAACTAAAAAGTGAAAAATAAAAACTTTTTCCAAAAAAATAGGACCGACTTTCAAAAAAAACAAAAAGTCGCGCTGTAGGCACTCTGTCTCGCTCAGGCGGCGTTTTTTAAACGATACAGTAGGTGAAGGTCAGCTTTGAAAAGTTTTTCTTTTTTTTATATATTCCTTATTTTTATTGGGGAAAAATAATTATCTCGTAACCATTAAATGATTACGTATATGCGTACGCAGTACGATACCAAGTAATAATACCCTTCAGGATCGGACAGGGTTCCTTCGCCATCTAGCACTATGGCTTCAGAACTGGAGAGACCGCTAAAATCGCAGAACATGTATTCAGTTTTGGTTCTGCTGATTTTCAAGCCGACTTTCTCCAGCTTCTGTTGCTATTTCTCCAATCTGATCGCAATCTGCTCTAGAGCAGATTGGAGAAATAGCAACAGAAGTTCTGGTCGGTGAAGATGAACCTGAGATCTATCTCAGGTTCATCTTCACCGACCAGAACAATGTCGTTGGCAAACAGCATGCACCAGGGTGCCTCCTCCTGTATTTCCGACGTAAGAGCGTCCATAATCAACAGGAAGAGGTAAGGACTTAAAGCCGACCCTTGATGTAAGCCTACAGCCACACTGAACTCATTGGTATTGCCAGCAGCCGACCGGACGAAGGTACTAGATTGTCTGTACATAGCACGAATCAACTCAACATACTTCCCAGGCAAACCTTTTTCTTTCAAGGCCCACCACAACACATTCCGAGGTACCCCATCATACGCTTTCTCAAGATTGATGATCACCAGGTGCAAGTTCTTATGCACACGTCTGTATTTCTCGCACAATTGACGGAGAGCGAAGGTGGCGTCCATTGTCCCTCGACCTGGCATAAACCCAAACTGGTTCGGGGTAATCTCACTCTCCTCTCGCAATCTTTTCTCTATCACTTTCTCCCATACTTTCATAGTATGTTTTTTTTTTAATTATTGATAGGCACGCGTTTGACCACCATCTCACCTGATGGTAAGCGATGATGTGGTCGAAGATGGAGCACGCTTGCCTAGAAGTAACCTATTCACTCTTGATATATGTGACATGAGCTTTATCCCTCGATAGTTGTTGCAGTCCTGTACATTCCCTTTATTCTTGAAGACTAGCGAACTATTGCACCATTCTTGTGGGATCACTTCTTCATACAACAACTTATTGAAGAATAAAGTCAGCCACATACACCCATCCTCTTTTAAACACTTCCATACTTCTACTGGTATGTCATCAGGGCCCATGGCATTTCCATTTTTCATACATTAAACTGCCTTTCATACTTCATCCATGCTAATTTCTCTCACCAAACCCATATTTACTTGTACCTCTTTGAACAGACCATTCCATTCATTCTCTTCGTTCATCAACTTTTCAAAGTAAACCTTCCATCGCTCTTTTATTTCGTCATCTTTCGACAAGATTTTACCGATTTCATCTTTCATACATTTTATATGCATTATATCCCTCGTTCTCCTTCCTCTAACTTTTTTAATCTGGTAGAGCACCTACTGGCCTCTAGGGCTGTCCCGTAAATCATATAACTTTTTCTGCGCCTTAGCCCTGGAAACTGCAACCGCCTTTTTTGCCTTTTTCATCATTTCCAGTTTCTATATTCTGCCATACTTTAAACGAAATTTTCTTTTCTTTCAGCATCTTTTGCACATCTTCATTCCACCACCATGTATCCTTTTCTATCATGCCTTTCCCATGCGATTCTCCAAACACATATTTTGCTACTCGCCTTATACAATCCGCACTCTCTTTCCAAAATTCATTCACAGATTTTCCTTCCATATCCTTCATTTCTATCATTTTATCTACCACTTGACTCTTAAACATACTTGCACACTCCTCATTTTCTACCATACGCCATCTGATTTTGGGTGGGGGCCGTTCTTTGTTCCTACTGGGACGAGACACTGACTGTTACGTCCATCATTATGAGCCTGTGTTGAGAGACTAAGCCTTCGCCTGGCAACACTTTACAGTTTTTGACTGTTTTGAGACTGTTTCGTCCCACCAAGAAAAAGTCAATTTGGGTCGCGTGCTGGCCGCTTTTGTAAGTGATCAGGTGTTCGTTTTTCTTTTTGAACCAGGTGTTAGTTATTGCCAGGTCAAAAGCCGAAGCAGCTTGCAGCAATGTCTCGCCATCAGTACCCCCAACCACCATGCACTTTCTCATAACCATACTTCAGACTTCCTACATGCCCATTAAAATCACCCCTTACAAACACCTCTTCACTCTCCTGTACATTCAGCATCACACAATCGAAGTCTTTCCAAAACTTCTCTTTTACACTATCCACACATCCTGATTGGGGTGCATATGCACTAATAACATTTACTATCATACTCTCCACAACCACTTTAATAGCTATCACTTACTCTTTTAAAATCCACCACACATTCTTTTAACTTACTATCCAAAACTAAGCCCACACCATTCCGTTTGCCATCACTTCCACAGTAATTATGTCCTTCCCCTAATTCTCTTGCTTTTGCACCCTTCCATTTCATTTCTTGCATACACGCTATATTTATCCGTCGCCTTTTTAAAACATCTGCTAACTGTCTTCCTTTTCCAGTCATACTACTGTTACGAGCTGGGTATGGAATAAATAATTTTAGACCAATTAATTAACCAAATATTTTTTATTAACTCAACAACTTATTTACACAAACACTAATTCACTATTCTCTTCGTAATCGCTTGTATTCGCATCCGTTCGCATCCGTAGTCGAAAACAGACTGACTCACTCGCCCGCCGTCCGGCCTATTTATACAGTCATGGAAGTTTCTAGAACATAGTCGAACTATCCTATACTGGAATATTCTAGAAACTTCTATGAACTTTTACACAGTACCACAATGGAACGTTCGCGAACGTAGTGGAAACTTCTGGAAACTTCGACTACATTCTCGAACGTTCCAGTGAAATACGTTCGACGTAACACTACCTACATTCCAGCTCGCACACCTCAATCTTAATTCTCTCACTCTATGAGCTTGCGTCTTACGTCGCACCCGCCCGTCCTGGTGCGACAACCCTTGTCCATTTCCCACAGGAGACGGGTGCTGCCCCAGCGCGTCGCCTGTGGGGTACGCCCTAGCCCAATCGCACATCACATTTTTCTTGACCATGTTGCAAAAGGTTTTGGCAGAAGTTTTATTATTATTGAGGGGGTAGACGGGCCCCTGTCTTAGACCAAAAGTTTAGAAAATGCATACTTTTTTTATTATGATTTGCCTATGCTATGTTACAGCGGGCGGGGGTTGCTCTCCCTTCGCGCCTCTGCCCCCCTAGCCATATTACATTTCTATTATCGTTTACGCTAACGCTTAGAACAAAATGTATGGCAATGACATTACCTGGGCCTGTAGACAAAGTAACATCGCTTCGTAGCGAACCGATATCTAAATTCGTCATCGTCTCTGAGATATCGATAAACATTTCCTAGCGTTAGCGTTCCTTCGTTATCTTTTTTGGCGATCACGATCGAGGCGAAGGCGAACTCTGAAAGCGCTGCTTGTCTACGCATTTGTATGGGATAAACACGATAGCAATTCGTTTCTTTATGGTTTCGTTACGAATTATAACATTGTCTACCAACTTGCAATAACGATGTCGACTGACCACGTGACTTAGCGCGGTTTATGTCAATCTCATACATTTTAGTATTTTCTAACTTCGTTATCGTTTTTAAATTGTTACTTTGTCTAAGCCCCCTGCGTAGATAAGTGTCACGTGACTTATCGCAGGTAATGTCATTGCCATACATTTTGTTCTAAGCGTTAGCGTAAACGATAATAGAAATGTAATATGGCTAGGGGGGCTGGTTTTTATATACACTCTAGGGGTAGCAACCAAATGACTACGTGCAGTCGGGGTGCACCGATTCGGTTTTGAAAAAAATTCGACCTATTTTAACCATGAAGTAACCTAAACATGGTCATAGATTATATATCTTTATGTATTGTTATGCTGCAAAAAAACTGCGTTTCGTTTCACCTTTAGCAGATACCAAAATAAAAGAAAAAACTTTAAATTGTCAATAAATAAAAATTTTCGTAGTTATTCACCCTAAAAACTCAAATCACAGAGAAATTATTAAATCCAAATAAAATACATAACTAATTAAAATGCGAATTTTAAACAAACATTAAAAATTGCGGGTCAACTTATTATTTCCGTAATCAAAACGCATTATTAAAACTCCCTAAAATAGCAACAAAACCAACCCAAAAACAAAAACGAAAAATATGTATACCAAGATGACGTTTTGCTTCTCTCCAATTACGATTGTTTCAATTCCATGTTCCACGTTATTGGGGTTTTGAGTTCTGGGGTATAACAACTAAAAAGTGAAAAATAAAAAAAAATACAAACACCTACTTCCGAAATTAAAGTTATTTTTAAATTTTTAGTGTATTTTCTTTTTTGGAAGTCGGTTGTTTTTTTTTTGTAAAAATGTTTTTCATTTCTACGTAAGTACATATACAATTTAGATAATTAATCAGATTGTTGTTTGGCGCCGACTCTGTAAACAAGCTCAATACTCAAAACTTAAAAGGTTTATTTATTTCTTGCTTTTTAGTTATTTTTCGTCGGTTAATTTTTTTGTCAAAAAGTTTTTTAAATACTGAAGGAATACTGTCATACTTTTTTTCCAATAGAATGCAGATGTAACACATTCTAATGTTTTTGCAGTATTTGGCAGCAAATGTTTCGAGTCAGCCTTCTCGGCAAGCTTCGCTGAGGTAGTCAATGCTACGACAAAATTCTCATCTTTATTTTACTGAAATCGCGCCTGTTTCAATGATTCCACATATTGTCCAGTTGCGTAGACACTTGAGACACAAAACTACACAAAGAACAAAGGTCACTGTGAACTAAGAAAAAACAGAAATTGGTCCCGAGATGAGACTGTCACCAATATGTAGTGTATAGTTAATGTAATTATTCGATACCATCAGTTTATTTTTAAAAGCAGAGAAAATATAGATAATGGTTTAAAAAAAAAACACTAATACCCTTCTGCCCCAGCGGCCAAATCCGGGTTGTCAAATCGAACCCCGATGACAACCCGGGTTGAAATATTTTTTTTTTATAGAACGCAGTTTAAAATATCTAACTTTGAACGCATCTGTAATTACTTACGTTACTAGAGAAGTCCATACTTTTTCATAAACCTAAGTCGATTTTATTTCTTAATCGAAATTAAATCCCAGCCAATGTGAACCGTATAAACTCACGTTGATTATTAAACTACGGCTAGCCACTAATAGAATCTGAAGTTACATCGTTGTAAATAGTCAAATGAAGCCATGAATTAAATAGAAAACTAATAATTTAACATCTAAAATAGCTACTGCCATAAATCGATTGATTACCTCCCTCCCTATTTTTAACAAGCTGTGTGACCATCTTCAAAGTACAGATCCTGCCTTACTTTGGTTAAAAACCTGCTAAATCCTGCCAAAGCCTGTAGTAAAAAATGCCTAAATATTGCCAACTTTAATTACTGTTGTATTAAACCAAGAAAAGTAAAAACACACATAGGTAATATTTTTACTTTTACTTTACAATCTGTTAACTAAACTTACCGAAGACTGGCCACTGAATCCATTCATATATTTTTTACGTTTACTAGTGGTGGAAGGGCCAGGCTAGCCCGCGAAATTCAAAAAATGTACGGTCAGTGTCAGGTTGTATCTTGGTGATGATCTTGGGAAATATATGATTCGCGGCCGTAGCAAGTCATCATCATATGCCTAGCCTTTTCCTTTTGTATTAATAATCATTACAATCATCAATAAAACTCTTTCAGTTACAATTGATGTCAAATGTTTTCATGAAATCATGACATTGAAAATTATCACCATGAAATCTAATTGGAAACAAAACAAAAGTGTATCTGTAAGACTGATTGAAATATCAACCAAAAACTCGTGTTTATGAATATTTGTTCAAATTTCTATGCAGTTTTAAAGTTGTTAATTTAATGTAATACAAACATTAGAAGAGAAGTACAGGGAAATCCCCCACATGCTTGCGAAGTATCTTAAGGGGCATTTTCGAAATTTTGAGTTGCCATGAGAAAAATTTATTTTCTATACCCAATACTGCCAAAAACTGCCAGGTTTTTAAAACGTCAGCCGATGATGTCAGAGTCTAAAATGAGAGGCCAATCCTGCCAAAATGAAATGGTCACACTGTTAACAATTTTTTTTTATTATCCCCGAAGGGAAGGCGAAAGTCTTTTGACCATATTGCCTAGTCTTACGTAGGGTATTTATACTTTTTTTTCCATTAGAATGCAGATGTAACACAATCTAATGTTTTTTGCAGTATTTGGCAACAAATGTGTCGAGTCAGCCTTCTCGGCAAAATTCGCTGAGGTAGTCAATGCTACAATAAAATTCTCAGCTCCATTTTCCCGAGATCGCACCTGTTTCAATGATTCCACATATTGTCAATTTGCGTTGACACTTGAGACACAAAGCTACACCAATTTTACATCACAATATCCACTAGGAATCAATAAACGAATAATTAAAACAGCCAATGAACTTCACTCGTCAAAATCCCGCGAAAAACACACACACACACACACACTGTTGACAAGTAAAAGTTTTCTGTATTTTTTTTGTTCCTTTTGGAACAGGCTAAGGTCAGAGACCATGCTGCCTGGTCATCAGTGGTGTATTTTTTATTTTATTTTCCATATGAATGCAGATATAACACATTTTAATGTTTTTTGCAGTATTTGGCAACAAATGTGTCGAGTTAGCCTTCCCGGCAAACCACGCTGAGGTAGTCAATACTACAATAAAATTCTCAGCTCCATTTTGCCGAGATCGCGCCCGAGGCGATCAAGTGATTTGACTTATATTATATCGTTTTCATTATGATTTAAATGATAAAATATGGGTACCGGCCGATTAATAATGATGTCCGCGTGGTCAGAATATATCAAAAGGCCAAAAAGTGTTCGAATCCGGGCATGTGTTAGAACTAGAAGGTTTTACTTACAGATTTATTTGTATTGAATAGTACCACTACATACAAAACTTAGCTATATTTACAAACAACATTAGTAGTACCAGTTGGAGCAGTGGTGGCCCAGCGGTATTGGCCGCGACTTACAAGTTGTAGGTCGTGAGTTCAAACCCAGGCAGGCGCTTTACTTTGTGTAAATTATTTCATCACAGTGGTGGTGTTTTCCTTCCCACCAACCACCACCACCACCACCACTCCACCACCACCACCACTGCCACAAAACGGTGAAGGAAAACATCGTGAGGAAACCGGCATGTCCTATACCAAAAATTCGAACACATGTGAGATCCACCAATCCGCACTGGGCCCGCGTGGTGGATTACGGCCCACACCCAGGCCTGTGCCCCAGCAGTGGGAGATTAAAAGGATGATGATGATTAGTAATAAAAAAACCTAATTTCTAGATGTTTTTGAAACTCGTACTTGTTTTTTAATGCATTTATCCACTTTCGTCGTTTATCACATAACCATGGAAGTGAGTACTATTCGTAGGAAAGTAATTTAATTTTACACCTTTTGACTTATTTTTTATCCGACAGCGCGACGCAAGGGAGGGTAATGTGTTTATCAGCTTAGGTATGTATATATGTATGTATGTTTAGTCCTTTGTGGCACTATAGAGATCAAACGCGTGGGCCGATTTTTATAATTATTACGTCAATTGATTCGTCTTATTCTTGCGAGTGCTACTAAAGACATGATAGTAATCAAAATACACTAAGGCGACAACCAGACTATCGTGAAAAAGAAAAAATTAAAGTCCACGAACTATAAGTGGGGTATCAAAATAAAGGGTTCGAGGAGGCGATTCCAAAAATATAACTCACTAAAATGTAGAAAATAAAGTACTTAATTGAATATTTTCATAAAACCCGACTGTAAAAAACAACTAAAAAGTTCCAAAGAAGTCACTTTTCAAGCAGTCTGATGCAGTTGGTGGCATGAAATCAATAATTGAACTAAAATAACTCCCACCAACTGCATCAGACTGCTTGAAAAGTGACTTGTTTGGAACTTTTTAGTTGTTTTTTACAGTCGGGTTTTTTGACAATATTCAATTTTATTTTTCTTTGAAGTGTTCAAGCATCCCGAAATGCAACGATACATTTCCACTTAGTTAAATGTTATTTTTCACTTCTATAGATTATTTTCTAATTGTTTCTTTACATGATTCTGATTTGCGTCACCAGGTGGCAGAGTCTTCGTCGTGCACGTTCCCTATAGGTTTGCCTATAATCTGTAAGTAAAGAACGACTTTCTGTATATTTTTCAAAATTTTAGGATTGAATATTTTTTTTTTTAATATTTGGATTGATTGAATTTTAGGTTTGGATTTTTGTTGGGGGGGATTTTAGGGTTAATCCCAAATCCATATCCCAAATTAATTTATTAAGTACTTAAGTAAAAAAACTTTTTTACAAAAAAAAAAATAGGTACCTACCTACACAAAAAATTAAAAAAGTCGGTGTTCATGTTTTATTTCTTCGTTTTTGACACCAACTTCCGAAATTAAAGTAATTTTTTTATTTTTAGTGTATTTTCTTTTTTGGAAGTCGTTTTTTTTTATTAATGTTTTTTTTTATTTTTCACTTTATAGTTGTTATACCCCAGAACTAAAAACCCCAATAAAATAGAACGTGGATTTTGAATATACTGTAATGATGATGATGATGTTGATGATGATGTTCTTGTTGTGAGGTACAAATAAATATTGTTTCTTTCTTTCTTTTTTTTTAGTTAGAGAAAACGAAAACGTCATCTATGTATACGTATTTTTCATTTTTGTTCAGTTTTTCAAAAAGCGCTGAAGCTATTTCGATAAAATTTATATGGGACCACCTCGGGACTATATTCTTAGGGATATAAAAAGAGTTTTGAAAATCGGTCCACAACTGACAGAGAAATCGGTGAACATACATAATAAAATATATAAAAAAAAACTTTTTAACAAAAAAATTAACCGACGAAAAAGAACTAAAAAGCAAAAAATAAATAAACCATTTAAGTCTTGAGTAATGAGCTTATTTACCTACATAAAATATTAAATTTTATATAAACTAATTTTGAGTCGGCGCCAAACAACAATCTGAATATTAAATATCTTTTTATAAGTACTTAGAAATGAAGAAGGCTGTAAGTACGTAATTAATCATTTTATTAATTGGCGCCGACTCAAAATTAGTTTATATAAAATTTAATATTTTATGTAGGTAAATACGAGTAAGCTCATTACTCAAGACTTAAATGGTTTATTTATTTTTTGCTTTTTAGTTCTTTTTCGTCGGTTAATTTTTATGTTAAAAAGTTTTTTATTTTATGATTTTTTGTGGCTCGCATCATCGTTTAACACTCTGAGACTAATTTCTAATTCTTCATCATTCCTCTTGCCACTGAGCTGATGATATAACCACCCTTCCATGAAGTTCCCAGGATATTGACCAGTTGAAATTACCTCCAATATTGTAAAGACGTCTTTTCTTCAAAGCATATTAAGTGGTATTTGTCACTAAAACCAGTTTTCGTATCTAACTTCTATTGTTTAGGAAAGGTATGGTTTCCATCATCAGCTCAGTTTCATGATGTGCGTGTACGAAGTTATGAAAAGTAAACAGAATCAATATTTGTGCCCAATTTTCGAAGTTCTCTCTCAATTTTTCCAGGATCCCATGACCAGATCCTTATGTCCTTGACATGGGACCACCCTTGAGGTATACCCTATCTAAGTAAAGAAGAATCATCAAAATCGGTTCATAAATAACGGAGTGAGGGCTGAACATACGTACAGAAACGCTAAACGTGCCCAAAATTTTCGAGGTTTTCTCTCAATTTTATCAAGATTCCACTATCAGATCCTGACTTCCTTGACATGGGACTACCCTTGAGGTATACCCTATCTAAGAAAAAAAGAATAATCAAAATCGGTTCATAAATAACGGAGTGAGGGCCGAACATACATACAGAAACGCTAAACGTGCCCACAATTTTCGAGGTTTTCTCTCAATTTTATCAGGATTCCACTGTCAGATCCTAACTACCTTGACATGGGACCACCCTTGAGTTATACCCCATCTAACAAAAAAAGAATAATCAAAATCGGTTCATAAATGACGGAGTAAGGGCTGAACATACACAAAAAAAAATATATATATATATACGGTCGAATTGAGAACCTCCTCCTTTTTTTTCGTGGGTTAAAAATTCAGTAGTGGTCGAACGTGGAACCTCCTTCTTTTTCGAAGTTGGTTAAAAATAATCATTTACAAAATTTAGAAGCGATTGGCGATGGTGGTCGGTAGCGGACACATGACACACACGTACCGGCTGTGGGCGCCAGGCGGCCGCGACGCGTGTAGTGCACGCCGGCCAGCACCTTGGCCTCGCGCTGCGCCGCCTCGCTCAGGCGCTCCAGGCCGCCCACGGGCTCCGCCGTCACGATCAGCGGGTGGTACTCCGTCGCCGAATGCGGGTCGTTACCGCCGTATACCTGTCAACATAAAACGTCGTCACATCTGCATCGACACAGAGCTAGTACGGATCAGAGCGAGACGTACCTTAAAGGAGTACTGTAGACCACGGCGCAGTTGCAGGTCGGGCGCGAGCTGCCCGTTGACGTACCACGCGAGCGGCGGCGACTGCTTCAGGCGCCGACCGGCCAGACCACGGGCGCCGCCCGACGGGCCCAGGCGGAACGTGAACACACGTAGAGCCGGGTCGAACAGCTCCGCCACCTCCCAAATCGGCGGCGCCGAGCGCGAACCGCTACACCGAGCAACACGTTACTACACAAACACACACACGGGCCCAGGCGGAACGTGAACACGCGCAGAGCCGGGTCGAACAGCTCCGCCACCTCCCAAATCGGCGGCGCCGAGCGCAAACAGCTGCACCGAGCAACACGCTACTACACTAACACGTGCCGCAGGCAGCGCTCAGGTACCCACACAGTGAAGCGGACGCAGTCGTGCGTGGGCGGGTCGCTGGCGAGGTGCAGCTTGACGTCGGCGCGCGGGTAGAGGCGGTGGAAGGCGGGCTCGCGCTCGTGGTCGAGGCGGCCGAGCGCCCACACCACGAACATGGAGCGGTCCGTCACCCACTCGCGGTCCATGGGTTCCGCTGCGGGAGGGACACGTTACAAACTCAAAACGTTTATTTCATTTTAACAAGTTACAAGCACTTATGTATTGTTAAGGAGTCAGTCAGGTAGGACAGTCGGAAATATAAAGCTAATAGCGTTTTACCAGTTGTCAGGAGGTAGGTAAGTAAGTAAAAGAGTATTAGGGTCGAATGCCTTATAATTTTATGAGCTGGTATTTATATACATTGCGTTTATTATGTGTTTTAGGGTAGCAGACCAAATTAATATATATTGCTCTCATCCCAGATGAGCGGGTAGTTTTGGTATATTTTCGCACGTCGATAAAAAATGGAGGTATTTGTACTTGTGCGCCTGTGCGCACGCGGCGGTGGCGCGCGGTCATTGACCCCAGCTGCAACATAGTTCCTCCCCAGCGAAGCGCCCCTACAATGCGAGTGGTACAGATTGGTTGGTGAGTTGCATACAGCGTTAACGAGCGCACAAGTATTGCAAAGTGATGTCTCGACACGGTGCCAGCGAGCGCCTAGGGCGGTGACGTCAGTTTGCACGATGACGTGTGGGCGCTGTGTTCGCTCTGCGTGCCTTTCACTTTTCTAGCTTAGTAGTGGTAGTGCGCGGCCGTACTCCGCTTTGGCCGGACGCGTAGACTACTATATGTATTGGCTATCGTATGTTTTACAGGGCGAAGCGTACGGTGGGTCTTGAGGTGCGGCCGGATCGAGTGACGTATGCCGGCGGTTCACTATCATGGCTCACTGTTTCTTCGTTACTATGCAGGAATGCAGGTTTCAGTCGATCTATGCTGATGTTTTTGTGGACGCCTTTGACCTCTATTGTGTACACCTTGTCAGTTAGTCTCTTCAAGACACGATACGGACCTTCGTACGTGGGCGTAAGTGGCGGGCGTGTGGCATCAGTGCGAATAAATACGTGCGTGCATACATGTAGACATCATCGAGTCTACGGAAGGGTGCTTGTCGTCCCAGATTAGACTTTACAGGTCGAGTGTGGAATAGATTTTTAAGTTTTCCTCGAGGATAGGCGCGCGGGACCCCCAAAGATATATTCCAAAGAAAATAGGAACATTCGTTTTGACCGCTCACGACTTTGTGGAAGAAGCACATATCCAACTAACGCCTCCGCTCGCGAAGAGAACACATTTTGAATTTTTTTAAGCGCTCATTGTACGGACTCCTGTGTGAAAAGCCGCTAGAGCTAAAGGCCAGATGCCTGGTAAACGCTCTTTGTAAGCTCTCAATGCGCTGAGAATGTACTGCATAAAATGGATTCCATACAACGCTGGCGAATTCTAGATGGCTGCGCACTAAGGTTTCGTAGAGCAAGATTTTGGTACTCTGATGTTTAAAACCTCTTGCGTTGCGCTTCAAAAACCCGAGCATTTGAGCTGCTTTAGAGACCGATTTGTTGATATGCGAAGTAAATTTAAGTTTTCTGTCAACTATTACGCCTAGATCTCTGATTTCATCGACTTCTGCCAACAGTGTACCATCAAGCTCGTACTGCGTAGCAAGTGGCTTCTTTTTCCTCGTGAACTTAATGTGAAAACATTTACTTGCGTTGAGAGCTATATTGTTGCAGCTATATCAATATAAAATCACGTCCAGGTCACTCTGTAACTGGCGAGAGTCGACATAGGAATTGAATGTTTTTGTATAACTACAGATCATCGGCAAATAGAGACACCTTACAGTATCTTATTTTGTCCACCACATCATTCATGAAGATTAGGAAAAGAAAAGGTCCCAAATGCGATCCCTGAGGAACACCGGCGTTTGCTGACACTGACTGAGGTCTTTGTTTTAAATAAGACGAGCCATTTCAAAAGCGCACCACTCACACCAAACCTACACAGTATCTCTACTACAGTATCTCTATCTCTACAGGTATCAAATGAAAAGGTTTGCTGAGAACGAAAAGCGTGTTTTTGTAGTTTTTTCAACTATTGTAGCGGCGTTCGTTTACCAAGCGCTCTAGTCACAGCATCAGTCAACATCATACAGCATTGAGCTACCGCCAATATTTATAATTAATAGGCCGTACACGAAATTTTGCCGATTTCGCTGATTTACGGGATTTTACAGACGTGGTTTTACAGTTAAAATCATGTATTTCTAAAAGTTTTAATGCACAACATGAAATACCATTTCAATTATGATCTAATGTATGAGCTGTTTTTTTTTAATTTTTATTATAATTACGAATAATCAACCACAAACCAACGACGGTTTTGTGAATTTTTGCTGTAAGGGGTTTAGGTATCACATAATTTCGAATCGTTTTGACGTCTAAACGATATGAAAAAATTAGAATGTATTGTTGCAAAAGTCGTCTATATAATGTATGAATCTTTTTTTACCACTTTTATATAAACATTTTGAGTAAAAAAATATTTAACTAAAAAATTTTAAAGAAAAAAACTTTTTAACAAAAAATTCAACCGACGCAAAAGAACTAAAAAGCAAAAAATAAATAAACCTTCTAAGTCTTAAGTATTGAGCTTATTTACCTACATAAAATATCAAATTTTATGTAAACTAATTTTGAGTCGATTGACTATTTTTTTTAAATACAGGCTGTAAGGAACAAGATACCGCAAACTTCGTGAAAAGGTTACACCTAATGTCAGTAACTAAATTATGATAGTCATTAATCTCGGTAATGATCGATTACAGAAATTGACATTTTCAAGCACGCAATGTATTGTGAACAATGCGATCTCAACGCTTCGCAATGAAGTAGGCGCGCGCGAGCGCGTCTATTCGTATTTACCTACCACGTCTTATACACACAGACACACCTGTTCCTGTGTGTAGCTTGTACCTAGATAGACTACCTATCTACTTTGTGATAATAATAAATTTACGTCGATGTTTCTGATCGATATGATAAACAACTAGATCAGATACTTAATAGACATAAGCGCATACGTGCGTTAAACGTTTAAAACGACAAATGCGTATAATGTTCCGTGGCACCTTTAACTGTTTATTCTAATGACGACAACATTGATATCACATACATTTTTAATCCCTCAAGAATACTGAAGATAAGGTTAGATAAAGATTAGGATAGATAATAATAAAGAAGCTTGTAAGTACCTACATTGCGCTCCAGGAATGTAGCATAAAGCGCCTGCGGTCGCCAATCGCGTCCCTACAGAAGTGACCTTGGTGATTTTGAATTTTGAAATTTCGTAGGTACCTACAGCTCTGCCGCTCGCCAACCACGAACACCTCTGTCAGAGACGCGGTTATTAACCGTGTACTTAACTAATGAACAAACTCACCTTAAAGTTCGTTAATTTCTTACGATCCCGAGGCTCCTATATGCTTCATGCATGAGCATTTGCCTGGGCACTGAGGTGTTGTTTAAAAACACTCTCGCACACAACAAGCACACACTCAACAAGCAAAACAAAAAACACACATACTAACAAACACAATAACTTGTTTTTTAACTTTACGATAACAAGCTAAATTCACTACCAACTGCACATCCGTTTGCGATGAACGTAAACACGGAACTAACAAAAAACAAAAATTCGTCGTCGGCGAAATGCTAAAGAAATAAAATTTTATTTATTAGTGTAGGTACGCTTTTGAATATAATATATAGCCGACGCTTACAGACCGCATAGATCAATGAAATTGACTGAATAGACTGTACAATCGCATTAAGTTGTACCTACTACCTACTCACTCAGTAATTATTTTGATGTAGGTATACGAAATGTAGGAATGTGGTTTTAACGAAATGAGTAAGTAACGTTGTTGTATTGTATTACTTAACTTTGTTGATAACAAAAATGTATCTAAGAAATAAGTCGTTATCAGTAAACTGTAACGCATTTTTTTTAGATCTTCTTTACTTATTTCGATGAAGGTTTATAAATTTTTTTTTTTATTTTTTTTTTATTTTTGATAGGCTCGCGTTTGACCACTATCTCACCCGATGGTAAGTGATGATGTGGTCGAAGATGGAGCACGCTTGCCTAGAAGTAACCTATTCACTCTTGACTTAAAGACTCCCAGGTTGAAATAACCTCCCCTCAAAAGAAGTTCAAATAAAAGTAGTCAATGGGATATCAATTTTTGTAGACACTTAAAATGCCTAACGTGTCGCGTCTGTTAGATTCATAGGTCTGTGTGAGCATTGTGCCGACAAAGAAATGCCGGCGACGGTCTTTGGCCGGTATTGCGTGCGTAGGTACCTACTGGGCCCGCGATGACCTCCGGTGAACTTAAGAAATCAGCTGAGCAGGAAGCTTCTTTTAATTTTATTTACATTGTGTTTTTTTGCGAAAAAAGCGAACCAATTATTTTTTAATTATAAATTTCATTGAAATAGATAGGTATAACGATTTTATACAGTTTAATGTAAAAAAACGCAGATTTTTTTTTCAAAAATTAGGAAAAAGCCGACGAAAAATTCCAACGCTAGGGGGTCCAGAATCATGTACTGAATCAATGGAACACGTATGTGCGTTCATGTACCTTACACCCTGTATATTTTTTTTAAAACAGTCAATAATAGTCGTCTTTAACCATGACAATTTCGACCCGGTTTACTATGTAGAAGTCTGTTAAACTTCTACATACATTATGTTTTGGTACAGTCGCGAACACTAAATTTGCAAAACTATTTTAAACCGACTTTCGAAAAAGGAGGTTCTATGTTCGACTGTATGTATGTTTTATGTATGTCCGCCGATTTCTCCGTCAGTTGTGGACCGATTTTCAAAATTATTTTTTTATCCTAAAGAATATACTCCCGAGGTGGTCCCATATAAATTTTATCGAAATTGCTTTAGCCCTTTTTGAGAAACTGGACAAAAACGAAAAATACGTTTACCTCGATGACGTTTTGGTGTACTCCAAATGTTTAAATTCCACGTTCCATTCCATGTTATTGGGGTTTTTAGTTGTGGGGTATAACAACTAAAAAGTGAAAAATATTTATTATTATTGTACAGCATGTAACAAAAACCCTATCCGATCCTAAAGGGTATTATTTGGTATCGTACTGC
This sequence comes from Polia nebulosa, assembly GCA_951329385.1. Classification (NCBI taxonomy): domain Eukaryota; kingdom Metazoa; phylum Arthropoda; class Insecta; order Lepidoptera; family Noctuidae; genus Polia; species Polia nebulosa. The sequence continues at coordinate 29,220,504 of OX589610.1, read as the reverse complement.
GTACACATATACGCAACCATTTCACGGATATGAGATTATTATTTTTCCCCAATGTAAATAATTAATTTAAAAAAAATGAAAAACTTATCAAAGACAACTGATCACTAGACAAAGTTTACCTACAGTTTAGTGTGAAAAAAGCCGCCTGAGCACAGGGCCTGAGCGAGACGCTATTTTTGAGTCGGCGCCAAACAACAATCTGATTATTAAATGTCTAAATTTTATATGTACGTAGAAATGAAGAAGGCTTGATGTATTATATTTTATTATTTGGCGCCGACTCAAAATTAGTATATATAAATTTTGATATTTTATGTAGGTAAATAAGCTCAATACTCAAGACTTAAAAGGTTAATTTGTTTTTTGCTTTTTAGTTCTTTTTCGTCGGTTGAATTTTTTGTTAAAAAGTTTTTTATTTTATGATTTGTTGTGACTCGCATCATCTTTTAATATTCTGAGGCTAATTTATAATCCTTCATCATTCCTCTTGGCACTGAGCTGATGATGTAACCATCCTTCCATGAGTTTCCCAGGATATTGACCAGTTGAGGTTACCTCCAATATTCTGAAGACATCTTTTCTTCAAAGTATATTAAGTGGTATCTATCACTAAAACCAGTTTTTTTTTATATCTACCTTTATTGTAAAGGAAAGGTATGGTTTTTCATCATCAGCTCAGTTTCATGATGTGATGATTCCTAAATGCAAATACCTGATAAAGTTATGAAAAGTAAACAGAAACAATATTCGCACCCAATTTTCGAGGTTTTCTCTCAATTTTATCAGGATTCCATAATCAGATCCTAATTTCCTTGACATGGGACCACCCTTGAGGTATACCCTATCTATGAAAAAAAGAATCATCAAAATCGGTTCATAAACAACGGAGTGAGGGCTGAACATACGTACAGAAACGCTAAACTTGCCCACAATTTTCGAGGTTTTCTCTCAATTTTATCAGGATTCCATTATCAGACCCTGATTTCCTTGACATGGGACGACCCTTAAGGTATACCCTATCTAACAAAAAAATAATCATCAAGATCGGCTCATAAATGACGGAGTGAGGGCTGAACATACACAAAAAAAAAACATATATACGGTCGAATTGAGAACCTCCTGCTTTTTTTTCGTCGGTTAAAAATATATATACGGTCGAATTGAGAACCTCCTCCTTTTTTTTCGTCGGTTATAAACGTCATCTAGGTATACGTATTTTTCGTTTTTGTTCAGTTTCCCAAAAAGCGCTGAAGCAATTTCGATAAAATTTCTATGGGACCACCTCGGTTCTTTAGGATACAAAATGAATTTTGAAAATCGGTCCACAACTGACGGAGAAATCGGCGGACATAAATAAAAAAAAAACGCATACAGTCGAACATAGAACCTCCTCCTTTTTCGAAAGTCGGTTAAAAATATAAACACCGACTTCCGAAGTTATTTTTTAATTTTTATTATATTTTCTTTTTTGGAAGTCGGTTGTTTTCTTTTGTAAAAAAGTTTTTTATTTTTCACTTTTAAGTTGTTAGGAATACCCCAGAACTAATAACTCCATGTTATTTACTCGAAGTTGGAGAAAACCAAAACGTCATCTATGTATACGTATTTTACGTTTTTGTTCAGTTTGCAAAAAGCGCTGAAGCAATTTCGATAAAATTTATATGGTCCCATATATAAAGAATTTTGATAATCGGTCCATAACTGACAGAGAAATCGGTGGACATACAGTCGAACATAGAACCTCCTCCTTTATCGAAGTCGGTTAGACATATTATGTAGCGACATCTGACGCTACATACGAACTAGAACAGCAAAATTCCTACATCGCGCAAGCAGAGTTCTCCGCGCGTTTTGAACATATACAACAGCCCGAAATCAACTATCGGGCAGTTGCCCGGACCAGACACAACACCCGTCTGGTCGGAGGATCCTCCCTTTTCAATGGAGGTTGTGGGACTTTACACCCTGTTCCGCATACCTCCATAATGGTGAACCTCGAGTATGAACGTGAGCGCAGCCTTCGTCATGAAGTCATCACCTCGTCAGCGCAGCCTTCGTGCAGCTATTCCAGCGTGACGTCATCATCATCACTTCCTCCAAGCTCTTCAGCAACGAGTCATAGAGCCAGCCAGTACAACGATAACGCCGACAACGATACGCCGACAACGATAACGCCGACAACGATACGCTGACAACGATAACGCCGACAACGATAACGCCGACAACGAGACGCTGACAACGATAACGCCGATAACGATACGCCGACAACGATATCGCCGACAACGAAACGACGCACCGCTCCGACTCACTGGAGCCCGCAGCAGTACTCCGACTCACTGGAGCCCGCAGCAATACTCCGACTCACTGGAGCATGCAACATCATCCCGACTCACTGGGATATCATCACCGCAGACAGTGCGGACTCACCGAGAACTATGCGCCTCTTCCAGTTCCGACTCACTGGAAACAGCCTTCCACTGACCCGGCAAGCATCACGTATGAACGACTCATCGAGAAGAGAACAATCGATCTCCGATCTCTGGAGGGGAGTGATGTAGCGACATCTATGACGCTACATACAAACTAGAACAGCAAAATTCCTACATCGCGCAAGCAGAGTTCTCCGCGCGATTTGAACATATACAACAGCCCGAAATCAACTATCGGGTAGTTGCCCGGACCAGACACAACACCTGTCTGGTCGGAGGATCCTCCCTTTTCAATGGAGGTTGTGTGACTTTACGCCCTGTTCCGCATACCTCCATACATATATAGACTTCGCACATTTAGGGTTTCGTGCCAAATTTTGACAATTTGTTTGGCTTTGGGTCAACAAGATGGTCCTCGCGCACCTGTATGAGTGGCGCGAGGAGGCGAAACTCCGCTGCCGCAACACCTCGCGGTTCGGCGGACACAGCTCCGGCAGGATCTCATGGCGACATGGAGAGAGCGACTGTTGCAACCCAGCGCTGGGCACGCCACCATTGCGGCGGTAGTGCGGAGTGGCTGGAGAGGCGCCACGGCGTCCTCACCTTCCGCCTGACGCAGGTCCTCACCGGACACAGGTGTTTCGGGAGGTTCCTGTTTCGGATCAGGTGGGAGGAGCCCCCGGGTGTTTCCACTGCGAGGATCGCCCAAAGGACACGGTGGAGGTTTGCCCCGTTTGGGCAGAGCACCGCCGTGTCCTCGTGGATGCGATAGGCGGCAGCGACCTCTCGCGCCCGGCCCTGGTTCAGGCCATGGTACGGAGCGAGAGGGAATGAGAAGCCGTCTCCTCCTTCTGAGAAGCAGTAATGCTCGTGAAAAGGGAGGCGGCATGGGTGAGGGAGACTCAACAACGGAGTCGCCCTCACGCCCTCAGCAGCAGCCGCCGCAGGAGACACCAGGGGCTTCCGGCGCCGCGAGACGATCTCCGGCCACCGTAGACCCGTGCCTGCGGACGGCGAGTAGTGGGCAACTCGCCGTCCGATCAGCACCAGGCCCGAGAGTCGACTGCGCGTAGTGTTCCACGCGCGCCTCAAAGATGCTCCTATTGTGACATTCATTGTGCGTACAGCTAGGGAGTGGAATCCCCTACCGGAGTCTGTGTTTCCTGATAGCTACAACCTGGGAGTCTTTAAGTCAAAAGTGAATAGGTTACTTCTAGGCAAGCGTGCTCCATCTTCGACCACATCATTGCTTACCATCAGGTGAGATGGTGGTCAAACGCGTGCCTATCAATAATAATTAAAAAAAAATTCGTAAGTAGCTCCAACCGTTTATCTGTAAAACCTGTGTGACAGACGACGGACAGACGAACACGTGTGTGACAGCAACAGGGCTCAGTTTGGAACCTTCGGGTACGGAACCCTAAAAACTAAATACTTTCTAAACTTCACACTGGCTAAACTTACAAGCCGTGCGAAGCCAAAAGAAAAAAAAAACAAACTGTAATCGTTTAATTTATGGTGTTGCGGGAGTTTTTGGCGGGATTTTCTCGAGTGAAGTTCAGAATGTGTTACATCTGCATTCTAATAAAAAAAAAAAGTAAAAATACATTACTAAAGACGAGGCGGTATGGTTTATGACCTTAGCCTGCCCGAGAAAGGGCGAATAAAAAAAAATGTTCTATATTTATCTATGGTTTAATTATTTTCAAATGTGTTCGTTTTATTTTTGGCGCCATCGTATAAATTCTATTCATAAAAACTTGTACAGTAGGTCTGTACAAGTTTTTATGAATAGAAATGATACTTGAAATAACAAAGAAGGATGGCGTGTTTGGCCCCACATTATTTATAAATTAACAAAGAGCCATTCACTTGTAAGTGTATATTTATTATAAATGAGTGTTTATAAGAGGATTATATAAAAAGTATTGAGTCACTGGAAGATGGGAATCAAAAGTTAGAAAAGATTTTTATTTACTTAAAAATGAGTCACTAAACGCACGGTAACGCACCATGTTATTGTGTGGCAGTTACTAAACGCACCATGTTTCGAATTACATTCCAACCTACTCATAATATGATTTATGTTGTTACTATTGTCAACGTTTACGCTTGTCTTTTTTTTTAAATATAATACATGTAAAATATAATAAATAAAACACATAAGTTAGTATTAAATATAAAAGTTAAAAAACACATTTTTATATTTTTGAATAGAAATATGCAATACTAAAAATAATAATTATAAACGATCATTTTTGATAACGTAGGATGGAACGTTATGCTAAAAGCTGGTGGTATAATCTGTGTCAATTTGTCAAAACAAAACAAATGATTGTTATTCCATTGTTTGTTTTCAACGGCTAACGTGGGATATCTACTGTTCTATGCGATTTTGTGGATTATTGACGACTTGGCTTTACTTTTGGACTGATTATTATTCTACATACCGACTTAGACAACAGCTTTTACCTTTGGATTCCGATTTTTACATCGTTTGGCCTTAGTTACCCGTTAAAATGCGTTGTGTGAATTGTCAATTGCGCATTGCTCGACTACGGAGACATCGTCTGTCCGACGAAAGTGCTCAGGTAGTTGAGAGAGTTCAAAGATGGGTTTATCCGCGTGATGTAAGTATTTTAATATATAATACTTAAGCTCAAAATCTTATATTATAAATATGTGCTATGACTGTTACGCGGACCGCTTCCAAATAAGCTCATTACCTACCTCAGTAGCAACCCGTGGTGTGGTTTTGTATCCGTTTGATTGTTATGATCCACTCCACACCCACAAATGATAAGAAATGATCACATTCTTGCTTTTTATTCACTGACATTATTATAACATTAACTTGATGTATTTGATAATCTTAAACCATGGTCATAATTATTTTTAGGTGACTGGAGCCGACTTTATTTGTCATTCCTGTTGGGAGTTGATAAATCATAACCCAAATGAAGACCCTCAACAGCAACTTGGACATCGTAATGTGTGTGCTGGGTGTGGCAGATCTATTTTGAGAATCAGGAGCAGACTGGTCCTCAGACCAGAAATGTCTGAAAGAGAAGTGCTAATAGGAAACGTTGTGTCTGAATGGATAAGACCCCGCCAGGTTTGTAATTAAATAAAAAAAGATACTCTACTCAGTAGAAAAAGTGCCATTGCATGCAATTGCTGCAGATATTCCCTCTGAGATGATGGGTGTCACCTCTTATAGGTTTCCACAGATACCTAAATGACAATACCTTAGCATCTACAATTGCATTAAAAAATATTATGTTTTCTGTGGTAAACAAAAATGGAGACCTCAGAAATCAATTGCAATTCTTGCAGCTAATTGTGTTCAAGATGCCATTTTTGATTACCAATGCCAATTAACTCATTAAGCCCCGCAATTACAGACACAATAGAAAGACAATGCGTGCGGTCACCGGTGACCGCCACGAGGCTCAATGAGATAATATTCACCAATTGATGAGTAGCAATGACTTAGCTAGAACACACCAAGTGACTGTTAATGATGTGCATACTCAATAACCTTTTTTTATAGTTTAGTGATTTTAAAGCTTTTTACTTTTATTGTTTCAGTTAACCGATAATGATGAAGTATGTGTGCCTTGCTATTTACGTGCACAGAGAGTGATTGACAGCTCTCACAGAAGTTCTGCCCCTGTTGCACCTTCTATATCTAGTGTAGGAGGTAGTGTACAGCCTACATCTTCACAACACATGGAGAAAGTTGTAGAGGTCATTCCATCGACATCTGGAGATCATCTTTTGAATGAAACAACTCCTGAGCAAGTATTGCCCACACCACAAGCAGCTGACACTGCAGAATTTGAAGAGGCTGGTGCGTCTATCACAAGATCTCCAATACAGGAAACATCTGCTGAACAAATTACATTGCCTACAATAAGAAGAGCAGCTGATACAGCACGTCGTTGCTTGTTTTTAGAGTGCAATGACAGTGAAAAACGACGTGTGCCTGATGGACTTAGAAAACAGATTATGAAGCAATTCAATTTTTATATTCCCAGAAATGCACGAATTTGCAATTATCACTTAGATGCCAACCTTTTTCATGAATTATATGCTGATGAAAATTCTATTTCAACATTTAGTCCTTCACACATCGAAGAATTTGTTTATTTACTTTCCGAGGATTCAAATTGGATTTTCTGAATCCTGAAAATATTGATGACCATCTTTTTAAGTACTGATTTGGACGGACAAAAAATGAATATAATGAGATTTTGACAGAAGTGCCACGGCTAAACACCCCTAAAATAAAATGCGGTTTTAGTGCATATCTTTGTAAAATGCGGACTGGAGATAGTGATGAAAGAATAGAAACCATGAATAGATGGGTGGTTGAAGCTGTCAATGGAAGATTCAGTAGGGATTTCAAAATATTCCGTGCAGATTATTTAAATAAAAGGTGCCCTCATATTATGCAAGATTTTTCGATTGCTGCTGCTTTAATAAATCATTTTGCTGTTCAATTCAGGGAACGAACCAATGTCCATGAAGTAATACAAATAATACAAGATAAAATATTTGAAAATAATGAACTCGCGGAAATTGTTCAACAAAATAATTTAAATATGAGACACACAATGTTCCAAAATATTACCCATTCAAATATAGAATTCCCTGAATTGACAACAGATGATCTGGAACTAATCGCACTGGGTACATATCAAATAAAACAGGCAAAATCATATGTTGGGGAGCACCTTAGAGCTCACGGAATATATGCCTTAGAAGTTTGCCGTGACAACACACCTCTAGAAGGGATATTTCATGACAGCCAACCATTTATCATACGTGGCAGAATTAAGTCGAGGCATGTAGGAAGTAAGTCCTATTTTACTTACATTGCAATAGATAGAAGGCTGGAGGGGCGAGGTGCCATATTAGGATATTATTGTCATTGTCCCGTAGGGACACGGACAGTAGGTTGTTGCTCGCATATAATGAGCATATTGTGGTACATGGGTTATGCCAGACACCAAAGCTATGTTGCTGCACCAGCTTCGTTCTTGGATAATCTTTTAATTAGATAAATAATATATTAAAGATTATCTAGGAACAAACAGTAACAAGATAAAACAAATATACTATTACTGTATCAGTATTTATTATAATCATCATCCTCCTGCCCTTATCCTATTTTTTATCCACAACCTGTATTTTAAAATCTCAAGCAAAATAAAAGATTTTTGTATGTAAATATTGTTTTATTCAACAAACCTTTTGTTTAAAAATCCAAGTCCTTAATCTATACTAATTAAAAAAAAAGTAATATTATAAAGAGGAAAGATTTGTTTGTTTTTAATGGATAAACTCTAAAACTATCCAACCGATTTCAAAATTCTTTTACCCATATAAGGCTACGTTATCAAAGAGTAATCATATTCTATGCTAATATTATAAAGCTGAAAAGTTTCATTGTTGTACGCGCTAATCTCAGAAACTACTGTTCGAATTGATAAAATATTATTGTGTTGGATAGCCCATTTATCGAGGAAGGCTTTAGTTAATATATCATCATGCTGCGATCTACGGGAGCGGAGTAGTAACTAAAGATGCGGGTGAAACCCCGAGGGACAGCTAGTATAGGTTATATAACATCGCGCTATGTCCTACGAGAGCAAAGCAATAACCAATTTCAAAACATAACGCAGGTGAAACCACGAGGAACCAGTCTTTAGAAGGGATCTTGGTCGCAACTAGACACGTTGAGTCAATTAAACTTAAATCTACATAAATTCTAACTAAGCTGAGACATCGTCTCATCTAGAGACTATGTCTCAGCTTAGTTTTTAGCCAATAATTATTATAGTTTCATTCGTTTCAAATTAGTCAACCTATGCTATATTCTAACTTTAGTTCCTAGCTCCCAGATGTATTTTTTATTTTAAGTAGGCAAGTCTAGATAGGTACCTCCTACCTATATATTCTCCAGTCAGATGCAGTAACCACTATAGTGTATTTCTATTCCGATTGAACACCTTTTTGATACTAATAAGCGTTATTTGATTAGTTTTAGGTTATAACGCTTTAGCTTGCGTATCTTTTTTCTCCCATCTTCTACAACTTACTGCCCATTGGCTTTTTTGCTAGTTTTATAAAGTTCTATCACTAGTTATAAGTTTCCATACTGCACGTTACTCCTAACAGTGGGTCCAATTCTACATACATTCTCGCCAGCCTCCTTTAATAAGATTGAATAAGTACCGTATATTACTAAACTATTTGCTGATTACAATGATGTAGGTACGACAGAAGATAAGCATTTTATTTTAATTAAGTACAAGCTAAACGTACAAACTGAAAATGAGTATTTTCTAAACATGGTCCCTCGAAACCACCGGAACGGATTACGTACAATACGAGGGAAGTGATCAGCGTTGTAGGTAAGCAAAATAGTTTTCCTAATTTTCTTGTTTCCTAATTTTAACAAGGTAACCGAGGAATGTACTTAGCATTTCAATGTGAAAACAATGCTAAATTTATTTTACTGTAATAAATTATTGTGAGTAGGTACCTAGCTATAATAATAACATACTCGTTGTTATTTTAATTTATTTTTGTAGGTACAGTTCAATTTTAAAATATGTAGGCTAAACTTTAGTTAATCTGACGTGGAGTTGGGAGTTCATATTTTTTTCACAGATAGGTCATGTTATTAGAAGCATCCGCGTACAGTTTTTAAGGCGAGGAAATTAATGGTTTCGGAGATAAAAAATATCAAACTTTGATAAAATAACCTCACTTTCACACTAGTTTATTACTTTTGAAGTAATTTTGACAGCTGGTGTTGCTATTTTAGGGTGTTTTAATAATGCGTTTTGATAATGCAACTATTAAGTCGACTCGCAAATTTTTATGTTTTTTTTAATTCGCATTTTAATTACCTAGTTATTTTATTTGTATATAATAATTTCTCAGTGATGAGTGTTTTTTGGCTGAATAACTACGAAAATTTTGATTTATTGACTATTTAAAGTTATTTTTTTCTCTTGTGGTATTTGATAGCTGAAACGAAACGCATTTTTTTTGCAGCAATAGGTACAATGCATAAGTAGGCTACCCGGAAAAAGTGGTTGGGTTAGGTTAGGTTAGAACGGTGACCCTCTACGCACGAGCCGAGCGAGCGTAGCGAGCGGTGCCGCGGTAGCGGCCGGCGAGTGCCAGAAACGACTAAATTATATAGAAAAAAATTGTGACTTGAGGCACCCCGGCTCAGATCATTTTGTGTTAGGTTAGGTTACTACATTTTATTTTAAGTAGGCTACCCGGAAAAAGTGGTTGGGTTGGGTTAGGTTAGGTTCCCCCCGGATGTGTCCCCACGTTGTCGTCGTGGTGGGGCTTGCGTGTCTCAATGATCTTTGGGGCTCTGCCGGTAGAGTTACTCATGCCGAAAGGTCCAAAGTGAGAGACCAGACTAAGAGGGACACCAGGAGGGGTCGCTCCTGATCGATCGACGGTTGTCGATTGACATGGATGCGACTATGTCGCAGCGGTGCAGGCGCACCAATGCGGCGGGCGTTTCTCTCCAATAGGGAAATCCCTCTAGGAGAGAACTTTCGACGGGTTCCCTGAGTCGGGTTAGCCGGACAGCGAACGGAGGCATGTCTAATGCCGCCGTCGAGGGCTTGGCTTAACCGCCTGGCCCAGAGGAAGGACACCTCTAAGATAAAAAACCACCCAATCCTAAGTTTCGAGGCGTGGCGAGGGGATGAATGGCTGGAGGGAGTCCAGTCGTTAGCGCCTCCCCTGTAGAGCACCTGCCGCACTCTACAGTATATAGGCTTACCCAGGTATAAAGGCTCTGCCTGGGTGGACTTTTATTTCCTATTATACTCGTGGGAACAAAAATGGAATTCAATAAAAACAAAAACTCTAAAACTGGACGTGATAAGGAGGTACCGCTTGCCAGCGACGGCAACAAGAGCCGAGGAGGCTCCCGATCCTCGATAGAGGATCCAACTATGTCCGACCAGGACTTGCGTGGTCGCTCCAAATTTTGGAGAAAGCGACCGCACGACGAAGTTTTTTCGGACCGAGTGGGGTCGGTAGGTCTCTCCTCAAGTGAGGAGAATCTGCCGGCTGCAAAAGTGGCAACGGCGAGGAGAGGCCGTGGTCGTGCGGTGGCGGGCGGAGTTTGTGCTCCTATGCCCAGTCGTGACGTTCGGGGTCGCTTTAAGCGGCCCGATACGCCGGAAATCGGCAGGGAGAGTGACCCCGGGGTCACAGGGGCATAGGCGGGCCGGCGCTAGCCGGGGATCATGGAAGTCGTATTAGCTCTCACGATCCCCGGTCCAGGTGTGGGAAGGAACACCGGGGTGGTTTTTAGTCAGTAAGAGTCTGCCAGACCCCTTCGCCTGCAAAGGCGAAGGATATCCATGAGGATTTTCCACCCCGGCAACAAAAAAAAAAAAAAAAAAGGTTAGGTTAGAACTGTGACCCTCTACGCTGCCAGAAACGAAAAATTTATTTAGAAAAAAATTGTCTGGTTCAGCAAATATATTTTTTTAAAAAAGGAGGGGGGGCTTCCGCAACTTTTTCTTCATGGGGGAGCTTCTACACCTTCCTCTCTCACCCTTCCTCCCTTTAAATTGACAAAAAAAATTACGTACCTAAACATAACCTCAAAATGCGAATTTTAAAAATTCATGAAAAAAGGGGGCGTTTCCTCGCTTTTTCTTTCATAGGGCGGGGGGGGGGGGTCTATACCCTCCCCCCTCCCCCTTTCAACCCTTAATTCCACGTCAGATAAAGTAAAGTCGTACCAATATGTACCTACTTGAATTTTAAATTTTGCTTAAGGCTTAAGATTTAGCTGTTTTACCCGAAAAAAGCGTAGTTTATCCTATTAATGTTAAGTAATCCTAACAATTCCAGGCAAACATAACCACTTTCAAGCTCTCAAAATGACGGATAGAGAGGAAACGGCATGACAAGCAAACGCTATCTTTTGCAGTATTTACTATTATGTTTGACTTATATAACGAAGTGAATTAAAAATGTCATTGACCTCGCAGCAGGAATCCGAGTTGCAGCTAGGAGTGGGTAAGATTGAACATTTCTACGAACAATAATGACGAAGTGTACTCATGGATAGTGCCTAGTCATTATTGTGCAGTTGAGATTCATGCTATTTTATAAGAGAATAGAATTCTTATAGGTTTCTTCTACAAGAAAAGAACTACCTAGGTACTTACGGTATTATTTTCAAAATTATGTGCTCAGTAGGTAGTTTCGGTGGTAAGTTTAGGGCTCCCTTGGTCGTCCGGAATGGTCATTTTTAACCCCCGAAGTAAACTTCTTTTAATTAAATGACTTAGCATTTTATATCTGTAAGAAAAAAAATAGTAGGTACCTATAGTTCCTACACGCGTCACATCATCCTTCTGTTTTTGATGCGTCATACTAGCACAGTAGGTACAGTACTTTTTAGGATTCAGTACCCGAAGAGTAACCAACGGAACCCTATTACTAAGTCTCCGCTGTCCGTCTGCCCGTCAGCGGGCTGTATCTCATGAATCGGAATAGGTAGGAAGTCACAGTGTGTGAACAACAAAAAAAAAAACAATACAACATGTATTTTTTAGTAAAGTTTTTTTTGCACATTTTAGTTGTAGGTACACCATACCTAAATCTAAGTAGTAAAGTTATGCCCGAATTGATAGCCCCAAAAACATGGAATTTGAATATAATTGGTGAAGTTAGGGTGTACCAGAGTAAACTGTACAAATCTGTGTATCCCTTCAGAGCGTATCAGCGTGATGTTATGTTATGAAGTGGTGTAAACGATAAACAGACATGCGATTGCAGCAATGCCGGAAGGTTTACTATCATTTATTGAGTTGCATGAACTATCTCCAAAATTGTTCACCAGATCATCACCAAATTTAAAATGGAACCATTTGGGAAGTATACTTATACCCTAAATAAAAAAAAATAATTGAAATTGGTCCAGGCGTTTTCGAGTGATCGGGGAACATACATCACTACTACATATTATAAAAACAAAGTCCCCCGCCGTGTCTGTACGCGATAAACTCAAAAACTACTGAACGGATTTTCATGCGGTTTTCACCATTATAAAAAGTGATTCTTGAGGAAGGTTTAGGTGTATAATTTTCACCCATCTGAAACTGGGGGGGTCACTATTAAAAAATAAAATGTTCCGAAGAATTGTTAACCTCCTCTCACTATTAAAAAAAAATGTTCCGAAGAAATGTTAACCTCCTCCTTTTTGAAGTTCGGTTAAAAATCATATGGAATCCTTCGTATGCGAATCAACTCGCACTTGTTTTTTTATCATTTATTATATTCCAATTTGTACTTCAAACGATATAATAGATGCATCACAGAACGATTTGGCATACAGAGTAAAGACTTCATCGACTGGAATCTTATGTGATACCTGAATACGCACAAATGGCAAAGTCTAGTCTACAAGACAGCGATTCGGCCGGCAATGAAGTACGGTGCCGAATTCTAGGCCGTCAGAAGTGGTGAAGGACAGCCAGAAACACTACACACCGCAGGAATAAAAAGGTGGAGGTGGTATGGGGAGTAACGAGAATGGATAGGGTCCGCAACGAATATTAAATAAATAAAAAAACAGTGGCACTCTGTGGGAGTGGGAGTTCAATTGTTTTTTCCTATCTCAAAAGTGCCCGACGCGCCTCAAGAAGATTTCACTTCAAAAATATCCGTGGTTTTTTTAAAATAGCTCCTTTGAACCACTTTCCGCTAATACAGGACAAATGAACGGAAAGTAAATTTGTCCTTGACTATTGAGGTGGTATGGGCATGACACAAGTAGAACAGAACAGCACGTCCTGAGGACGTCCTTGGTTGGCTCGGTGGACCAGTATGACGAACTTTTTAAGAAGGAGAATCTACCGGACTCGTCCATCTTTGATAGAACCATCCTATAGTGGGGAAAGGCTAGAAAGAAGAGGGTTTAATGGGTGTGGAGCAAATTGTGCTGAGACAGACTGACAGTATACTCACAGGCAGCAAGCGTGCGGCGGTAGGAGACCACGGTGAGGCCGTTGTCACGCCGCGCGCTGAACACCTGGTTGGAGTCCAGCCCGCCCAGTCGGTCGTCGCGGCACACCCCGCGCCAGGCCCCCAGCACCTGCACGCACTGCAACACCACACGGGTCAGGGGCTGCACGCGGGAGGGGCGCACGGGGGAGGGAGACACTCACGGGTGCGGCCGCCGTGATGTTGTAGTCGGTGGCGAGCCCGCGCTGCATGGCCGCGTTGTACTGCGCCACGGCCACGTCCGCGCCCAGCATGCGCGACGCGCTGTCGCTGCCCGACACGCCGAACGCCATGTACTCGTCCTCGTCCATCTGCACACACAGCGCACCGGTCAGGTCGCGGCACACGACGGACGACACGACACGTCCGGCTCGAGCGTACCTGCGCCGCCATCTCGATGGTGATCTGGTTGCCGAAGACTTCCCAGGAGACCTGGAAGTCGCGGTGCAGCTGCTTGCAGTGCGGCAGCGGCGACTCGTAGGCGTGCGGCTCGCGGGCCGCGGGCGGCACGTTGGGCGCGTCGGGCACCAGCACGCTGCCCAGCGAGGCGGCCCGCGTGCGGTCCCACAGCGCCAGCCACTTGACGTCGAACACCGTGGTGTCGCCCGGCAGCTGCAGGCGCACGTCCTCGCCCACGTACGCGCGCAGCGGCTCCAGGCTGAACAGTGGCGGACACGAGGATCGTCTTATGCTAACACTACACTTCTTTGTTATCCAAATATTAGCGTTATACGAGATGATTTCATTTTGTGCCAGCGATATAACGCGGACATTTGTACAATACACGGAGTGTAGTGCCAGCATTATAGCAAACAGACACACTAATACATATGTAGATGGTTACTATATTTATTTGTTTACTAGCTGCGCCCCGCGGTTTCACCCGCGTAGACCAGGATAAAAAGTAGCCTATGTGTTAATCCAGGGTATAAGCTATCTACATACCAAAATGCATCCAAATCAGTTTAGCCATTTGAGCGTGAAGAAGTAACAAACATACACACTCACAAACTTTCGCTTCTATAATATTAATGTGATGATGCACTCACTAGCCATATTCGTCGGGGATCTTCATGCCCCTGGAGGAGGGTTGCGGGCCCACGCCGGTCCAGAAGTACACTTCCTCTCCGCTGCCGTCGTACCGCAACTCCGGGATACTGCACGTGAGAGTCAGGACAGTAAGCGTTACTGTGTGTATGACACAACACACGCGAGAGCTTGAAGAAGCTGCGCGCGACCAGATTGCTGGCGTTTATGCTCGGGGTTATACTTACCGGTTTAGAGATATGGGGAATAGGTTGGAAACATTCTCTCCATTTAAAAAGGAGGATGTCCGACCAGACGGGCTGTTAATCTGAAAATCCTCCCTTTTCAATATAGCATTAGGAAGTTAATATCCTTTAAGTTAGTGCGGTGCTCACAGGATGGTGGTGGCGTCGAGGAAGCGCACGGGCTTGCTGGACACGGCGGGCGAGCCAGCCAGCGGGCCCACGGCTTGCTCGGCCGGCGCCTCGAACTCGTCGGGCACGTAGACGTCGCCGAACGCATTCTGGCTGCCGATGTCGTACACGGCCAGCCACTTGATGCGCGAGATGCGCTTGCCCTCGGGCACCGCCAGCCGCACCTCCGCGTTGTAGTAGCGCTCCAGGATATTCGTCCTGCCAAGTTAAAAACTTATACTCATACACTAGATTTTGCCAGCGTCTTCGCCCGCAAGAAGTTAGTAAATTATCCCACGGGAACGTATTACCAGGATAAACAGTAGATATCCTATGTCGTAATCTATGTCATGGTCTACCTACCTATTCGAGATGTGATAAATTAACAAACAACCAAACATTCAGATTTTCACATTTATAAAGTAGGATAAACTGCAGACTATTTGTGGTTCCGAAAGTCCGAATAAAAGCGTGTCGGACTTTGCACATTTATGGTTCCGTACCAAATGTATTTTTGATAATTTGTATGACTTTGGGTCAACAAAATTCTTTTACTTACCTACTTTTTTTTTTTGGGACAAGCCCGCCACACTTGGTTTGGCAATCCAAACCACTGTAACTTCTGTAAGCCAGAATCAACAATGACGACCACCAGAAAAAACGCCGAAGGCAATGAAGCTCGACGAGTCCCAGAGAAACGATTAAACTGTCTTGGGTCCCGCAACGAAATTAATCAGAAAAGACAGCGGAGGAGTAAGAAAAACATAATTTCCACTTCCCTCCTAATCTTTTACCTACTGTGAAAATTTGAAGACTGTAGCTTCAACCGTTTGGCTGTTAAACCTGTGTGACATGTGACAGACGACGGACAGGTCCGTTTGGACCCGACAGGTCCGTTTGGACCCTACGGGTACGGAACCCTAAAAACCCGGCCAAGTGCATGTCGGGCCACGCGCAGTTTGGGGTTCCGTAGTCGCCCGTTATAAAGATGCGGACATAAAAGAGGGAGCTTTATGTTTATAGGCGAGAAAAAAAAAAGTTATAACCCCTTCTCAAAGGACTGGCCGAAAACTAAAATTGCAGATGACCAGGAAAAGTGGAGGGAAGGGAGGCTTTTGGCCTGAAGTGGGACAACACAGGCTTATAATAATAATAAATAATACCCCTCTATATGTAGGGGAGGTACCTAACATAAAAAAATCTTTTACAAAATTTTGTTTCGTTTTTGGCGTTTTATACTCATGCAAAATTGCAGCTTTCTAGTACTTACAGTCTTTTAGCTATGCCTCGGACGGATAGACGGACAGACCGAAACTATAAGGGTTCCTTGTTCTTGTTTGGACTACGAAACCCTTAAAAAACGGAACCTATAATGGATCACTCGTGTGTCTGTCCGTCTAGTGTTCATCTGTCACAGAGAATTTGCTGCGAATCTAGGTACTGAAACGATTGACACATGAATGTCTGAGATGAATGCCAAACACGGATGTGTAACGTAAAATTTGATATATGGGATGGAGGTTTCTTTTGGGGTGCAAATCGGAATGTTGAAAAATAAAATTTTTCTAACTGTATTGTGCGACATATCCAATGAAAGAGCACATTGTGAAAGTTGCAAATGCACATTTTTCATAATTTTAAAATAAATAGTTTTAATGTTATAAGAAATTTGACCATTCCCAACTTTGAAACTGCTGTGTAAAATTTAGAAAAAAAGATTGTAAATAGTACCTACTAAATTTATAGATTACAGGCAAACAAGAAGTCTATTTTATTTTTTTTAAACATGTTAAGGCGTATATACGAGTAGCCGCCAAGTGGCGCTCTCATTGAATAAAAAATCGTAGCAAAGCGTAGGAAATAAAGATTAAAGAATCCTATGTTGCGTTTGTTACAAAGAGGATAAGGTAGTGTTTCGTATCCAAAGTAGTAAGCAAAAGTGTCAAAAACGACCGTTTTTGGTACTCATGCTTACTACTTTGTACACGAAACACTTTGAGTCATGCTTCCACAACGTAAAAATACCTTATCTTATGTGTAAAAAAACGCAACATAGGATTCTTTAATCTTTATTTTCTATGCAAAGATACGAATTTTTATTCAATAAGGACGCCACTTATGGAGAGGTAGGCCCTTAAAACAAGATTCGTTCGGAACCCATGGCGCAAATCAAAAATCAAAATCAAAAGTCATTTATTCAAACTAGGCTGAGAACCAGCACTTTTTGAACGTCAAAGTTCTACATAAAGACAGTCCCCCAAAAAACGCCCGCCCGTCACCACTTCCTAGTGTGCGAATCCGACTCCCACTTGGCCGGTTTTATTTATTAGATAAACTCTTACATTTAATTCACTGACGGACAAAACGCAATGCTGGTTCTAGCAACATGTTTTGTACATAATTCCGAGAATTCCTTAAAAGTATAACAATTTTTTTTTTAAATTCATCTCTTCATGGGTTTAAAATTTTTATGAAAGGTCATTTTCGAAGTTGAAAAACGTGTTGGAAGCACTGAGGTATTACTACTAATAGTTCAATGGTTGGAAGGCTACTGAGTCACTCACCTGCCATACTCATTGGGCACAATGAAGCCCTGCGGGCCAGGCCGCCCTGCGTCTCCAGCCCAGAAAAATGTGTCATCCCCAGTACCGTCATAGTTGAAGTTCACCAGAAGTATTGTAAAGTCATCTACTGCATATACGTCCCCTGATACCTAGAAAATAATCAAGTAAATTATGTTTTGTATTCAACTGCCTTTTAGTCTTGTGGTCACAAGCACTTAATACTCAATACCTTTATTGCTTTTCCATAAATATATGCAATATATAATTAGGATTTTATGGACCTTAACCACCATCAGACCACCTATGGAATACTTAATTGTTTTATTTTTAATGTCAAATGTGGCAGTACTTTAATCTAAATAAATAGACCGTTGGGCACAGCAATAGGGTAAAAGAGGAGGAAGCTCTGTAAGTAATTATTAGATTTATTGAACTATATTGTAACTTAAAAATAAATCAATTCATTATTTAATTTAATTTTTTAGCTAAAGCTGTTTTAGGTTTTATTTTTGATATGGGATCCTGGGTTAGATTCGCAGTTTTTGCAGCGTTATTGGGTATACCTACAGGGCAGTAGCTGAGAGATTATAATGTTCATGCTGAGAGATAATAAAATGTTCATGACATAATTATCTCAGTATTGTCTATTTTTTTAAGATTCTCCAGAATCTTAGTGCAGATTGATTCATTTTTATTAGGTATAATTTTAGGAGATCATTTAGCCCATATGATTATGGGCTAATATGTTCTGCAAGAATATGTTTTTGCCTTAATTTTTTTTCGATGGGGCCAACTCCGTAGGATTATTCTCTGCCAAGAAATCTCTATTTCATACTTATTTAATAAGTCTCTTTCGATAGATAGATAGACAGATATACTCTTTATTGTACACCTTATAAAAATCCAATAAGAGCTTAAAAATTCACAGGGTGTAACAATGGGAGGTCTTATCGCTAAAAACAATCTATTATAGACAATCTTTGGATGGATGCATAGAAGGGAAAATGTGATGCAGGTAGTCCATGGTGTACTAACTACTCTTTAGTGGAAGGTTTTGCTATATTTTGCTAATACAGGTGTTTTGCTTTGTAATTGTTTCATTTATTTCTATCTGTAACAAATTTATTGTTGTAATTTTTATTTATTTAAACACTTTTCATTTCATCTCAGTAATTTTACATTATTAGAACCCTCTTCTACAAACCAAAATCAGTGAATCTTTTTTTTAAATTTTTGAAAATAAAACTTCATTATTATTAGGTAGGTACTGTAGTTACACACAGAATAAATAGTCTAAGTTTCACAGTAAAACACATAATCTGATATACTGTGTGAAAGCTAATACTATTAGATTACTATTATTGTGGAGATACCATTTTTCAAACTAATTGTAACAGTGCAGAGAAAGGCTCTACAGATAGGTAGGTGAAACATGAAGAGATTAACTTAATATTCTTTCAGAATACATATATTTTTTTTAATTTGGCTGGCCCTTTCTTAACTAAGCTTAAATAGAACGTTTTTTTTTACCCGACTGCGCGACGCAAGGAAGGGTAACTTAAGTATGTATGTTTGTTCCTTTGTGGCACTATAGAGACCAAACGCATGGGCAGATTTTGATAATTCTTACATTAATTTATTCGTCTTAATCTTGCAAGTGCTAATATAGACATGACAGTAATCAAAATACAATGTGGTGACAACCAGACGCCATAGTGTGAAATAGGAAAAAAATAAAGTCCATGAACTATATTAAGTGGGGTATCAAAATAAAGCATTCAAGGAGGCGATTCCAAAAATATAACTAGCTAAAATATACAAAATAAAAATATTAAATATATTTTTCAAAAAACCGGACTGTAAAAACGACAAAGTTCCAAACAAGTCACTTATCAAGCATTCCGATGCAGTTGGTGGCATGAAATCAATAATTGAACTAAATAACTGCCACCAACTGCATCAGACTGCTTGAAAAGTGACTTGTTTGGAACTTTTTAGTTGTTTTTTAGTCCAGTTTTTTCTATTTGTGTTGGATTGGACTTTGCATAGTGTCTCGCTTTGTGCCTGGCTAGTAACTGTTACACCTGTTACCACTTGTAATAATATATGCCTGATAGAGGGTGCACTGCCTACCCTTCGAGGAATACAGGCTAAATACTATTCATAAACTGTTTATTACACAACTGCCCAAAAAAAGGAGTGTGATGTTTTTACATAAGTATAAGTATTAGGTAGTTTTTGAAAAGTTTATATGGATTTTATTTTATATCTATGTAGGTATGTAATTTACCAATGCTGCCTAAATACCTAGGCTGAATAGTCATTTCCATTGCCACACCAAACATTCACCAATTAAAACTAAACTTGTAAATCAAGGGAAAGTGTTTATTAAGTACTGTGATACGCACCTGATGGTGGTAGGAGTTGATTTTCCCGATGAACCTGCCGCGATATGGTCCGTCCTCGTCCTGCGACACACAGTCTGCAACGATACACAGCGCACGGTAACATTACAATAGAAAGTTTTCACTTACGGGCTAAGAACTAACTAGTTACTGCTAATCTTCACCTTTTGTGACTGCTATTAGCAGCAGAAAACATATTTTTAACATCTTACGTTCACTTTATTCACTTGCAACTATTCTTTAAACTTTCTAACTTTTAATAAAGGTCACAACATTTGAAGTATTTCGCATACCACCAGCTTCCGGTAACTTGACAAATCACTGACCTGTTTTTGTTTTCATTTGCCCGAAAGTGAACCAAGGACGCAGTTCTATTGGTTGTGTATCGCTTTTGGTTCCCCGCGACCAATCCCAAGTAACTAACTTGAGTAACTTTCACTTTTTGTTCTCATAGGAACGTTTGTTCTCTGTCTGTTTCATTCACGTTCAGAAATGAATGAATTTTTCCTACCTACTAGATAAGTACATGGCAAATTGTATTTGGGTAATATTATTCTAAATCGTAAGTGATATAACTGTAAGCATTATCAAGGTTGTCTATTAAAAGGCTGGTGTGTTAGTTAACAATACAAAACTATCAGTACTACCCATCTACCTAATCTCTGGAGAGTTAATTTTCGAGTATTCGTATAACGATGTATGATGCTGTCAGCGCCGCAGACAACGTGCCATCTGTAGATCATGCGAAAGAAGAAAGCCATGTCCATGTTGTCATATCCTAAGTCCTTAGATATTACACTATAATGTAAATAAGTAGCAATGTCTTCGTTGTTCAGTACGCAGGGCGCACATCTGTGTATTGCTATAAGATTAATGCCAGGAGCAACGTGCATCACGTACCTAATAAGTACATTATTTGTTAAAATCAGAGCGTGTTCTAACTAAGATGGGATCAGTTCATAATCCGCGAATGTACCAAGTTACACATAGGAATATATTGTAGAGATTAGTACCTACAAACACGTTTTTTAACCGACTTCTAAAAAGGAGGTTTTGTATTCCACCCGTATTGTATGCTTGTTTTTCCGCGATTTTCTCGAAAACTACTGATCCAATAAAAATCAATCTGCCTAGCATTTTCTCAACTATCTTGGGGTCGGCTTACAGTCTAACTGGATGCAGTTGAATACCAGTATTTTACGTGCAGCGACTGCCTATCTGACTACTACTGATCCGATTTGTTTTTTTCGTGGTCCGAAGATAGAACGGGCTTGAGGGAATTAAATGTGGTAAGGCATTCCAATCACTTGGTTTTGTTATGAGACAGGCAAGTAGGTTTAAAGACAGGAATGTCATACTCATTATTCGTTTGTACGTAGCAAACTCGAATACAAAGCGCTGGTGTGGGATCCACATGAGCAAAAATATAAGCTCATGATAGAACGGGTCCAACGAAAATGCTGCTACCTATATAAAAAAATATGGGTAGTATCTGTATCCGTCTCTGTTGGTTGCGGGAATGTTAGGCATCAACACTTTGGAATTAAGACGCAAGTGTGCGCTTTTGATGCACTACTACTTATTGCTTAATAATAAGATCGATGACGCGACTACTCTAGCTCGCTGGTCATACTGGCTGAGGCAGTCGCGTGCCTGTGCCTCGCGCTGCCTGTTCGCGGCTCCACCAGTGCGTACAGATACCGCGCGATATGCTCCCACAACCCAAGCGATTAATCTGCTGAACGCCCTAATTGCTCAGGAGCCAGATGATGACATGTTTAGCAGTAAATTTATGTTAAATGTTTGCATGAAGTTTTTTAGTTAAATTTTATATTGTTGGCTTGCAGCGCGCTTTGGTGTTTACTGTAAGTGTAGCAAGCAATTTTTATACAAATAAATAAAATAAAATGAATAAGCAATTCTGTCGCACACTCCCCAAAATGCAAGCGATAGAAAACCGACAGGCTAGCAACTCGGCATCTATGCTCAAGACTTTGAAGCTTCGACTCGACGAGCCTATCATTGCCGATGATCCTCTTTGCTAGTTTCTCAATTGTCTCAAGGGCGTCAAGCTGGTATCTGGCAGATCCGTCCCAAAGATGAGAGCAGTACTCCATGCACGATCAATCTTGCGCTTGATAAATTTTGAGCAGCTGTTCCGGCGTGAAGTATCGTCTCACCTTTGCTAGGATCCTCTCGCCTATAGCCTCTCGGAGAGACCGGATCTGACACCCACCAGCTCGTGCGTTGGACACGTATCTCTCGGCAACAATGCTGTCGTCTGCATACCCAAAGGTACCGGGTTTCAGCAGATCGTTAATTAATATGCAGCAAAAACAATGTTGCCGAGAGCACCGACCGTTGTTCTGGGACGTCCCTTTTGCTTGTTTGATGGTTTAAACACAACACTGTCACTTGTTACAGGTTTTCTGAATTATTTTTACGGAAGCCGGCTAGTTTTTGCCGCCGTTTCAATTTGTGTATCGATCGAAAGTGTCGAATGCGCTAGATGGCGCTATTGCAGCGCGCGCGCTAGGGTTGGGAAAAGATGAAATTACAAGGGAAATAGGAATGTGAGAACATTATAACTAAAACCATTATACCGGTTTCTGGGTACCTTAATATTTTTCTCCCCAATGGCGAAATTGGTTGAGACTGAATAATAAAAAAACCAAGGCTAGGTCCATATTATCCCATAGCTTTGTGAAATGATATTGATTGATAATATATGTAACACGTGTAATTATACAGACTTGAAACATGAGAAATGTATAAATACATTCACTATTGGTCTTAGCGTGATGTTACATAGCCTATAGCCTTCCTCGATAAATAGACTATTCAACACAAAAATATTTTTTCAATTCGATCCAGTAGTTCCTGAGATTATACGCGTTCAACCAAACAAACAAACAACTATTCTGCTTTATTATAATAACCTATAGATTATAATAAAGCAGAAGCATATTTGATGATTATTTTGATACCCCACAATATAAATGATAAATGATGTTTATTCAGTAAATAGGTTACAAGGAACACTTTTACACGTCAATGTATATATATTATGTATATAAAGTAAAGTAAAGTAAAAATTCATTTATTTTCCACACAAATGAAACACAGTACAGAGATTAAAATAAATGGAGTGGACTGGGGCCTAAACTAGGGCAGCCATGTATTTCAGGACTCCAGGTCTTCCTCCCGCGGCGAGTGAGTTGGTCACTATTTAGTAGTAAATTCAACTAGAGATATAATTAATTTAATTATATTGAGTGTTTGTGTGAGTGCGTGTGTGTGTTGTGTGTGTACGTGTGTGTATATGTGTGTGTGTGTGTGTGTTTGTGTGTGAGGAGTGAGAGTAAGAGTAGGGCTGCGCGCATCCGCAACCGCGGCATGTATATAATATACATACATACCACAATCACAGATGCACGCAACCGTACTCTTATGTATGCTTGGATTATATGACTTTGTTTTGACTGCTCTTAAGTTACAACAGACAGAGAAGAAACGTTATTTAATAATTAAAAGTAAGGATTCCGTGTCATTATAATTTAAATTTAGGAGATTTTTTTGATAGTTATGAGTATTATAGATAAGTTATATATGTTATGTATTATAGTTATGTGTATATATATAGTTCGTCGACTTTTTTTTTTGACAATATGGCGTCTTGTTGTCGCCATATTGTATTTTGATTACTGTCATGTCTTTAGTAGCACTCGCAAGATTAAGACGAATTATTTGACGTAAGAATTATCAAAATCGGATCACGCGTTTGGTCTCCACAGTGACACAAAGGATCAAACATACATACATACATATTAGGCTGATAAACACATTACCCTCCCTTGCATCGCGCAGTCGGGTAAAAAACATGTAAGTATGAGTTCCAAAAACATTTAGGAGTTAGGTACTGTAGGACCCCAAGGCACCAGTACGGCCTGCAGGGATCCTGGGACGTTCTGGTAGTTTCAGGGTAGAGGTCTCACTCGCTGGCAACGCGAGAGTGTGGCATATGAGAGTGACTGGTTTACTTGTGCAGGGTTATAAAAGAAAGAGGACGAAGCACTCAGAACTATATTGGTAATCACAGAAAAATACATGTGCCCAGTTCGGTCAGGGCCACAGAACTCATCCCTAAAACAAATGTGATGCCTACACATTCAATATTCAAACGGCTCTTCAATAATCTTGACAGCCAGCTGCAGGCCGGTACAGACCCGCTGAATTTAGGCTGTGTCTACAATCGTCACATGAGCTACGCCCCTACGAATAGAAGCGCAAACGCTAGTAAGGCTTCTATTCAATTGAACCCTTAAAGAGCCGGTTGAAACCTACCTAACCCTCACCAGATGGCCCTACCTAATGGAGGTAAACGGAGAAGCAGAAGTCCATCTATAGATAGCCCAAAATGCACCCCGAGTAGTGTGGTTTTAGGCAAAAACCTCCCTAAAAAGCCACACTGCTCTGCTAATTTTCTACCCTAAGATGCCCTAGTTAGCATCTACCCAGACAGGGTTCACAAAAATAGAATTCAGAACTGTAATAGTTTTAAATCCACCGGACGCTTATGAAAACCAGGAGCATAACTACCACCGTTATGAAAACCTACTCACTGTTTCCTGAGCTTCCCACAGAGTGCCCCATAAATATAACCTGAGGGATATTCTCTAATTGATTATTTTATAAAAATGTCTAATAGAGGTACTTACTAATAGTGTTGTTTGTAAAAATAACTTAGTTTTCTAAGGAGTGGTACTATTCAATACCAATAAATCTGTAAGTACCTATACATAACCTTCTATTTCTAAGACATGCCCGGTTTCGAACACTTTTTGGCCTTTTGACATATTTTGACAACGCATTATACAGGGTGTAACGGAAAGGTGTGGTCATATTTTAAGACCTGCATCTGACCATCGATATAAACAACTTTCTTCAAAAGAACCTGAAGAAATTCAACATAAAAATACCTTAGCTTAAGGTATTTTTATGTTGTTGAAACAACACGTACAACGTAAAAATACCTTATCCTATTTGTAACAAACGCAACATAGGATTCTTTAATCTTTATTCTCTATGTTAAGATGCGATTTTTTATTCAATGAGGGCGCCACTTACGCGGAGGTAGGCCCTTAAATGACTGAAGGACAAGTTTTTTTTTATGAATTTAGATGTTATGGATCTTTCTACGGGGTTCTATAACGGGAGCCCAACTTATGGTTATTTTTGCAATTGGACTTACCGTTTCTGAGATATTTATGATTTTATATCTTAAGGCGCAATTATACGACTTTTAGTCTTAGATCTTTGAAAAAATTATATGTTACTCTAGACAATTTCCGTCGTAATTTGATCTCAGAATATTTGAAATTATATTTTTATAACATAGTGTAATTAATTTGTAAAGTTATGTCTAACGCGGATAAAAAATTGAGAATCACGCAAAAACTATAAAGCGTATTTTTATGAAACCTTCAGCATTTTAAAGATCATTTAATTATTTATAATTTAGTCTCAGTGTTTTAGTTTAATACCTTTTGTTTTATGTGTAATAAAATAATAATGCGACTAATTTCGGACAGCGCTCCTTGATGGGCGAGTCCTATTACTGGGTGGACGTATGACGCGTTACGTGAGCTCAGCGCAGAACACGCAAGCTAACCACTCAAGGTCATTGGCAGCTAATAGCGCCTTAATAACCCCTCTCTCTCCCAAGTCCAAAGTACAAACGTTTATTGCGAACTAAGTTTACAATGTTGGTGTTATAATAAGTTGGTACTTACGACTTAGCCGGCGCGGCGTTTAATGAACAGCCTAGGGGTCTAATTGAATGGCGAATTCAACCAGATGGCTGCAACATATATATAATTCTTAGTATTATGCTTGCGAGTATGTTCAGTTTGTTCAGACGCATCTATTGAGTTTTATTTGTAGGTACCTATGCCTTTTGCAAACAGTTTTGTGGGCAACGCTAACGATAAGCAAATGGAGATACTGCTTTCGTTCGTTGATATAAGGTTTCGTCCTTTAAGCCTCATAACTTTGGACAGTTTTAGATCGTCATCATTTCATCAACGAGTTTAGCTCGTCTCCTGGCGGCTGCCTCGATCTGTTGCTTCGTACATTCTTCTCAGCCTCGCAATGGATTTTGATGCGGGTTTCACTAATAGAAAGAGCGGTAAACGAGAATTGGTTGAGTTTGTGATATTTTTACAATACAATAAGAAAAGTTCAGCTAAGTCTGTTGTTCTTCAAACTGAAATGTTCAATCGCCTCGACTTAAACATTTTTGACACGCAACGGGTGCAAAGCTTTTCAAACGCAGTTCGTTTGTAAGGATCAATTGAATGCTACCAAGTTATTGTGGGGTGATGTGTGTGTGTGTCCCTGTGATCTCAACTAAATGTCGGAGATTACTATTTCTTGCAGTGGCTTGATATAGGAGGCATTAATATTTTTTTGTATTGTTCTGATGACATTATTGAGTTTTCAAGTTATTTCCAGAATGCTTCATAGAATACATTTTGAGCCAGCAACGTATCATGCGGTGGTTATATTGAAGTTCAAATTATTAACAAGTGAAACAAGTGAAGTGCGTCGTTGAAGAACTTTGGCTTGCGGGTCATTATGGGTGATAGGTAGCCATCGGTCGATTTGGATTTGAGTTTTTTGCTAAAGGCTGAATTGAAAAGTGCTAGGTTATATATAGGTCTGAGTCCTTTATTACGTCTCTTTTCCTAGCCATACCTATACCCATAGTTATATATAGGTTAGAAATTATATGAACATTAAAATTACATCAAATTGTGTGCCGTTTGCCGACACTACAAGACTGTGTGGTGGCTCCCTAACCCTCGGGGCCCTGGACTGTAGCCCAAAAAGCCAATGGCGTAGCCAGGATTGTGTTAAGGGCGGGGCAGGCGACCAAAAACTAAAAATATATAGATTCATGCTGCACATGCAGTGGGAAAATATTTGCCCCGATAAGAGTGTCACTTTCGTCAATTCTGACAAAGCGGAATGCCTTTATTTTTTAATTTTGGGGGTGGCCAATCTGGCAGTATACTTTAGTTATTTTCATAGTGTGATGTCGTACGGTATTCTGTTGTGGGGAAATGTCGCCGATATTCAAACAGTTTTTGTTTTACAGAAAAAAGCTATTCGTGCAATTTATAAATTAAGTCCCAGACACTCCCTCAGAGACAAATTTAAAGAGATTAATATTATGACTGTTCCCTCTCAATATATTTATGAGAATCTCATGTATGCACATAAAAATATTAATCTGTTTAAAAGATACAGTGATATCCATAGCATAAATACTAGGAACAAACATAAATTTATGGTACCTAAAACCAGGCTCAAGAAGAAAATGGGTGGTTCGTTTAGATGCCAATGTATACGTTTCTATAATAAACTTCCTAGCCAAATTCAAGAACTAAGCATAAATAAATTTAAATCATTTATTAAAAGTAAGTTAAGCCAGAAAGCTTTTTACACAATTAATGACTACCTTGAGGACCAAAAGGCGTGGGATTGAGCTGCTTCAATGATATACATGAGGCATTGTTTTCTTATGTACTTTATTATATAAACACTGATGACATTTTTTATTTTATTATAATCGACTTTGACATGAATACTTGTATAGTATATTTTTTTTGATTGAAGTTTTTTTTTTTTTTTTTTGATTTGAATACTTGCTATTCGACTATTGACAAATGCTTGCACTGACTCGACAGGTCCACTCAAATATGTGTGGTTCATTCTTCAAAAGACCATTACAGACACTAAGCTGCATGGCCCTCATATAGCATAATGTGAATGCGAGAACTATGTATGTCGTTATATTCATGTAGATTTTATGATTGTCTGGCAGTTTGAGTATTTTTGCGGCCTACCCAAATGTCCTTACTTTGGTATTGTTCGTTGGTTAGTGGAGCTCCTCAAAGTTCTGAGTTGAGCTTCACGATAACTGACAAATGCTTGCACTGTCTGGACAGGTCCACTCGAATTTGTGTGTTGCTTTCCTCTATAGCTCATCCCAGATATAAACGTACATAGTTCTCATATGATTTGACCAGTATATATTGTATGGATTTGAAAACTTTAAAAGAGACTTTGACCTCTGAGATTTTTTCGGTGTTTCTTCTCAGGGTAGTCAGCTAGGAAACACCGGTCTCATCTAGCTAAAAAAAAATGTTGACGTGTAAAAGTGTTGTTAAAACCTACTTACAAAAATTAAATCATTTATCATTTGACATCTCCGGTCATATCTCTCTAACAGACAGCAAATCGTTCGGTTTGGTGATATGCAAAGTACCTGCGAAACTTTAACCTACGGCGTACCGCAAGGTTCCATTCTGGGACCTCTGCTCTTTATAATATATGTGAACGATATACATAAACTAAATCTATCAGGCGACGTAATACTTTATGCTGACGACACCAGTTTATTTGTGTTCGGCAGCAATATCGATCACATGTTTCAACAAGCGCAGCAGGATTTAGATACTCTTTCTGGATGGTTCCAAGACAATCTGCTAACTGTTAACACATCCAAAACCAATTATATTATTTTCAGTGCTAAGAACAAAAAAAAATAGATAATCACCCAATTCTCTGCATAAATAACGAACCCTTGAACAAAGTCGATTCAGAAAGATATCTAGGTCTCCACCTAGATAAAAACTTGACGTGGCAGCCGCATTTAGATAAATTAAGATCTAAACTGTCGTCTATTATGGGTGCGCTTCGTGGTATCGTTCGCTGTTTGCCGAAATCTGTTAGATATATTATATACAACGCTATGGTTAAACCTCACCTAGAGTACCTAATAGAGGTGTGGGGCACTGCAGCTAAAACAAACTTAAAAGAAATCGAAACATATCAAAATAAAATAATCAAACTATTGTTCCATTACCACTACCTAACTCCAACGGAGAAAATTTATAAAGAAACGAAATTGATGACATTATCGCAGATTTATAAATATAACACGTGCATATTAGTACACAAGCTGCTAAACAAGGACATACATTCAAAAATAACTTTTACCAAAAAAGGACAAACACAAAAACGTATTACTAGACGAAAAAACAACATCTGCCTTAGACCACCACGTACTAACTATGGAAGGAAAAACACAATATGAAGGAGCGGAGTTATATAATAAGTTGCCAAATGACATTAAAGAGATCCAGTCCTTTACTCTTTACAAAAAAACCGTAAAACACCACATCTTGAAGGATTTCTCTCGATTTTAAATCAATCTCCTACTATTTATAAGTCAACTAGCTTCTGCCAGCGGCTTCGCCCGCATGGTGGGAGCTTATAATCTATCTGTGTGCAAAATTTCATTCAAATCCTTTCAGCCGTTTTTTGCGTGATTGAAACACATGCATACAAACTTACAAATTTTCACATTTATAATATTAGTAGGATGTTACTTCTGCTACCTCTACGTTTGTGTCTACTATAATTATCCAACTACTACTAATTGTAAATAAATAATAAGGTGAAAATAAAATAAAAGACTAAGCTTTTAATATTATATAAATTTTAACAAATTCAAAATATTTGCCCATTTAGTTTGATGTAACGACGTGTAATTGCTATTTGACTTGCCATCAAGAAACGATATGTAATAGTACACCCACTTTTTCTTGTTACCCACTTGCTACAGAAAAGTTGTTTGTGCATTGTTATTAGCTTATTCACGAGTACCCGCCGTTCTTCATAAGTTCGTATTTTTTAGTATTAAGATTAACCTGTATTTCTCATGATAAGTGAATTGTATTCTTTTTGAGAAATAAATATCTTAAACCGTATCTCCCGCTCTGCAGGGTGAAGCGGGAGGGAAGGTGTCTGCCTCTTACTGACTACACTTACTGAGTTACTGACTAAAACCCACCCCTGTTCCTTCCCTGCCTGAGTGCCCAAGGGAGCGGTATGTGTACGAATTTATCCGCTACCCCTAGGCATGCAGGCACCGGCCATGATGGGCCCCGTCAGTAGTGGCTGACAAATTCTCTTTGAGGCGCGCACTACGGCACTACGCGCCGTCGACTCAAGGGCCTGGTGTTGATCGGACGGCGAGATACCCATTACTCGCCATCCGCAGGAATGCCAGGCGACAGTCTAGAGTTCCAATGTTCACCCAGCTCTTATCCACTAGACATAGCTCACCTCGACATTGTGGATGCTTAAATCGAACGTAAAGCTTCCCTCGCACCCGTCGAAGATCCTGATCATCCCCTGCCCCGTCACTCCAGACGAGGTTCAGGATATCATCAACTTCGGGAAGCCCGCGGCTCTAAAGGTATCACCAACAAGGTGTCCAAACTCTTCCCCATCCAACTAAGTTTACTCAATTTCCACGATTTAATCTACGAGAGGTTTATTAAAGCAAAGAATCTAATTCACAAGGAATAGTTTGGTTTTCGAACCAAACACTCATGCATCTAAGAAGTTCACCACGTCGTAGAACACTTAAGCGCTGGTTTCCAGCCTGGCCACGGGAACGGGCGATGCGTCTGGCGGTGCGTCAATTCACGCGGCACAGTTTGTAGGCCACGGGCAGTAGCGTTCGCCGCCGCGACCAGTATAGACCGAGAGCGAAATGTCAACAAATGTATCTCGATATTGCTTGGAAAGTAGTAGTAGTTCTTTGGTTCAAGACATTATATTTGGAAGAGATTGTGGAGTACTTCATTTGAATAAGGATCGGGTTATAGATGGAGAATTCCACAAGAATTACGATAAATACCTACAGACTATATCCAGATCTTTTTTTTTCAATTATACCCGTGTGAGTGTCGTAACTTTTGATTATATTCTTATAGATTCACAACCAGAACTGGAGAAAACGGTAAATGCAGATTGGATTTAAAGTGCTGCAGAAAAATAGTTTTTGACGTTAAGGTATGTAGTACACTACATACGACATGTTATATATTACTAAGTAGGTATATAACATATTTAATGATTTAGGTACACATATTTACGATCTCCGGCCACCGTAGACCCGGGCCTGCGGACGGCGAGCAGTGGGTAGCTCGCCGTCCGATCAGCACCAGACACGCGCACCTCAAAGAGATGAGTGTCAGCCACCACTGACGGGGCCCATCGTGGCCGGTGCCTCCATGCCTAGGGGTAGCGGATAAATTCTGAAATTGAGTTACCGCACCTCTGGGCACTTAGGCAGGGAAGGAACAGGGGTGGGTTTTAGTCAGTAAGAGTCTGACACGCCCTCCCGCTCCACCAAGAGCGGGAGAAGTCATTGGATGATTTCCCATGCCCCAAAAAAAAGGACACATATTTAGAAAATTATGTTATATATTTGAATAAGTAATCTAAATTATATGACATCGACTCATCGAAAATCTAAAATAAAATTATTTATAACTAGCTGCGCCCCGCGGTTTTACCCGCCTAGACCGGAATAAGCTATCTGCTGAGGCTATAAGCTATCTACATACCGAATTTCATTCAAATCTGTCCAGCCGCTTAAGCGTGAAGAAGTAACAAACATTCACATTTATAATATTAGTAGGATAGGATTAGCCTGGTTCCTGCACTATTCGCCGCGTCTATTGCGCGACACCGTGACATGCGCCGTACTGCTCCATAAATTTGTTACTGTCGCCCGC
Source organism: Polia nebulosa (assembly GCA_951329385.1). Lineage (NCBI taxonomy): Eukaryota > Metazoa > Arthropoda > Insecta > Lepidoptera > Noctuidae > Polia > Polia nebulosa. The sequence continues at coordinate 29,188,934 of OX589610.1, read as the reverse complement.
CGCGCTGCCAGACGCTCTTGCGATTCGCTCGGCAAATTTCGCCGGTCGCGCCGCCGCGCCGTTTGCCGCTACGCGTGGCATGATTAGTACATTTCTATTCATGTGTTTTAGTCGCCAGACGCTTCGCCGGTCGCACCGCGCGAAAATTCGCTGCAGCGAATGTCCCGTGGCCAGGCTGTAATGCGGTGACGGGCGTCTTGTTCTTTGACATAGCGAAAGCTTTCGACAAAGTCTGTCATAAGTCATTGTCGTTCAATCTCAGAAGATCCATTGGCCAGATCCATGATGAATTTAGTGACGATTGTTTTGTGCCAATTTATGGCAGCTTCGCCCACGTGATATTCTAAAACGATCTCAAGGGAACATATTAGCGGGGTAAAAGTATTCTATTTCCTATTCCAGGACATGCTGTACCCGTGTGCCAAATTTCATTCAAATTCGTTAAGTCGTGAAAGCGTAAGAAACGCTTAAACTCACATTCACATTTATAATATTAGTTATAGGAGAATAGGATACCAACTCGGTGTGCCAGACCGTTTCATACTCGGGGCCAGTCATGGCCGATGCCTGCCCGGGGGTTGAGGATAAATTCGAAACAGAGTTACCTCGCCCCTGGGCACTCAAAGGCAGGAAGGAACAGGGGTGGGTTTTAGTCAGTAAGAGTCTGACACGCCCTCCCGCTCCGCCCAGAGCGGGAGAAGTCATAGGATGATTTCCCACCCCACAAAAAAAAAAAGAAAAAAAAAAGACTGTTTCATACTGAACTTGCAAAACGTTTTGTGAAATCGTCGTCAAACCTTTCGCTATCGCGTCGAGGGAGCAGATTAGCGTCTAGTCACTAAGATTTTAGCTTTTGTAAGCCCCGGCTGGAGGTCCTAATTTTTTCTATTAAGGCCGCCACAGACAATTCCTGTTAAGCAGACGACAACCTCATAGGTTAACCTGCGACAGGCCACTCATTACTGAAAAAAGTAGTGGGATAGGCTACGTAAAAATGATGCCGGGTAGTGTTCTGCCGCCTAGCCTCCCGCACCCTATACGTAGATAACAGCATAACTTAGCTCGTAAAATCAGAACACAGAGCTGTTGCTTATTAATATTTATTTACTCTTCGGTTCGTGAGCATTCCAGCCGACCAGCGACCCCTTAACATTCACCTTTTTAGGGGCCCCGTGCCAGTACCTCGCTACGCCCTTGCAAAAAGCCCTGATATTGATCCGAACCTGGACACTCCCCAGTGAGTGTGTCTCCACGTTGTCGTCGTTGTTCGGGCTTTTTTTTTTTTTTTTGGTTGGGGCTTACGTGTCTCAATAATCTTGGCGGTTTTGCCGGTAGAGTCACTCATGCCGGAAGGGCTCAAGTGAGAGACCATACTAAGAGGGACACAGGGCGGAGTCCATACATCGGATTTCCGTGAGGGGTACACCGTCTAAGTATTCAGCAGTTGTTGGTGTTGTTAGGTGGTACGTGTCTGCTCATTAGACATGGCTGTGAAATGGAAAGAGAATTAATGTTCTGGGTACCCCGTTCCATAAAAAAGGCAAAGCTGTGTTCAGCATAATAATGAAGGCGCATCAACAAACTAACCCAGGAAGGTACTGTGCCATCATGGTCGATTTGATACACTTTTAAAGGGTGTTTCGAATTTAGAGTAGGTTTATAAAATAAAGAAGAAAATATTATTTGTCATAATCATAGGTGACTTAGACATGAGCTGTAATTGAAATAGTCGTATCAAGAATACCTATAATTCATAGTCGTATGATCCTGTGTTTTATTCGTTACACTTCACAAAGTTAATTAACACATACACGAAGACAGGTACCACAGTACCTGCTGCTCTGTAGTAGGAGAGTCCCTCACCGAGCTGGGCTCGGTCAGTCCCTCGTATTCTGGGGGAAACATTGATCGCTTCAAATTCCATACCTACGGATTTTTTGAGCCAGGATGGTTCACATAACGGTTATGAGAAGTCACTGGGTTCTGTTCGCAGCACATACGCTGCACTTCAACCTAAGGCACAGAAAGTGCCAAACAGGGTATTAACCTGTGCACATTTTATGCACCCGCAACCCCTGTTGCTGACAATATGGCGAGTGATACCAGCGATTCTTCTTCACAACCAAATCATCTCGGCCATGCACGCGCAAGCGTACGCAGATTGCGATGAAGAAGAAGGCCGTGTTAGTGGCAGCCCGGGAGGAGTCTCAATGTAGGGGTGTGACACTCTCATGCCTTGGAAAGCACGCTAAGTCGTTGGTCCTGCGCCTGATCTGTCTCCATCGTGTCAAATTGTCGTCTCATCGGACTGTGAGTGTAAGGGAATAGAGAGTGCACCCGTGTTTGCGCACACGTGTGCACCAATATCTTCCGCATCCGCACCGATGTCTATAGTCTCCGCTGAGATGGGCCGCCATGGCCGAAATTCAGTCTAGAGGACATTTTTTTAAGTTACCATTGAGAGAGCTAACGAAGGAAAGTAACGAAGAACTACGCTACTGTTCATGAGGCCATGGAGGTAATGTGTCGGGAAGAAAGTGTTTTTCTACACGATGCCGTGATTCAAAGCAAGCGAAACAAGTTTGAGGTGACGGTGCAGTGTGCAGGTGGCGATCAGTAGAGGGAGGGTTTTCTATGACTTAACTTGTCCATGCAGAATCTGTTGAGAGAACCTATGAAGACCGGAGATGAGTTCGCGCGGGGGCGCGGGGGAGGGTTGCTCAACGCGCGCGCAGCAAAACTGTTGAGGCGGCGCGCGCGCGAACAGTACCCGCGAAGCAGCCGCTCCGCACGCACGTGTGACTTCTCTCCGCGCACCCTGCGCTCCTCTCAGTTCTCGTGTGTCCCGTCGCTCGCGATGACCTCCGCGGCGACCATCGCGCTGCTGCTGCTAGTCGGTGAGTACCTACCTCCCTTACTCACCTAACAGCACTCATCACTGATGTCTAAATAGAAAGCCTCTGGTGAACATTGCAACACTTTCATCTTACTGCAGCCAGTGCTCGAAAAATAATTATGTTAAGATTTTTAAGAAGATCGCTAAAGCCTTCAAGACTTCAGTAGTCTAATTTTCTTTTGGACAGGTTAAACATTTTTTTTCTGAGAGTGATGATTCCTTTGCGCCATTTAAAATAAAACGAAATGTCGGCACTCTCGCCTCGTAGCAATTTTCGGGAATATTTCCTTTACTTCTCCAAGATTTATGTATGTCCCACTAAATGTAGAGTATGAAGTATGAACACACAAAATAGTTATGACAATCGCTCGCTTGGATCGGTCTTATTTGATTTGATCTCATGATGCTATCATAAATATGTTACACAGCTATTGTTCAGATAGTAAGCTGAGCAATAGCTTGTCTTAATAAATCCTGTTTATGATAATTAATCTGAATAAGTAGGTATCTTAGTGAAACAATCTTCTAAAACATCAAAAGTAACTGACGCTGACGTGTCTCTTAGTCATGGTAAGATTGGTAGTCAACTATGTCAGACTAATCTAGTGTTGTGTTCTCATTTTTTGTGAGAATATCCATAGTGTTAACGGCACCGGGCTCGAGGACTCAGTCGCACATTCGCAGAGGCTGTCGGGCCAGTGGGTCACTCCACCGGTAGCCACGACGCATCAACACAAACCGGCGCTCGGGGAACGTTGGCGCCGGCGCCGAAATACATCTTGTGGTACAAGTTATAATATCAATAGCTAAATTCACCTGAATTCATTTCGTGTGCAAACAGTCAACCGTAGTGCCTCAAGATTACAACAAACAAAAAAATATCGAAAAAATATTTTTTACAAAAAAATACAACCAACTTCCATAAAAAAAAACAAAAAAAAAATGCAAAATAACTTTAATTTCGGAAGTTAGTGTTTTTAGTTTAGCTTCTTCGTTATTTGATACCGACTTCCGAAATTAGTTCTTTTGCATTTTTTTTTTATGGAATTCGGTTGTATTTTTTATAAAAAAGTTTTTTATTTTTCACTTTTTACTTGTTGTATCCCATATTAATCAATATAAATATAGGGGATAACAATTAAAAAGTGAAAAATAAAAAGCTTTTTTTTTGTTTTAGTTGTTCTGTCTGAGCCTTCAGAGCGTATCAGCGTGATGTTATGGTATGAAGTGATGTAAACAATAAACAGACATGCGATTGCAGCAATTCCGGAAGGTTTGCTATCATTGCAGAGAATTTCTTTGTGTATCTCCGAAGTTCTTCATCAGATCTTCAAATCTAAATGGGACCACAAGAGAAGCACTAGCTTTCAAATAATAAAAGAATCATTAAAATTGGTTCACCCAGAAAAAAAAATACAGTTGAATTCAGAACCTCCTACTTTTTTTGCAGTCAGTTAAAAATTTAAGAAGCGGGGATTTTTAAGACTGGCCCCAAAAAAGGTCTGTGGACTCTGTTGGTATCTGTTGTGGACTCTGTTGGTACTTGAGTATGCGAAGAGGAATGCGAGTACGCAGCTATCTATAGCGCAAGCATTCATTTAACTCCAGAAAGAGCTATAATCTATACTCTATCACAACTCCAATCAATAGCCGTTTGTGTAGGCGCCATACTCCCAGGAAAGATAGGTTGTTCCATTTTAACAACGTTAAGAGAGTCACTTATGAATGTAAGCATATCACAAGTGAGCTCAGAAACGGCTAGTTAAGAGTAGTGTTGCTCTCCATTCTCCAACCCAGCGAAATATGATTGAGGAAGATGGATCAAGTTTGGTCTGTGTAAGTGGAACAGTGGTCATCTGATGGGCAGCATTTGTGCCGCGGCCGTGGGAAAGTGAGAGCCGCGCCCGAACAGATGTGACCGTGACGGGTCATAACCACAAAGCTGCACGGTCAGCACTGCACAAGTCCTCAGCTCACGAACATAAACACACAGCTCTACATTACATTAGTCTAGCGGATTGGCAAGAACAGCGGAGAAGTAAGAATTCAGGCCCGCATAAGACGTTACACAAGTCTTATGCAGACCCCTATTCGGGCCTGAATTCTTTCTTCTCCGCTGTTCTTTTCTGATTAAGTTCAGTTTAATCGTTTGCCCGAGACGCGTCGAGTTTCATGGCCCCGGCCTGGTGGTCGCCACTGTTGAGTCTGGCTTTGAAGAGTTGTAGTGGTTGGGAATAGGGTGGCAGGGTTATCCAAAAAAAAAAACGGGTTTGAATATCTGAATAATTAATTAATCAGCTTGACGAAACATGATACGTTTAGGATCTCAAAGTAGGAAATTTAAGCTATCCATGTAGCGTGCTCAAGAAGAGAGTATGTGATACCAACTACACGATCTAAGTCTTCAATAGCAAACAAGTTTGAACAAGAGGCAGTTATAATGGAGTGCCTAAAGGTTAACCTTTCACATGAATTGAAGTAAAAGTTGTTTTTCTTAGTGCGAGTGTGTAATCGTGGCACAAAATAACTTTCTTCGCAGTGGTGTTAATGCAGCTTCCTTAATGACTTCCTGCCTAAACCCCACATACCTACTGATACGTTCAAAGCCCACACATCGCAACTTTTCTCAACAATTCGACACATCTGTGATCTAGGAAGCTTCACAGCTGCACTCTCAAATAAAATTGTCTTGCTGAGTCGTTCGTAGTGAGATCTGAGAAGTCATCAGCACGCTTAGCAAGTCCACCATAGAAACAGGTTTTGTCGACGGATAAATAATAACAATAAAGCTTTTAATGATTCCTTACAATTATTATGGAATCTTTACATACATTATTAATAAAAAAATATAAAGTGCAATTCAATTCAATTTCAATAAAATCATTAATAATTATTGTTTTCCTAATATTAAAATTATCACAGTTAAAAATAGTTCCATCTAAATAGATTAATTTTAAACTTCTTTCTACCCTTCAACCCCCGCGGCCAAATCCGGGTTGTCAAATTGAACCCCGACGACAACCCGGGTTGACAGCCGATTTTTTTTTTTTTTTCTCTTTAATATTTTTTTTTTGTCCGACTCACCAGTGAGTCGCAGGGCTTCACAGGTTAATTATGATTTATCTAATACTAATTAACACAGTTAAAAATAGTTACAATAAATAAATAAATTTTAAACTTCATTCCAACCAAAATTTGAATAAATATTAGTTTTTGTGTGCAGAAAAATGTCAGAAATAAATAACTGTAAAATCAAATATTATACATTGAAATTATTAGCAATCATTATTGTTAGTAAGTATATAAATTCATATTAGTTAGTATTTTTTTTTTGAGAATTTTTGATTTGGTTTACTTATCTAGGATTATTATAAGGACCGCCTAGAGCGGTAAAAGCCTCCTCCATCTTTCTCCATCTTTTTTACATTTTTCATCAAAAATCGAAAACAATGCGGCCCAAAAGAAATTGAGAATGTGCAAACAGCGCTCTTTCATATGATACCCCACATGCAATAGTAGCCCCACTTCGATTTTTTAAGACCCCTTCTCTGTCCCTGTTGCAAAGAAAAATATAAATATTTTTATTTAGCAGTCCTTGAGATATCTAGCTGTGACAGACAGACAGACTGAGTCGCACCATAAGTGTTCCTTTTAACCATTTTGGTACGGAACCCTAAAAACGAAACCCTTATAGGATCACTCGTGTGTCTGTCTGTCTTTCCGTCTGTCACAGCCAATTTCCTTCGAAACTGCTGGGATGATTGAGTTGAAAATTAGTACATTTATTGAATTATCTGTGATCCAAACATGGACGTGTGACGTAAATAGATAAATTTGGAATGTGGGGGCCCCACTTTTAGGGTGCAAATCGGACAATTTGAAAATAAAATTTTCTAACTGTACCGTGCGACATATCAGGCGTCGTCCTAATAGAACGCGACAATCGCGCGAATTCGCGATCATTGTGTTTATTTGTATGACAAACCTCATCGCGTTGTCGCGTCGACAGAGGCTGCTTTTCGCTTTTTCCGTACAAATAACTGCGACGATCGCGTATTCGTGAGATGATCGCGTACTATTAGGACGACACCTTCAATGAAAATTATGAATGACTCAAATGTATGTTTTTCATAATTTTAAATTAACTATTTTCATTTAGGAAATTTGTTAATTTCCACACCTTATCTTCGAAACTACTGAGGCTATTTGGAAAAAAAACTTTACAAAAGGTGTTTGTATTTTATTTCTTTGGAAAAAAATACCCGTGCTGTAGCAGTAAATTTTAATGGTTTGAACGATATCATCAAATGACTAAAACAGTTAATTTGACAGATAGCACAGTAAAACTAACTGATCATGATTCTCGAAAAAGTACCCGTGTTGTAGCAGTAAATTGTAATGGTTTGAACGATTGACACCCAATTCCGAAATTAAAGTTTTTTGGAAGTCGGTTGTATTTTTTGTAAAAAAGTTTTTTTAATTTCACTTTTTAGTTGTTATCCCCCAGAAATAAAACTAAATATTAAAGTTACGCCCGAATTGATAACCCCAATAACATGGAACAATAATTTGAACATACTCATAGTAGGAGAAAACCAAAACGTCATCTATGTATACATATTTTTAGTTTTTGTTGATTATTTCAAAAAGCACAAATGCAATTTCGATAATTTTTTTATGGGACCACCTCTAAAGTATACTCTTTCGGATAAAAAAGATTTTTTTCCAAGAGAAATCGGTGGATATACAAAAAGAAAACTTACATACAGTTTGCGAAGTCGGTTAAAAAATACAGAAAATAGTTCTTTACTTGTAGATTACAGGCAAACATAAGTCTGTGTTCTTAAAAACTACCTAAAAAAAAAACGAACTATGATTCGTTACTTTTAAGGTAGTCCGACTCGCACTTGGCCGGTTTTCTTGTACTGTCTCGACGGAACCAGTCAGTTAGTCACTCATCTTGGGTGTTTCGTAGTAAATGGCCCGTCTTTTAGTTAGGCTGATTTAAACACCACGTCCGTTACTCCGGTGTTTACCCTCATTGAGGAGTTTCTTTTCGTGTCTTGTTTTTTAATGGCACTCAAAGTTGTTTTCTTAGCCCTTTGGCAGTGTTCTTGCATGAGTTTGTGATGTTTTATAAAGGATCAGGTATCACGTCTAAGCTTGTTGGTATCGGTGGCACGGCGAGGCCCGCTCGCGCTCGTGGCTCGCGCCCGCGCCCGTGGCTCGCGCCCGCGCCGCTCTCATTAGCATCGGGTGACATTAGCGGTGGCTGGCGGTCGCGAGCGGTGCCACTCGACCTGCTAATCGTAACACGCTATTATTATGCATTTTCTCGGCGCCGGCGCACCAATACGACACCTTGTTGTTTTGTTCGTGTTTACACATAAGTTCGTATATCCACTTTGTAACGCAACTCTTTTTAGAGCATAAATCTTGAAACAGTGGACTCTGCTATATTATGATGACACAATATTAAAATTTATATTTGTATATTGTGACATCACATTGGTCTCCTTTTTAAGGTTCCGTACCCAAAGGGTCCGAACGGTTTGTATTGTTGTCACTCACGTATCGGCCTGCGGACGGCGAGTACTGGGTAGCTCGCCGTCCGATCAGCACCAGGCCTGTGAGTCGACGGCGCGTAGTGTTCCACGCGCGCCTCAAAGAGATTAGTGTCAGCCACCACTGACGGGGCCCATCGTGGCCGGTGCCTGCATGCCTCGGGGTAGCGGATAAATTCTGAAAATGAGTTGCCGCACCCCTGGACATTCAGGGCAGGGAGGAACAGGGGTGGGTTTTAGTCAGTAAGAGTCTGACACGCCCTTCCGCTCCACCTTAGAGCGGGAGAAGTCATTGGATGACTTCCCATCCCCCCAAAAAAAAAAACCGTCTGGCCGTCTGTCTGTCCGTCGTCTGCCACAAAATTTTGTTCTGAAGATTTTTTTAACTTCCCGCTGACCTATGAACTTAAAATTCCGAAATATATTTTACTAAAAAATACCAAAATATTGATTTCCCTCATGTGGTACGGAACCCTAAATGTGCGAAGTTCGGCACGCACTTGGCCGGTTTTTCGAAGTCTAAGCCCAAGTCATTTGAAGTATCCTGTATGTTATTTAGCATGCATGTAACTGGTTCGTGTCTCTTGTGGAGTGCAGCGACCGCAGCGGGCTGCAAGTGTTGCGACAAGCGGCGGCGGGAAGCACTTTCTCGAAACTTCCGCGCGTCCACAACCTTCCTGCGCTAACTCACTCTACACACGAACCTGCCTCATCGTGACAACACATTAGAAATCTACTAATATTTTGATCGAATCGAGTCGAGTCAATCGAGTTTTTCGCTTGTCACAATATTAAATAAACAAATCAGTGTAGCTTTGTACCGAGTGGAGACTTGATTGTACTAGTGTTGAGGGGAGGAAAGGTGACTTGCTACAGTAACTTTTTGGGCAAGACCATTTAGTATCTAGTACTATTAGAAGAATGAATGCCTTTGAAAGTTTTACTGCAGACTATTCGATCGAGCCAAAAGTAGTAGTTACAGTATTAGGACGTTGGTTTAGTTGACATCCACTCCGCGTACACACCTCATTACGAGCGTCAACTGGCTGGACTAGACTATACTGTAGACTGTACTAGTGTAGAGTGGTGACCAGGTTGAGTACGGACTGTGGGGCACTGCGCATGCATATATTACTTATAAACGTTTGAACCTTGACATTCGTGTGCATATTATTAAGGAATGCGAACCACCAAACAATTGGCGCCGACGCCGCGCCTCTTGTAATCACCACACGCTACAGGTTATTTGCAAACAGGTACCACTTATCCGAAAGCGACGAGCTTGATGATCAAACAGAACAGGCATAAGGTATGTCACGAGCTCCCGAGATGTCTGGCACGACTCACGAGCCTCTATTAAGTCAGTCAAATCCGACAATCTTCAATATGTTGATTGTTAATCGAAAATCAACCGGTTCCTATTTTAAACATTTTATGTTTCTTGCCCATAAAACAAATGGTGCTCACACGGTTTCTTACTTAAAACATGTTTCAATTCGCTCCGTTTTTTAAAATAATGCAACTAGATTCCCATTCAGTCCGTTGTGCTTTATTATTTATTTATTTATTTATTTACACTTCATGCAACTAAAGTACAAAGGCGGACTTAATGCCTTAGGCATTCTCTACCAGTCAACCAAGGGTGACTGTGGTGGGGGTCCTGGTCCTAACATACATAGCCAGCCTAGCGTCGTCCAGAAGCACAGAAGCTTCCTGGGAGCTTCATAGGTTCCACGGAGTGATCTCACTGTTCCGGGGATTTGTGCAAGTTGAGTAGTCACGTCTCGCATTATAACGTTAGCGACTGATTCCTCGGCGTCAAATCAGCCTCTGCAGAGTGGGCTCCCCGCGGCGCCTATGTTGAAAAGATATTCGTTTAGGAGGCAATGGTTCGTAATTGTCTCTTTTTTTAACCGACTTCGAAAAAGGAGGAAGTTCTATGTTTTTCCGATTTTCAAATTTTTTTTTTATCGGAAAGAATATACTCCCGAGGCAGTTTCGATAAAATTTATATGGGACCATATAAATTTTATCGAAATTGCTTCAGGGCTTTTTAAAAAACTGTACAAAAACGAAAAATATGTAAACATATAAATGACTTTGACGTTTTGGTTTCCTCCAATTACGAGTATATTTAAATTCCACGTTCCAAGTTATTGGGGTTTATAGTTCTGGGGTATAACAACTAAAAAGTGAAAAATAAAAAACTTTTTACAAAAAAAAAAAAAAACCGACTTCCAAAATAGAAAATACACTAAAAATGTAAAAATAATTTTAATTTCGGAAGTCGCGAGAGTTAGTTGCGGGTGTAAGCTTGGCATAGCCATTATAGACTGCCTGCAGTCTGTTGCCCGTGAACCATCTACTATTATGAAGTTCAGTTGATCTCTGACGAATCCATGTACGAAACTGCGAGAACGGTAGGCGAAGAAGTGTGTCTAGCACTGCCATCTCGGAACCTCTCTTCACAAGTTCGTCTGCAGTGTCATTTCTTAGGGATCCACTGTGCCCCTTGATCCACTGGAGGGTAATTCGGTTGAATAACATGACATATTTTTGAGCCACCTCGTCCCGGACTAGTTTGCTATTAGTTTGTTTGCTTTCTAAAGCTGTGTGTACAGTCAGACTGATCGATAGGAAACTAATTCCATAATTATGTACCCCTAAACGCTTTACGGCTGTTACAGCTTGTGTTAAGGCTACATCGAAAGGGAAGATCGAGCTGTGTTTGCCTAGTGTGTAGATGCGTACTTCATTGAATCCTGACTGGTCCCTTTCTTCCTCTACTGTTTGTATGCGATAGTTTTGTGATTGGGTGTTCTATCACATGAGGCAGCGATGAGGTTCAAGTTGTTGAACCTTATCGTGAATGTTGGGAGGTTGATACTCAATCGTGTGGTCCATGAATATTTTTTTTTTACTTTAGTAAGAAATGCTTATTACAAAAGTAAAAAAAAAGTATATATATAGCAAAATGGGTTCCGAAAGAATTGTATTTTTAATCGACTTCAATAAGGAGGAGGTTATCAATTTGGATGATGTTGTCAATAAAAAAAATTATGTTCTTTTTACTCTACATATTTTTATTATGTCGTGCATAACTTCGTCATATATAGACGGATTTGCAAAATTCTTGTTTTGTTCGAAAGGGGTTTATTCCGAAATAGTCCCACTTAAATTTCATATAGATCTGATGATGAGTTTCGGAGGCAGACAACGGAACTCTTCAAAAAATGACAGCCAATCAGCCGCGATTGCTGCTATCGCATAAATATGCATTGTTAACACAAATTAATGGGGAATCACAAGTGAAAAATAAAAACATTTAAAAAAATATACTTAACCGACTTTAAAAAAAAAACCAAAAAAGTGTAAAATCACTTTAATTTCGGCAGTCGGTGTCAAAAAACGAAAAAACAAAACCAGAAACACCGACTTTCGAAATTAAAGTTATTTTGCACTTTTTCAGATCGAAATGAATTTTTTAAATATATTTTTCTTAAAACATTAGACTTCTTATCTTTGATCAATGATAATCTATTATTGATCGAAGCTTCTTATAGTTTTCTTGTAATCTATAAGTAAAGAACTATATTTTGTATTTTTTTTTCATAATTTTAGACTCAGTAGGTTCACAGATAAGTGAGAATAAGGGCGGATGATCAATGAAAAATACATTTGCTTCCCTCACAATGTGCCCTGCCGCACGGTACAGTTTGAACATTTTTATCTTTTAATTTTCCAATTTGCACCCCAAAAGTGACCCTCACATTTCAAATTCATTTATTTACGTCACACCTAAATTTCAGTTCAATGGTTTTAGTACATTCGAATTAAATTAACTGTAACAGACGAACAGCCACACGAGTGATCCTACAAGGGTTTTGTTTTTTCATTCGGACTTTCGGAACCCTAATTATAGGGGTTTCCTATCTGGAATTTCCAGTAGCACCCCGGAATCTACCTCCAGCCTTCGGCAGTTGGTGTGTGGCAAGTGCCTCGCTTTCACAGGGGGCTCAGATATAACTAGCGAAATGTGGATGTGTTAAGGTGGACCTTCACTTAACCCTTCGGGGTGGGACGTATGTGATGTTACGTGTGTGTTGCTGTTATCAAAAGAAATTAAACTTCTTAACATATCAGCTGTTTGTGGTCCTGCGGGCCAGCACGGTCCCCTATGTGGGCGTAAATGAGAGGAAGTGGCGCTTATCGGTTATGTATGTGTTATGTTAGAGGTTGTCGCGATCTAATTAGAGTGCGTCCGACCTTAACCCAGTGTGTGCGCTGTGTGGCGCGGGTAGCCACACTCCTCACACGGACAGAAGGTGCACGCCGCCACACACCCGCCACACGCTGCCACACCACGCCGCGTTGTACAACAATACTTATCGAAGGGCTCTTCTCACTTTTGAAACACTGTCTTCGAATTTAAGAAATCAAAGATTACTCGTATTAGCAGTTCTCCTTTAATTTCAGTCGTATGTAATGCAAACCTCCATTCGAAAAAAGTTTTTTTTTTAATCGTCCCACACTAGGAGTTACAAGTAGCGGCACGAAACTATAGCGCTGACCGTTATTGCGCAGAAGTAAAAATTAAGGTACCTGAGGGGGGCTAGCGGGATGAAGGGCGAGCGTGCGTAGCGCCGATTGGCTCTCCAGTCGCATTCTGTTCCCCGCGCGCCACCCGCGCCACCCACCCATGCGCAGCAATCCCCGTTCAGCGCTAGACTTACGTGCCGCTACTTGTACTCCTGTATCGTAGGTGTGTCCACAAACATGTAAACTGACACACAAGACACCCGGACCCAGAAAAAATATCTGTGCGCCATACAAATAATATTTGATCGGTGCGGGAATCGAACCCGCGACACGCAGCGCCGCAGCCAATCGCTCAATCACTACGCCAACCATGCCGTCAAATCGTCGATATCTTCTGCGAACTTGGCTAATCTCCGTTGAGATTGGCTACTTCATCAGCCTTTTAATGTCTCCACTACTGGGGCACAGGTCTCCTCTCTCTGCGAAGGTGTGGGCCGTAATCCACCACGGGGCCCAATGCGGATTGGTGGATGTCACATGTCTTCGAATGTGAATGAGATCTTCGAATGAGATTGGCTATCATGACGGAAATTCGGTTGGGAGGATTATTAATAATCGGAGCGAGTTGTACTTCTATGTGAGCTGTGGGCTGTGCTGTGTAGCGCAGGCAGCGGGCGCGGGCGCACCGTTAGCGATGTGTATCTATGCGTATGTAGTCGGAGCGCATTCCTCGCGGGCAGTGGGTCAGGTGCCAACGGTACCCGCGGCGCTCCCCGCACCCGCCACCCCGCGCACACGCTACGGTACACAAGTGGCGCACACTCGCAGCTCGCGGGAACGCTCTTCATCTACTGAAGACACACAGCACTGCGCAATGTAGCAGTGCGCAAGCTTCTAGATCGACTGCCCGATTGCTGCTTTTATTATATTTTATTATATATAAGATAAGCACTTTAATTCGAAGCGACTGATTTTACGGTGTGATACTGTTGTCGTCTAACCTTTTAACAAACGGGGTTTTGGTCTTTTAGAGTTTTGACTCGGTTAGCGAAACGTCGTAAACGTAAATACATTATTTATGTGCTAGCTAACCTACTCATCTAGGGTGCATGTCATGTTAAGGCGTATATAGCCGCCAAGTGGCGCCCTCATTGAATAAAAAATCGTAGCAAAGCGTAGAAGATAACTATTAAAAAATCCTATGTTGTGTTTGTTGCAAAGAGCTTAAGGTATTTTTACGTTGTTGAAATAGGACGGTTTTTAGGGCGAGGAAAACGGCCGTTTTTGACACTTTTACCTACTACTTTTTATACGAAACACTTTAAGTCCTATTTTAACAACGTAAAAGTACCTTATCCTATTTGTAACAAACTGTGACGTAAGTAGGCTACGTGGGAGGTGAAAGAAAATGAGAACACGTACCTCGGTCAACATAAAAAAAATATATTGTATAGAGAAAGGGCGTGGGAAGGTTTATAGTCACAAATTTCGTATTCCCTGGGAGATGGCACGGTACTATCCTGGCTCAGCCTTGTGACGGATGACTTGGGGGAGCCACGTTGCGTTCACCCCGGAGGTGTTGGCCGGAAGGTGGTAGCGCCGGCTCGCAGGGTCGACAGGAGCCAGGATGATCGGTCGGCAGGTGGTCGAGCCGGCTCGGAGACGGCTTGCAGAAACCACGTGGGCAAATAAGCACCCGGCGTGGAGCAAGCCGCCGTGGTAAGTGGCCTAGTGGCCAAGCCACGAGGCACTGCGGCATGATGGCCGCGATGGAGGACGATGTAGGTGCGTGCTCAGAGCGTAGGGCTCCAAGTCCTCCCCCTCCATATTCCGAATTTGGGAATCCGGATCTGGGAATCCGGATCTGGGACCCTGGAAATAATGTCCAGCGTGTCATAATGATGGCTGATGAGCTTCTCCGCTGATTTTGACACTTAGGAAAGCGGCAAAGCGGCTGTACGTGCGCTAATAAGTGTGGTTGTCAAAATCAGACGGAGTTTACAAAGGTATGTTGGATTCTGTAATCTCTATTTTCTAAGCTAAGATACGAATTTTTATTCAATGAGGGCGCCACTTATGGGGAGGTAGGCCCTTAAGTGCGATTAGTGTGACCTGTCCTCGTAGTCTCGTTGTCTAGTGAGCGAGTGCGAAGTCGTTAAGTGTGCTGTAACTCGGAAAACTCACACACTATACTATATCGAGGTGTTCGTGTCTGTTATGTCACTGAACGTCACAGTTTCTTTATCCACATAAAGGTCGTTGTGACATAAGGCGCGGTTCACACGGAACAGTTTCCACGACGGCGCGCGGCGGTGTGAATGCTCCGTACATGCACATTGCACGCCATATACTCTGTAAGCAGTATTAGTTTCGTTGATGTTTCATAGTCTGATATGGAGAATAGAGATGCCTTTCATTATGTTGTCGAGGTTAGAAGTCAGACCAGCCTTTCTGTCATTTCATTTAGTGGTAGTTCCAAATAATAGCGTATGTATCAAGTCTATGCCTAGGGGTAGCGGATAAATTCTTAACAGAGTTACCGCACCCCTGGGCAGGGAAGGAACAGGGGTGGGTTTTAGCCAGTAAGAGTCTGACACGCCCTCCCGTTCCACCCAGAGCGGGCGATGTTATTGGATGAAACCGACCCCGGCAAAAAAAAATGTATCAAGTCTATAATATACAAAGCATTTCATAGTCGGCGGTTGTTGTAACGTATTGACTAAGTCTCACTAGGAAGGTATATTGTTCATGAGACATCCGGCGCATCTGCGCGGTGAAAGTGTTTGCAAGCTCGCGCATTGCACATCTGTGACCAGCTGACCTGTTGCACCTAACAGTTACAGCTATGCATCGCATGTGGTGCTCTTATGATTTTTGTTAATCGCTATTCAGTCATGTCGGCGGTCCTATGCTGGACAAAGGCTTTTCTCAAGCTGAGCTCTGAACACCGCGTCCTCCAGCTTCCGCACCTATTCTGCCCAGCCACCTTTCTAAGGTTGTTGGTGCAGTTATTTACTGGGGGTCGTCCCACGTTACGCTTGTCGATATTATGACCTTGTAATAATGACAAGTTTCCTGCAGTTCGGGTTCAATTACCATTTATTTAGAAGTTGCCGATGGACTTCGCTAGTTGTACTCGTTTATTGACTTCTCTTGAATCTCTCCTCAGAGATGAGTCACGTCCACAAATAAGAGAGCACCTGTGACGGTGTCGGCTTACACTTGTAATTAAATATTAATTGATGACAAAGTAACGTGTGAGCTGATGTCACCATGTTATATAATCAGCGTGTCCCCGGGGGGTAACAGGTGTGTTCGGCTCATTTCGCCGATGACAATATATATTTAAACAGGCGGACGCCCCTTTTTTAGGGTTCCGTAGCCCTAACTAAGAACCCTTATAATTTCACTCCGTCCGTTTGTCCGTCTGCGATTTAGCTTAGAAACTGTTAGAACAACAAAGCTATAAGTTTGCATATTAATGACGCCGGCAAAACAGTAAAATAAAATCATGAAAAAAAAATATTGTACCTTACCTATGTGTAAAGTGGGAATGATTTTTTTTATCTCTTCTATCCTATAGTGTGGGATATCGTTGGATAGGTCTTTCAAAATCATTGCGGAATTGTAAAGACTATTTTTCGATTCCGTAATTCCCGTCCCTCCCCCTACAAGCTAAACTGTTGTCTTAAAAAATCTGATAAAAAAACCGTGATGTTACTCTGTATAACGAATTTTGCAGAAAAACTATCACGGCTAAGTTAGCTCTGTAAGTTTAAGAGTAATAGTCGCCCAAATTATAAAATGTACCTTCTTGGAAAATTTCGTACAAAACACAAAATCCTAAGAAAAAAATACTTCGTAAAGTTGTTACTTATTTAATATTTAAAGCGTGAAATTTGTAAACACGTAAATTTTTTGGACCTTTTTATTAACCGACTTCAAACAGGACAAGGTTCTCAATTCTTCTGTGTTTTATGTTTTTTACGCGATAACTCCGTCACTTGTGAATAGATTTTGATGATATTTTTTTTGTTGGATAGGTCATACTTGGATTCAACGCTTTTTAAAAAAATACAAAAACAAAAAATATGTATACGGAGATGACGTTTTGGTTTGCTCCAATTATGCTGAAATTACATGTTTTTGCGACTGTTGATTCATGGCATAAAGTTCTAGGGCATAACAACTAAAAAGTTAAAAATAAAAACTGTTTTTACAAAAATTACAACCGACTTCCAAGTCGGTGTTTGTATTTTATTTCTTCGTTTTTTGACACCGACTTCCGAAATTAAAGTTATTTTGCTATTGGGAGTGTATTTTCTTTTTTGAAAGTCGGTTTTATTTTTTGTAAAAAAGTGTTTTCGGTTTTAATTTAAATGTCAAACCATGAACTCACTTAAATGTTCATAGAAATAAACATAAAGCCCCTTCTAAGTCCGCATGTCATAACTGGTGACTATGGAACCCTACACTGCGCGTGGCTCGACACGCACTTGGCCAGTTTTTTTTTAATAAACGCTAAACTTTACACGCGGTGGTACTCTAATAGATGTATAATTTTTTTCTAACTGCCCAAACCCGCGCAAACAGGGCCACATAGGTGGTAACTCAAGAGTTACCATCGTCCTATGTGGGTCTGTTTTTAATCTTTATTGGCCGTTAAACCGAGAAACCATATGATCGTAGTAACAAACATGAAGCCCCTTTCTAAGTCCACATGTTGTACCTTACGGGCGACTACGGAACTCTATACTGCGCGTGGCCTGACACGCACTTGGCTTTTGTAATTGGATTCTATCATACCTAAAATTTGTAAATACAAAAAGTAGAAGCGCATTTCGTATTAAACTAGGTACCGATCCCGTTATGATACAAGTTAACCTATGTACAAAAATAAACTAATTTGGTTTGATCAATTTAGGTGAGTCGCCTCGTCGCGCGTCGGGGTTAAGTCTCTCACTGGAACGCCTGAAACATACCCAGTACTGTTAGTCAATGAGATTAATATACAGACATAAATATCTAATGTGATCATAATAACTTCTTTAAAATGACAAGACTTTAGCACGCTCACAACATTGTTAGTACCTAGTTGTTAGTTGCTGCCTCTAAGTCAGTATTGCTCCCCAAGGTTATCGTGTTCTCCTCGGTTGACCCGGGGTAAACCACCCCGGGTCACCGCACCCCGCACTCCACACTCCACTCTTCACAGTAGTGAGCGATGCGAAGTGTTTGTTGTTGTTGTTGTCTATTGTCGCTAAACATTAGTTCCGACAGTGAGACAGGCCGGCGACACCGTCGCACGCCAATTGTTTGTGCGCTTGTTATCAAACAAATGACACAAGCCGGTCATAGAACGTGTCGTGTCGTCGATTCAGCACATACCGGAACATAAATATCATTGTCGCCAGGTCGCCACGACATACGATTTGCCGACTGCTAAATTTTTTTTAACTCGCAGGCTTAAGTGCAAACAATTTTTTGATATTATTTCTTACAAATCTGATTAAATTAAAAACACAAACGAAAATCTGATTCATATAGGTACATATCTTGACTTCTTTAACTGTTATATTATGCAATTCCAATAAAAGCAGTGTGTCCAAGTGTCCGTAATAGAAATCAGAATTACTGACCTGCGACTAAATGTACTGACTCAGAGATAATTAACTTACAATGATTCGATGTAGTTATCTCCAGTGAATCGATATCAATGATTGATAGATCGAATGTTGATCAACGTGGAAGTGAAAGTAAGGAATAGTTTAATGTAACGCAGCAGATGTTCGTTACGACTGGGCTTTAGTTAGTAAAGGAAAGTGTGTAATTATTGACGATTATCGAGAGATCAGGCGAATCGATCACGCCCACACCACAGCGCTGTGTTGTTTGTTCTTGTGGTTTGTCACGTGACGACACTCGCACTATGAGGCCCTATTCACACGGCGCTATCCTGTACGATATGTTAAGCTACGTGTAGGGAACACGCGTCAAAATCCCACTGTTTATGATTCCAAAGTTATTCAGTAAAGTATCGTCTTGGTAATCAGCGTGTGAACGGTGCCTGAGTTCAGCGCTCGTCTAGTATGATCCAGGTGTAGTCCAGACAAAGTGTCATTCTATCAGCGATAGCGCTTTTCAGACTTGACTTTTTGACAATTCTTATCAGCACGCTATCGCTGGAAGGGTGTTACACCAATCAATCGATTGGTGTAATAACACCCAAAGAATGCAACTTTTGTAGAACGTCAGATGTACAGTAGTAGTACGCTTGCACAATCCGCACACTGCTGCTAGTATCCGGCGCGAGGCGTCACGCACGCGCTCATCCCTGTACCTGCACGTACTTCATGCTGCTCAACACCATTGTTGTGTTACACTATGTCAGCTCTCTGATCATCAGATAGCTAATGTCCAGAGTCACCGGATTAGATGGATCTGATCTATTGTCATATGCGAGCGCCCAAAGCGATCAAAATGTTGAAATGTATACACAAGGGCGGACACATACATAGGTAATTCTTAAGCCATTCAAAAATGCCAAATGTATGATAGCAAAGTCTCTATTATATTAAATTAGTCATCGTTGAACAACTTAGTTAATCTATAATTTGTAACACACAAATAACAGATTTACACGGATATACAGTAAATTGTAGCGGAATGTAATGTTTCTCCGTGATCATGAATAATGCCGTCGTTAGTTGGGCCTGACTGTTGCCGTCTGACCTGAGCCGGTCTGTCAGTCTGTATTGTTTCATTACTGCGGTCTTAACTTCTCTTCAAAGTGTTGCGTAATAGTAACTTTTGGTAGCTCTGAGCTTGCATGATCTGCAAAAACTAACTTTGATAGGCATAGAATATATCTTTATTGTATACCAGAATTGTAACACAACTCTTAACTTTGCGCCGTCCACTACACCTACTTATAAAAATAATTCAAAGTATTTTCAATCCATCGCCACCAATTCAATATATCGACTTTAGTATATTAAGTTGAGTTTTTAAGTGACGATTTGTATTACTAATCCGACTGGCAGAAAACAACTAACAACTTTCAAACAAGTCACTTTTGAAGCAGTCAGATACAGTTACTTAAATAAATTCTACTAACTGCATCAGACGATAGTGAATAATATTTATGGAATCGTCTCGTCGAACTCTTCATGTTGAAACCCCACATGACCATGTCGGCACTACGTTTATGACGGCACGGTCAGTGGTTGAGCGATTGGCTGCTGCGCGACGTGTCGCGGGTTCGATTCCCGCACAGAACAAGTATTTGGGTGGCCTAACAGATAGTTGTTTCGGGTTTGGGTATGTGAGCTTACATGTTTGTGAACCACGATACAGGAGTAACTCCTAGTGTGGGAAAACGTTTAAAAAAAATGTCAACGAAAACATTACTCTCCTTCTGGGACAGTCGGGTAAAAATGCGACTATATTTACCAAAAGGCAGTCGAAACTTTGTTTTTTTTCACAATTTATAAACTATGTCACTTTGTCACTTCGGCGGCCAAGACCAATCTCATGTTCCTCATTTGTTACAATCCATCCAGTCGTTTAGTTTACTGGGCGTGCCAAAGAAACAGACATACGAAAATAAAATACATACAAACTCTCGAAAAACATCCTTCTGGGGTAGTCAGGTTAAAAGGCCATATAAAAGTACGGGTTCCTGGAATTTGAGCTTTGTCATGATGTTTTACATTGATTTCGTTGTTCCAAAATTTGAAAATTATCTCGAATTATAAGTCAAGTATAAAGAATACTATCGACATCAGTAGTTCAGCAATCGGAATAGTTCATTAAAACGAATTATAAATACAAACACGTCGTATTGAAATAATATTGACTTGAATGAGATAACGATAAAAGTGCTTGCGCGTTGATGTCTTTTGTATGAGCGGTTACTCCTCGCGGTCATAATTATTTTGATGTGCGCTGCGCTTGCGTTTTAATTTTGTGGTTTAATATAATTATAATTAAAAACTAACACAGAAAAATACAGTTCTTTACAAAGTTCATGTGCTTATTGGTTTATTGATAAATGTTCACTCTCTCTATAGCTATTGTTAAATAAATTCACACGGAAAAGCTACGGAAAAACTTGTGGTGGGCAAGTGTTTTCTCAAGCTAACAATCTGAGAACGAGCAATTTTCATATTGAATGAGTCGTATATATTTAATCTGCATCTGCATACTAATCTAGAAAAGTATACAGACGATATAATACGTGGAGTTCGCGTGTCTATACTAGACAATCCGTCCACAAGTATGGAAAATACTCTACATTGAGAGGTAAATACATTCACAATACCGACTGCCATGACGCCGCCCACACACCTGCATGTGTGTAGCGTGGGTACAGTACGGACGCATGCACACACGTTGTATGTGTGTACGTGTTGAGTGCAGTTAGTGCAGTACTCACATCTCGTAAATCTCTTCAGTTCAATAACTCGCGGCAAAAATGCGTTGAAAGCGAGAGGAGTGCCCCCTCCTGCACACGTGCATGCCCCACCCCCTCCCCCCCGGGGAAAGTGATACACCGCAGTACTATTGCGACATACAAGCGAGTACGAACAAGTAACAACAGATATGAATTTTGTATGAACAGCTAAGTGCCAATATTATTTACACTGTGTGAGTATTTATTTATTTTGTTTAACTGGAATTATCTGCATCTTGTGAATTTCCATAAAGCTCGCGAATGGTCTCTGGATAAAATTAAAATAAATAATTATGATACAGTTTCATGTCGAGTCGTTCAAACTGATTGGGATCTGTGTTTGTTCGTCTCGCACTCAACCTGTGCAAGTGTGCATTCATTGTGTGATGCATTCTTACTTGTGCATTTAGTTTAATAAATAAATAAATAAATAAATAAACCTGTCTTGTGCATGAGGTCATACACAGTGGTCCGAAGAAAGAGTTACGCAGAGGTAAAGCTAGGAGCTGGCGTTTAAATCATCAGCTTGTTAAGAAAAGATCCTGAGTTCTTCCGTAAACGACAGTCACAATATGATGAAGCTAACCATATTTCTGGCAGCGGTGGAGTCACAATATTTACAATTACCCCAGGATCAGTGCTAGTCACTCACCACAACACTGAGACTGCGTTATGCAACCGTTACCTAACACCTTGTTTTTGCAAACTATAGGAAATACTCGAATAAAGACAGGCATCTCTTCACCAAACAATGTATTTTGTTTGCTAAGGTCGTAATTACGTCAAAATGCTTTATTTCCTTCTTTCTCTGTCAGTCGCTGAACACTCAATTTGTTTCGCGGGCTCCAGTGTGTATGTGTACCTCTTGAGCAGTTTTTGCGTACATTATGAATATCATCGGATTATTGTAAACACCGTTATATTGTAATAAATCTTGGTCACATCACTGAATCAGATTATTTCAAATACAACAAATCCCATCCAAGTTCTATAGCTTGCAATATATCCGTGTCTTATAAAAGTTATATAGAAAAACAAAACGAACGCGCCTTACAGGAGTCGCATATGATGTGTAATATTTGACATCTCACCTTGGTAATAAGCAAAATTTAATTTGAAAATAAAATTAAAACGTTTAGTTCCGATGTCGACCGCGCGCAGACTTTTTTTTTATGTGAACGTGTGCTCAACCATCTGACGGCCAACTACCACCCAAAAGTCAAATCAAATAGCGAGCTCTTCCCCGGCTTCCTGTTACACACTTCCGTCCCATTTTACGAAATCACTCCCATATATTGCAGGAAAGCGAGAGGAAAGATGTTACACATCAAAAAAGAGCTTACAATTTGAGGTAATTTATTATAAAATTTTCCTCAAGAGATCCCGTTTTGGATTATTAAACAACAAATTATTGTTTATTTCCAGTAATAAAGTAGTCTGTTCAGAGGTTCAGACGTTAGTAGGGGACAGACAAACCACGTTGTACGTCCACCCAATAATAGGACTCGCCCATCAAAGAACGCTGTCCGAAATTAGACACATTATTAATTTATAATACATAAAACAACAGGTGTTATACTAAAACACGTAAGTATACTAAAATATAAATAATGAAATGTTCTTTAAAATGGTGAAGGTTTAATAAAAATACGCTTTATAGTTTGTGCGTGATTCTCAATTTTTTACCCGCGTTAGATATAACTTTACAAATTAAGTACACTATGTTATAAAAATATAATTTAAAATATTTACTTATCAAATTACGATAAAAATTGTCTAGAGTAACATAATTTTTTTTTCAAAGAAATAAGACTAGTCGTGTAGACGTTATCTTCAATAAAAAACCTTTAAAAATCGTATAACTGCGCCTTAGGAGACAAATGGTTTAGTCAAAACTGATCGAACCAAGATTGTTCGATCAGTTTTAACCTTGACTGATGAGAATCAAATATGAGATGCGAGGCGGATACTTGAAAGATCTGTACTGGCGTCGCGTCAGCGTCGATATTACGCACATGACAAGGTGCCCGCTTACCTGGTCACAGATAATTCGCATAATATTGCAAGCGTACCGCTAGTGCTGGAGTGCTGACGTAACGGTGGCGGTGCGCCGTACACATCACCCGTGACCGCGACTCTGTGGAGAAAGGCGCTTCAACCACTGGATACACAACTATGATGCAGACGTGTTTCATTGTCTTTTTCATTTACAAGTTAGTGCAGAACCTTCATTAAAACTTAGCAAAAAAAAAACAACAAGCATGAATTCACAAAGGTACAGTACTCGCACATGAGCAGTTCATGTGAATTCAGTTATCGAATGGAGTGGACCTTCTTTGATGATCTATCTGGTTTCGAACTAGCGAGGCCCTGTTCACTGTTTGTCCGCTCTCCAGGACACGGTCAAAGTGCATGCGGATCGATAACGTAATAAATGAATAAGTTTTCTTTACAACACCTGCTTGTATGGTTTGAGTTATGGAGTTAATATTCGACGTGAGGCCACTTTCTACAGTAACAACGTTTATGTTCGAATGTGTTCGGAACTTGTTCTGCAACCGCTAGAGTTTCACTTAAACGCGCCGTTTAGTTAAACTACATCATTTGAAAGAAACCGCCAGCGGCCTAGTTATATATACTCGTAAGATATCCCCAACACACCTGTCCCGAGACACAAGTAAATACGTGAAAGAAATTGTCATTACGATTCATGATTGCCTTACTTGTTGGCACTTGAAGATTGTCACGTTGCCAAAGAAAGCTACATAGTATATGAATCTCGTGTACGATATAACTTTGTTGTGACTGTACTTAGGAACAGCGACAATAAAGACCATACCGACATATGCTCCATATTGTTGTTGTTACTGTCCATTGTCAGAAGCTTTGTTCCGTTCAGTCTTTCTTCCGGCTTATGTTTAATTAACCACAAGATATAGTAAGGTCAAAAAAAAATATGTAGGTACCTCGAAAATAGTAAATGAACACTAAAATTGGTCTCGAGTAAGATATGGCGAAGAATCAAGAGACCTATTCTTCACCCAACAGAATAAGGCCCATATTCGCTCGCTTTGCTTGTCCGGGAGTCATCCCCTTCAACCTGTCCGTGTCGGGGTGCCCCAAGTTCCCGAGGTTGCTTCGTTCGCTCTTGGACTAATTAGTTCAGAGGCTGTAGGGGTCTACCACTCCGTATTTATACTCTACCAAGATAGAATTCCGCTAGCGGCACTCTCTGTCTACATTCTGTACATACGATTTGGTGATTAATGACTATTTTCGGTGTTTAGAATATTGTTTGGTAAGACAGCTTGGGGTTTCAAAGTATTTTTGGTAGTCATTATATTAATGCTCTTTCTAAAATGGACGTGTTTAGTAGTAGCGGCACAAAGACACGCCCTCGACGATTGATCGATTGGTTTAACACTTTCACTATCTCATACAATATTTCTGATGCTTGCTCTCTTTTTCAAAATAAGATTAAGGTAGTGTTGGCTAAGCAAGTTGTTTCACTGAACTGCCGCATGCGGGAGCCAGGAACTGTTGCATGAGCATATGCGTGTGACGTTGCGCGTCGCGGCCGCCACGGTGGCTGCCATCGACGAGTGACGATATACCGCTGGGGTACACTCAGGGTAACTGATTGTTTATCTTTGCTGACACGGTCAACTAATATAAAAAGTTGGTGTATCCAAACCGTAATGGTGATTCTTTATTAGTCGTATGGATCTGCAATATTGATGCAGTACTTTACATGCTGTGTTTATAAAACACGTAACACTTGCTTGAGTGACATAAAATAACACACATATTTGTGGTATCTGTGTCATATTTGGGTCAGTAGAAAATCAGTGTTATTCACAAAAGAATACAGGACAGAAAGGCCTGCATTTTTGGAAGATCAACAAGTGACAGTGAGACGTGAGGAGATCAGTATTTTTTGAGCGCACCGGTTTATTTGCCGGACGCGACCGGAGCTGGAGGAAACCGGAGCGGTCAGCGAACTTGTCGCTTTCAACGGATCGGTCACGGCCTCGCCGCGCGCCGCGTTGACGACATCAGTATTATGTCAACGGTGCGATGCGATACAGATGTTCTTTTCGTATTCTAGCCTGACCGAGTGATGACTTCTGCAATGAACGCGCAAGGTTACCTGGGCTTCTGCACCAAGCAAACCAAACCCATTCAGCAGTAGCGTTGACAGCTGCTAGTCAAATGACGCAGTTAACTTGGCTGGAACACCTGCTACAGAGCATCTGCTGCAGCCCCTCTGCAGCAGATTCTCTCTATCTGGCGGAATCTTGATGCTCCGAAATTTATTTAGCTTATAATACACTTGGCATAATCTTCTTTAAACGAATATTTTTAAGGCATAAAAATATTAAATATAATTATTGTTTGGCCGAATGTTTATATCAGGTGTAAAAAGACAGTTTCCGAAGCCGAAAGCCACATATTCTACCCATTATTTGGATAATTTTTTTCCACTCGACCATACCTGGGAATCCACTGGTTCTGGAGATATCAAAGGTCAAAGTCGCAATTTTTTTAACTTTTTTAGGAAAATGAATTCCAAGTGTTATTACTAAACTTTTTCCCGAACAAAAATTACCTGAAATCTCGATATTTTTTTCGAAATTTCGAAATTACGCATTTACAGTTATAAAAACGCAATGAATATCAAACGTATCCAACAAGTACCTACGTGGCTTAGAGGGAAGAGGTGGGGTTTAACTCCACTTGCCTGGGTTGGCGTTACATTGCGTACAATAAAAATAGTTTTTTTTTTCATACCTAAAAATAAAAGTCGTTTCCCAGCAATAATTTTTGTGCAAAACTACTTTGTTAGACGTACGACGTAGTTGATGGCTATGTGACGTGTCTTTTTACACGCTGTATATATGTCCGAATTTACAATGGCATATTTATAAGGCAGGAGAATGATGATGATGATGATATTTATAAGATGGCAGAATTTTATTTGGCATAATTACCTTTGGAGAAGTTAAAATTCCGCATTATTTCGTTAGCATAACTTTTATTTAGAGCGACGATTATTTGGTACAATTTCACTTGGCATATTATGAAGATGGCAGAATTTCATTTGGAATAATTTTATCGCATATTGCCATTTCTATAAAATATCATTTTTAATCCTATATTAAAATAAAATATTGTCTTTAAAGTCAATATGTTGTGCTACAAAAGTTAGTGACAGAACTCCACGTAGTCTTGTCTGCCCTACACCTAGAGTGTAATTTAAGCCCGCAAGTTAATAATATAATAATAATAATTTATTTATTTGAGTTCTTTTACAAAATAATACATTTATAAACTTATAAATACTTAGTATTAGTAGTACAAAGTGCTTAACAGATTGGCTTAAATACCTAAATAAAAACTAGTTTAATTTACACATGTTTTAAATTACTGAAAAGTGCGTTGGTACTGACATTATAATTTTTTTTGGCGACATGCCTGAACTAGGTTAATAAAAACCTGTGTTTCAGGCCATCCCCAGACTAACCGATCATCTGATTATTGGTCCACTGTTAATTAATTATTGAAATAATACTATGCTACTTATTGTACTAAAAACAAATTAAAAATAACCAATTTAATATCTATATAACTATTGAAGTAATTCTAACAGATTTTCTGTGTCTGTGTAATCAAGTCCACCCAAATATTCGCTTATCTTTAGACTACAATGTTTGTAACCGGCACTATAAATATTATGTATCCTATTGAGCTTATTATATAAATCGGGTCCTAAATAGACATAGAAACGGTTTATAAAAGCATGCCTAGTTTGAGGCTTTATGCAAACCAAATCTTTCCTTCTTTTGTCAGAAGGTACTGGCTTGTAGGCGAGTTCTACGTGCTGGTGTAAAATGATGTGCAATATAAATAATTGGCGTACTGTTAGCAACTCACATGCAATGTAAAGCTGGTGTGTAGGGAATCTTAAAGGCCTAAAGGTGGCCACCTTTAGAATCGCTCTTTGAGCGCGTTCTAGAGGGAGTAAAATTGATTTCACAGCACCGCCCCATGAAGTTATGCAGTATGTAAGAACAGATTGGCACAAAGCCAAATATACCTGTTTAATTAATTTAAAGTCAGCAATGTGACGTAAATTTTTAAAGATATATATTAATTTACGAATTCGCGTACATTGCAAATCAATGTGTTTACGGAAATTTAGATTTGTGTCAAGTGTAACACCTAAGTATTTCATATGATCGGCTTTAGCTAGAGTAGGACACGAACAAGCAGCGTCAGCGTCTGTCGTACAGTTGTGAGCATAAATGGTAAGGTTATTAAGTAGAATATTAGTGTTTCTCATTCTAAACAGAATATATTTGGTTTTATCTGCATTTAATGTTAGTAGATTCATACAAAGCCAATTTGATACTATGTTAAAGCCACTCTGAGCGTTTTTATAGACCTCTTCTCGTGATTTAGCCGTAAACAACAGGGCTGTGTCATCTGCGTATGACATTATGATACCATCTGGTAATTTCAGGTTGCACAGTTCATTTATATAAATTAAAAACAATGTTGGTCCCAAAATACTTTCTTGTGGAATGCCGTAGCAGCTGTTTTTAAGTTCTGAACTTTTATACTGACCGATTTTTACACACTGATAACGATTTTTAAGATAATCAGAAAAAAGTAGGAGTTGTGTTCCTCTTATTCCAAGTGTTTCAAGCTTGTGCAATAGTTTAGAGCAAGAAATTGTGTCGAAAGCCTTGGCAAGATCCAGGAAAATTCCCATGCAATGCAAACCATTATCCAGATTAGTAGTAATATAATTTGTCAGTTGAGGAGCAGGTGGTTTTAACAGTACTCGCCGCCGCGGCTGAGGCTGGCGGAGCCAATCAGCAAGCCGAAGCTGCGGTGGTGAGCGTTAAAACCATCTGCGACGATAAGCTCGCGTGGGACTGCCGGAGCCCCACAACAGCGGAGCCGTGACAGAAACCATGACTGCTGCAGCGTCGCTTGCATGCTGCATGCTTGCTTTGCTTGCATGCTGCATACTGGCTTGCATGCTGCATGCTTGCTTGCATGCATGATGTATGTTTGTTTGCCTGCTGCATGCATGGTGTAGGCTTGTT
The DNA here is from genome assembly GCA_951329385.1 of Polia nebulosa. Classification (NCBI taxonomy): domain Eukaryota; kingdom Metazoa; phylum Arthropoda; class Insecta; order Lepidoptera; family Noctuidae; genus Polia; species Polia nebulosa. The sequence goes on along the minus strand of OX589610.1, from coordinate 29,160,365 downwards.
TGCATGCTTCTTAATATTATGGTAAGAAATAGAAAATTATTCTAACTGTGAATTTTCTGTAACGTGATAGATGAGTCTTTCAATTATTATGGTTATGAAATGTATGCCAAAAGGCGATTCTGACTGTGAACTTTCTGCGATATGATGGTTCTACTTTTTAATTATTATGGATATGAAATGATTAAAAAAAAAACAACCGACTTCCAAAAAAAAATACACTAAAAATTTAAAAATAACTTTAATTTCGGAAGTCGGTGTTTGTATTTTATTTCTTCGATATTTGACACCGACTGCCGAAATTAAAGTTATTTTAAAATTTTTAGTGTATTTTTTTTTTGGAAGTCGGTTGTTTTTTTTTGTAAAAAAGTTTTTTATTTTTCGCTTTTTAGTTGTTATACCCCAGAACTAAAATCCCCAATAACATGGAACGTGGAATTTAAACATTTGGAGAACACAAAAACGTCATCAAGATATGCCTATTTTTCGTTTTTGTTCAGTTTCTCAAAAAGCGCTAAAGCAATTTCGATAAAATTTATATGGGACCACCTCGGGAGTATATTATTTCGGATAAAAAAAGAATTTTGAAAATCGGTCCTTAACTGACGGAGAAATGCGCGGACATACATAAAAAAAAAAACATACATACAGTCGAACATAGAACCTCATACTTTTTCGAAAGTCGGTTAAAAATGATTCTGACTTACAAAATTATGAGTTTCGAATGTATGATAAATGAGTGTTTGCCAAACGATTTTCTGCGAAATGAAGTATAAGCTATTCGCTATTATGCAAAATAATATTATGACGTAAAAAGTTCTGGAATATAAGGTAGACTCGCTGCAGCGAAGAGGAGGGGGTGTTTTCTCATCGTATCGTGTCGCTCAGTGAGCTGAAGCAGAGAAAGATGCGTGCTCTGTTTACTCGAGTATTTATATACCGCTTGAGAAAGTACCGGCGTCACGTTTAGAATGACTCATCAGATAGAGCACAAACAGGTTTACACTTTTTTTTACTTTTATGTTAATGTTACTGAAATTATCATTAGAATCACGTTAAAGTTGTTGTAAAAAATATGTTAACTGAGTATCGAGCGCTGAAAAGTTCCTAATTGTCTATCTTGTATGTACCTACATTGATCTAGAAACTGTCAGCTTCGTTCGATTATTCCGTTACAGGTACAAATGATCCCGGGCCTGCGGACGGCGAGTAGTGGGTAACTCGCCGTCCGATCAGCACCAGGCCCGAGAGTCGACGGCGCGTAGTGTTCCACGCGCGCCTCAAAGAGTTGTCAGCAAAGGACGGGGCCTGCCGCGGCCAGTGCCTGCCTGGGGGTGGAGGATAAATTCGAAAGAGTTACCTCGCCCCTGGGCGCGTCCCGGGCAGGGAGGAACAGGGGTGGGTTTTAGTCAATAAGAGTCTGACACGCCCTTCCGCTCCACCCTAGAGCGGAAGGAGTCATAAGATGATTTCCCACCCCCACAAAAAAAAAAAAAAAAAAACAGGTACAAATGATAGCGTAGAACAGTGCTGGATTACAAGATAGTCAGCCGTATTGGAATATCGCCCTATTGGAATGATCAACGCTGATAATCAGCAACATAATTTCGATAATTTTCTTTCTAGACTAGTAGGAAGAAGGAGGTTCGATAAAATTATTTCTGAATAGCGTCTCGTTTATCTTCAACACAACATTTATCAAATTCTGACGTACGAGTATATTCAGTTTGAAAAGTATTTTTTTGAGCAAGATTGCATTAGCTCGCTCGATCGCTAGTTAACACCCAAGTGGATTTCGGGGTCGATCTTATTTCATCGCTACACTAGAAACTATATTTGGCTTTGAAGAATAAATATAAAAAAAATTACTTAACAGTCGTCCGTTCACCTCGGAATAGATCCTGTCCTATGTTACTGCTTAGTGCAGAGCCTACCTATGCGGCACACGACTATCATCCTTGTATCTTCGCGATAGAGACGTGTTAGAGTGCGTGTGTAAGTTGGAACGTTTAAATCGTTTAGTTTTTGTGTGGCCTTACGCGGTGCGAGCACTTTCTTCAGAGCACTTTCTCTTGTGATGTAGATCACACATAACACACACACATGCACACAACACACATGTGTAAAGGCCGCTTTACCTTTTTTTTACCGCTCCCTGACTGGGTTAGATGCAGATTATGAGTCCGGTTCACAAGGATGTTTCGTGTCACGTGTGTTGTATCAGGGCGACTAACTGTCGCTTGCAGCTCCGCCTGCGTTCTTGTTCTATGAGACTATGTTATATGAAAACATCGATCAAGCTTTAGACAAACAGAAGTGTGCACAGAACGCTCGCTCTGTAAAACAGAACTGTCCATAAAACAAAATAATGTAATATAAAAGGAAGTACGAGTCACAAAAACTCAAATATGCGAATGGTTTTTTTTATCCAATCTGATCAGAAGTTTAGTTTCTGAGTGTTGCTCGAGTAGACATCTGGACGCGACCGAGTTCTTGAAGTAAGAAACATTATAATGTAATGATAAAGTTGAGCAGCTTTATAACATTACAAATATAATAGGTGTGTGCATAACAGACGGTCACGACACTCACGACGCGAAGGCTGGTAGGAGCGGCGCGCGGCGCACGCGCAACTGGCACAAGGCAAGCTGTGGACATTTGACAGCGCGAGATACGAGCTCAGTGGCGATTCCTTCACATAAACAGCGTACAGCGTGCACTGTTAAGGATCTAGTACCGATCAAGTGGCGCCCTCATTGAATAAAAAATCGTAGCATAGCACAGAAAATATTTTTTTTTAAAAATCCAACGTCACGTTTGTTACAAAGAGGATAAAGCATTTTTTTGTTGTTAAAACCGGTCTCAGAATGTTTCGTATCCAAAGTAGTAGACAAAAGTGTCAGAAACGGCTGTTTTTGGTACTTTTGTGCCTTTAGTAGCCTAACCTTTTTGCCGTTAGTAGGGTCTTAACTACATGTGCTAATTCAAATATAATATCTACGAAGATACACGGTGCTGCTGAAGCTCAATAATATCGGTCGTAGCAGAAAATTCTTTATTTATTAATTCATTTATTTTTACGATGGTACAAAAGGCGGGTTCAGTACTTACCTACCAAAATTCAGTTTTGGAGAATCGCATTAGATTACAAATTAAACAATTACGTAATTAAGCAGACAATACGGGACCTACTAGAGGAACTGTTCGGTCTCACTTGTTCAGAGTTGAGTTTTGTTTTAGTCATCATCGCGACATTCTGCCATCTCCGGCGCGGGCGGCAGCACGGCTCGTGCAGGTCGTTCTGCTGTCGTGCAGAGATGATCGCTATTAGAAAGTGATCACTAATCTATTCCACACACAACAATCACGTTTTTGTGGACTTCACTCTCGATAGGCAGCTGCGTCTTGTCCATGTCATTGATGAAAGCTAGCACATTCGTCGATATATAACAATCTGCTGATCGTTTATTGTGAACATTGAAAACCTTTACATAACACGATTGTTGCTAGTCTGTGTAGTGACATGATTCAAAATTAAATTGTGCGTTGAATGTATGCAAGTAGCATACATTCAACGCACAATTTAATTTTGAATAAACAATAGGTTCTGCAGTGAATGAGATACTTCGCTACCGAACACTTCTGAACTTTACGGGAACATATTTTTCGTTTCTCGTTCGTTTCGTTTTTCATTTGTAAGTTATAGACTGGATGATTACTCAATATTAGCAATGTTTAGCCTGCGTTCTTGATTTTATATTTGGCTACAATAAGATGTAATCCTGCGCTTGTTCGCTTTATAAACCAGTAGGTAATCACACTCATTTCGTGTCATCAGTTAGCCACACGTCATTGCATCCTCTTTTTTTTGTCTGAGGAACTGCAAGTTGTCTTTATTGCACCCTAGATGTAACACAAAGTATTGCAAAATCATTAGTGTGACTAACGTGTGTCTACTATTTCCAGGCGGCATCAGTGCGCAGGTACGCTACTTCGGCAAGGAGCTGGGCCCGCTGGCCGCGCTGCAGCACGGCGTGCGCGGCCGCGTGTACGCCGTGGACTCGCGCACGCTCTACCTGCAGGACTTCCACTACGACGGCGAGGGCCCAGGTCAGTACCCCACACACAACACACCTTACAGATATTCGCACCATGGCACGCATGTAAAACACCTCGAAATTATTGTGACACTTTCGATACTCTTGTCGTTCATTCTCGTGATACTTGCACATTCAAACTAACCACTACACCAACAAACTATAACAAACAAAACAACTAAACTAAAACACACAACCTCAACTAAACTATTAACTTGTGCATTCAAATCTGTATGTCTAACTTGAATGATAATATTTGGATGCTCGACTCGAACAAAAAATATCACTTTAAAGTTTAATATTGCGCAAACGAATCGAAAAATAGTCTTGTCAATATCAAATATTTTTTAAAAGACCTATCCAACACTATAGGATAGGCGAGAAAAATAAAAATTATCCCCACTTTACATGCACTGACGCTACCATAAAAAAGTATTTTTCAAAATTCTATTGTTTCGTTTTTTTGGCGTGATTAATATATTTATATACCCTACAAAATTTCAAATTTCTAGTTGTAACATTCTCTAAGCTATGCCTCGGTTGGACTAATCGAAACTATAAGGGTTCCTTGTCCTTGTTATGACTACGGTACCCTAAAAAACCGGCTAAGTGCGAGTCGGACTCGCGCGCAAAGGGTTCCGAACGAATCATACTTTTTTAACCATACTTCTTATAGGTTTTCCTGTAATCTATAAGTAGGTATAGAACTACTTTGAGTATGTTTATTCAAAAATTATTGAACAAACTGCTGGATTAAAAAAGTACTAAAGAGCAAAAAAATAATTAAACTTTTTAAGGTTTGAGTATTGAGCTTATTTACATAAACTATCAAATTTTTTATAAACTGATGTAAAGTCAGCGTCAAACAGCAAACTCATTAATTATCTAAGTATATGAACGTAGAAATGGCGAAGGCTCTACGTAGGTAATTTGTAATTTTATTACTTGGCGCCGACTCAAAATTAGTTTATATAAAATTTTACAGTTTATGTAAATAAGCTCAATACTCAAGACTTAGAAGGTTTATTTATTTTTTGCTTTTTAGTACCTTTTCGTCGGTTTATTTATTTTTTATTTTATTATTATTGTGGCTCGCGCCACCTTTTTATATCGAACTTCTAATAGTTTGGGAAAGGTATGGGGTCCCTCATCAGCTCAGCTTCATGATGTGATGATTCCTAAACGCAAATACCTGATTAAGTTATGAAAAGTAAATAGACACACTATTCGTGCCCACAATTATCGAGGATTTCTCTTAATTTGATCAGGATTCCATCATCAGATTCTAACTTCCTTGACATGGAATCACTTTTGAAGTATACCATATCTAACAAAAAAAGAATAATCAAAATCGGTTCATAAATAAAGTAGTACGGGCTGAACAAATATAATATATATCATATATAAAAAAATAAAATACCAGCTACAAATTATTCCTTAGTTGAGTGGCTAGCTCGCGCCCTTGTTAGGTGGATCTCTGTATGATGCCATGTGCTAAAGATGCACCCCCCTGAAAATAGTTCTGCCGCCGCTCATGCATTGAGTTTTTTTGCTGATTAAGATATTCCATTATAACCATTACGTAATGCTCAGAAAAAATCAAGTTTCACATTTCTAAAATAGCGATCTTGTACCGCATCGCAGCGCAAGCTTTGATTCAAAACGAATGAACTCGTGCTCATACCTATCGACATATTATGTTTACGTGTAGAACTGATTGAAACAATCATTGTTGTAAGTCCAAGTAACATAACAATTTAAACGTGAATGCTAAATACTGATGTCACAAACATGACTCCTATGATTCTGTGGCCGCCTCGCGCCTGCTAACTCGGCTCCATGACTGAATAAATATGAACGAAAAAAAGGTCAAGAGCTTCCACTACTTGACTTAGAACTAGACCACCGAGGAAATACATAGTAGAATGTATTGCAATACTTCATTAGTGGAGCTAGGTTACGAACCGACTGCGACGTAAGTTCAGCCGCTCCCTGAGCTTGAGAGTAACTGGTCTTGCAGCATTGATACTGTCACTAAACAGGTTAGCTTTGTTTAAAATTTTCCGAAAGCACACTCAACGAAACGTATTGTTAAATTTAAACAATAACATTACCTATAAATTGATCATTTTGATTTGCAATTTGTCAGTCTATGTAAGCTAAGTAATGTAGGTAAATTAAAGTAGTCTCATTTTTCTAACCAATACGTTTGCCAGAAATTAGATAAAGCCTTTTCCTTAATTTCTTGGCGAGATGTTGAGATCGGAGATGATGATTGTAGTACCGCAGGTTCCGCGCGGATGGGCCCTAATCACGCCTAATGCTCGTTCCGCGATCCGAGACACTGCCGTACTTTATCTGCGTTCATCAGACGTACATTACTCTATACGTCCACAAGACGCACATTAACTGCTCGACGCGTGAACATTACAAATGAAAGCGTACGGCTGCAGTGCGTCCACTAACTACCCATGACACACAGACCTTTTGATAACTGAACCACATTCGACACAACACATTAATGTCCCGTGTGCTCTTCGACTCTCGAGGTAATTGAACACTCATTTCGATGAGATGATGTGGTTGTATTTCTTTTTTTTTTCTGTTTCTGGGCACGCGTTTGACCACTATTTCACCTGATGTTAAGCGATGATGTGGTCGAAGATGGAGCACGCTTCCCTAGAAGTAACCTATTCACTCTTAACTTAAAGACTCCCAGGTTATAGTTATCAGGAAACACAGACTCTGGCAGGGAATTCCACTCCCTATCTGTACGTACAATGAATGTGTTTGAAATACCTAACTGACAGTTGTCGGATTAAGATTGAAAGAAGCAATATTATAATTCTTATTCTAATTTAATTTAGGGGAATCTTTTGTTTCGCCGCTATGTCCTGATATAGAAGTGGAAACAAAACGAGAAAAAATAACAATTACAAGACTTTACCTAGAATTCATTTGTACAGTCTAAACCTTTGAAAAATGCAGTAGAAATTAATATTATTTACGATATTTATACAATTTCTACAAAAATAGCATTATCTCCGAAGTCCAATATGGATGGCAATTGAGTGAATATAATGCAGTGTACAGCCAGCAGGAATCTTGGCGCTCTGAGCCGTCCGTAATAACATCAGCTGAGACTTGCTGATCTAAAATATAAATAACAACCGTGTTCCGCAAACAATAAGATACATATTGCATTGTGTTAAAAAAAAGCATACTTGTCGATTTCGGTCTGGTTCTTGTGGTATTGTTTGCAGCTAGATGTAGTACATGATAAGAGTGATATTTCCTACTGGATACTACTAGGATAGGTTCATGAAGCCGTAGCATGTCAGTGGAGCTACGTCACTGTGTTAATAAGACCAGTTAAAAGCTTTATCGCTTTAACCGTTCATTCTTCAAGAAAAATTCTGACGGTAATCGGTATCACCATGATTGTCCGTATGCGTGAACGATCTTCAATACTCAATACTTTATTGCATGCCATATGTGTTAAATAGATGGTATAAATAAACGATCAATATGGACCCTGTCGGGCACAGCAAAGTAGGAGAGAGGAAGAGGGCTAAGTGGTCATTTAAGCAATTTAATATTGTTATAAATTATTCGTTGTGTTTCTTTGGGTATATAAATATATATAAAGTTTGTGTGTATAGGTGTAGTATATTGCTATCTATGTATAATAATTGTAAGTAATATTATTAAATTATTCTTCATATTCTTATATTATTTTTAATTAATAGAGAGAAAAAAAATATTTTGGAATCGATTTATCATCTAAAATTTCTATACTGTGTAGTATGATTTTGATTCCAGAAATCGCTACAATTTATTAATAAATATATTTGTTTTGCTTACTTCTCTAATATTTTCTGACAACTTATTATATATTTTAATGGACATAACTAAAGGGCTGGTTGAGTGCATTTTGAGTCGGGATTGAGGTATATTTAGTTTATTTTTGTTGCGTCATAAAGTGTATCTTGTTTGTATTTCTTCGCAAGTGTTGTAAAAATCTGGGTGTTGTCTGACAAATTTACATAATTCAAAGATATATAAACAGGGAAGTGTGCGTATTTTGTGTTAAGGAAGTGTGGTTTGCAGGTCTCTGTTTCTTCAATATTGATTATTATTCGAATTAACTTCGTTACTAAAATAAATGTTGTTCGTAGCGCTGCCTGTAGTGGATTGCAAGCGCTCTATATCCTGTACATACTGCGGGCTGCACTCTGTACAGTCAGGGATGTTCATCAGATACATCATTCGTGTAACTTTGATCTCTAAAAAATAAACACGGGATGTTGACTGAGTGTGATCAGTCAATGTAATGTCACGGCTTGTAATACCAATGCTTTGACTATAAAAGTTTATAGACGGAGTGTTAAAATCCAGCAATCTGAAGTACCAGAATAAGAAGCCGGCTTGTATCTGTACACGTGAAATAAGCTCACAGAGACAAGATAATAATAATAATAAATAATTTATTTTTCTTCAAAAATTACAGATTATGGTGGTGTGATTATGGGCCTTAAAATCAAAACAAAACAAGGTATAACTTCAGTACATAAGTTTGGTTGGCATCGAACATTGCCAAAGATAAATTGTTGCAATCTGTATCCAATAATTAGTAAACCCTGCCTCCCAAACTAGGGTAGCCTGTATTTTAGGAGGCAGGTCATGAGGAGCCGATACGTCATCGTTACGTTCATCAAGGTCACTCACACATTTTAACGATCCTGCTTCATTTAATATCCAATGACGTTACGTCTATAACCTTTCATAGTCTAAGTACCAATGAACAACGGCCAAACAATTAGAACTATGAATTGGTCCTAGTACTTGCGAAGAGATTGTGATCACGCCGCTAGTTCCCGGTACTTTAAGTATCTATGCAAGGTCATTATTAGTTAAGTCGGCATTGGATGCTTGACTACCAATCAGACAGTATTCTAAAACTCTTTGAACTGCTTCGCTGGTCCATTGGTTGCAAGCCTGAACTGTGGGCTCCTGGCTTCAATCCCTACGACAACATTTTATGCATTTATGCCAATATGATGTTTTCAGAAGCAGTCTGGACTCTGGATTTGAGCTTGTGACATGGCAATAGGTTTGCCACTTATGTATTATACAAAACTGTAACTGTATAAAGCAAAACTGGTGGAATAATGATGTACAGAAAGAACACCTTCTCCTAAACCTTTGGGTATTACTGGAATGATTTTATGTTTATAAAAACATACAGTCGACTTTAACAAAAAATTGCAAAATAACTTTAATTATTATTTAATAAGTAATATCAGTCGGTCTCCATAAACAAAGAAATAAAACTAGACGCACGACGATCTGAAATTAAAGTTACAAAAAATAGATACAGTCGATCATAGAACCTCGTCTCTTAATACATATCTCTCATTTAGAATTGATGCCAAATGTTATGATTTCATATGAAATACTTATTTGGAATCAATACAAACTGAGAGAGCTGTATTGATAATTTTAATGATTACAGTTCTGTAAATACGTACTTGCTACGGCCGCGAATCATATTTTGACCAACATACAACCTGATACTGACCTGCAAATTGCAAAAAACGTAAGAAAATTTGAATTTCGCGGGCTACCCTGTCGGCTTAAAATGAAACTCATTTGAGGAAACAACAGTGGTTTTGCGAAACGTCGTATATTTATTACAAGACATCCCGTCACTTTTTGTATATAAAGTTTGTCATACACCACAACACTTCAACATACTGCGTAACTGAGTTGAGTTGATGACAACTATCATAAACTGCTGCCTGTCAAGTTGTCTGAGGCTCCTGCAGTAAAAGTTAAGGCCTATTGTGAAAGTATGTCGCACTCACTACTCGCGCGATACATCAATATACAGTACCTACTTATGTGTAAGTTACCAGTGCAAGTGATCGCGCTGTGGGTTGATAGACAAGTTCCGCGAGTGTCAGCTGACTGATAGCTTATGGAAAAAGTGCGAGTCGGGCCACGCGTAGTGTTGGGTTCCGTCGGTAGTCACCTGTTATAACATGCGGGCTTTAAGTTTATTACTATGAATATATTAATTGAGTTCACGTTTTTACGGACAAATAACTTTTAGGTTAAAAACGAAAAAAATCATAATCATTTATTTATTTGTTTAGGTGTTTATAAATACAGATCTTTGCTTGGATGAAATAGAGCACTATGTTATGCCAGGTGTACACTATAAATAAAAAAATAAATAAAATTAATTTATTTCAGGTAGGTCTACCGGAAATAGAAATTAAACCCATATAAAAAAAAAAAACAAGAACATAAATTAATTTGTCATCAATAAACTTAAATTTATTACATTCAGATTATTTAATTAACAACACAAAATAATGTACTCTGTGACAAAAGTGAAAGTCAATTTAAAAAAAAAAACTAAAAATACTAGTAAATGTCAGAATAAAATATCAAATGTCAATTACAATTAAATAATTATGTAATGAAATGCCAAAACACAGAATTGAAATAATGTCTATAGTAACTGAACTTATACCACTACTACTACTACTACTTATACTTGTACAAGTTTTGATTTCTACAAATTAATTAAAAACTTAAGTCAATAGAACTGTCAATTTAAAAAAATAGGTGCGACTCTTTTTCAAAATTGTATTGTTTTGTGTTCTTGCCGTGATTAATATGTCGGATAGCCAAGATGTATCGAGCTACAATCAGCCATTAGGTGGGTCTGTATAGGTATACCGTGCAATTAATAACAACGGCTAGGCAATAATACACTTCACTTGGTACAATAAAATAATAGTAGCAACAAAACGTCGGATACGTTGGAACAATATTAATTGTACTGTTATTCCAGAATCTTTGTAGGACTTAAATAGAGTATTCTTTATTGTAAGCAGGGACAAAAACAAACTGCATGACTTACTATTTGAACGTTCCTCGAATGGTAATGTTTTCTATTAAAAAACCTTTCTTCATGGTCAGTGGGCTGAATTAGAGCTACATGAGTGCAATCAATGCAGCCCAGGCAGCCAGGAAAATCACACTTGTTTGAAAACCTAAAAAAGAATGAACATAAAATTTTGCTTAGTGAATATTTAATGATACTTCAGGCACTTTAGTGTAGGTAATGTATTATTCTCTTACCCATTAATAATTGTGTTCCTTTCTAGTTGAGTTTGAGGGAATCTAATGTACTTTGGTAAAATACTACGTGTATTCAAAGCGATGGTCACCTCGTTTCAAGGTTTTTAAGCCCGAAAGTCTGACATCCAGTCTTACCAAGGGGTATCGTATTAGCCAGTAACTGGGTTGTGGAGGTCAGATAGGCAGTCGCTCCATGTAAAATACTGGTATTCAGCTGCATCCGGTTAGACTGGAAGCCGACCCCAAGATAGTTGGGAAAAGACTAGGCAGATGATGATGGTCACCTCGTTTACAGCGTTGGATACACTGGCGTGACTAAGCCCATGTAGATAGCTCATGCTCACAGGTTTTTGATAAGACCCCGTAGCATAGAATGAGAGAGCTGTAAGCATCTGTAAAATCACAACATTATGTACCTATATATTTAATTAAAGTAATGCAAAGATAATCATGTACACCAACTTACTTTACATTCTACACTAACTTTTGTTCTTCTTCTCGTTCGTGCCATGAACGGTCTAAGTTCAGTGCACAAATTCATAAACTGCTCTTTGGAAAGTCTGTAATGAGCTTTGAACTCGGCGTCTGATAAGTTCAAGGCATTGGCTTGATCTCGCAGGCTACGTCGCATCCCGTGCTGTGTTACGGTTTTCAATCCTGCTGGATTCAGCCTCAAGTGTTTCAAGCAAGAGAAACAATTTTTTTTTTATATACTTAGCTTCTTCTTTTCGTGTCGTGGTACATTTAAAATTTATTATACTGTATGGGCCCAATAAGTGGCCACCTTTATAGCGGCATCGGAGGCCCTGTTCAGATCATCGAGGGTGCAGGTGAAACACATTTGGGACACTCCAGCAGGTTGGGTCATAGTTTGAACAGGAGCACCGCACTCGCACTGTGTATTAGATGGATCGATGATCCCCCACTTCGCCAGATTGTACTTGCAGTGGCCCACTTGGGTACGCAACCTATTCAGGGCCCTCCATATAGGCCACTGCAGTTCTCGACCGAGAGGCAACTGTTCCTTGGGTTTTACGAAGTCGTAAGGTGGTGGTTACTTCTCTTCCCACAGTTTGATTCTCTCCTTAGGTGGTCTATCCTGGATCGACTGTGTAGATCGCAAGAAACTCTTGCGACTTTTTAGTCTACCAGGAGTTGGCGTGTGGTCGTAAAGGGGATGTCGGCGATCGGATTCTTGGTCCTTTTTTTGTAGCGCGCAAGCGACTTCCCTTCTTACGGCAGGTGGTGCGATACCTGCAAGTGGGAAGAGTTTAATGAGTGGAGTCGGTTTTAAGCAACCTGATATTATCCGACACGTCTCATTTAGGGCAATGTCTACTTGCTTGGCATGGGCGGATCGATGCCACACTGGACATGCAAATTCACCAGCAGAGAAGCATAGAGACATGCCAGTTGTACGGAGAACATCGGGTGCCGCACCCCAGCTGGTTGAAATTAGGCGACGGAGCAAGTTATTTCGAGTCCCGACCTTCTGCTTTGTATTGTAACAGTGTGACTTGTATGTTAAGGCCCTATCCAACGTCACACCTAGATATTTAGGATACGAGCAGTGTTCGGCCTTAGTTCCTCGCCACGTGAGGAATATAAATATACTTAGCTAAAATACACTGAATGAATAGTCTTTTACGGGTCCATATTGGCTCACCTAAAGTTCTTTACCCGAAATTGTTCTTCTTAATGATTTGTAATCCGAATGATCACTCTTCCTAAAATTTTTCATCCTAAACTTTTCATTCATACTATTTGTAGTGCTACCGGCGATGTTCATAACACTCATGTTTCCGAAAATTGTAATTAATAATATCATTCATGTAAATATATTTAAACTCCTACTGTTTTTTATCATAACGCTTTTATCCCTAAACATAATTACCACAATATTTTCACTCATACTCAGAAAGAAACATTTACCAAGTGTAATAAAAAATATATGTGGGTAGAAGATGATATTTATAGTTTTAATTTGAGCATTTGTTTGTTTTTGCAATGGCATTTTTTATTTTATTATAATGTTTTAGGTTTGCATGTCGATGGAGCCACGTGTCGACGGAGCCCCGCTTCGCGGGGATCCTACTTCTGAGTGGTTTATAGATAAATAACCACGAAGGGTATGGCGGGGTCTGTTTGCTCGCTTCGCTCGCTCTCTTGACCCCGCCATCCCCTTCTAACCTAACCTGTCCGAGTCGGGGTGCCCAAAGTCTCGAGCTCGCTTCGCTCGCTCTTGCATCCTAGGTTGTCATTGCGTTTTTACTAAGTGAAGATTAAGTGAGTGAATATTAAGTTTAGTGTATAGTGTAATAGGTAACATAATAAAAAAACAAAAATAATAATAAAATAAAAAAAAAAACAAAAATAGAACACACGACGAGTGACAAACGTTTTTTTCGCGCTAATCTTACATTCGATTACGTTTCCTTACTTACGATCTTAAGAGTAAATAAAAATAGTACAACTTTTTTAAATTTAATTTTGGAAAGAAATCTAAACGAAAAAGATATGATTTTGAATAATAGTGTAAAAGATGGTTATTTTGAGAACATATATGAAAACAAATAAAATATAATAGATGTTTATTGCTACTGACATTATGCTTCGGAATTATGAACATTAGAGTCAGAGTAGTTAGGAATTGTGATTGTTAGGATGAAAAATGTTAGGAAGAACATTTTCGGAATTATCGGAGTTGAAAATTTAGGTGAACTTTGGCGCACCCGCCTTTTACGGCACACAGTTTATTCTAATAAGCACACGACACTTGAACTTAAATTGAAACAATTATAATGTAAAGTTCTTCGAATTTTAGGATTCATTTGTAATAAAACAATCAGCGAGCGATCAACATCGAGGGAAAAGGTTATTGCAAAATGACAGTCAAATTTGCTCGCCAATGGCTATTGCTCTGCTGTCAAAAACCATACGTAATACGAAATAGTCGCGATCACCATGCGATCACACTATGAAAATGCACATTTTAGTTAACTGATTGCTCCATGGAGGCAGCACTATCGCTAGTTTGCTATGGTGTGGCTATCGCTGTTACATAGTACGGATTTGCGATTATTGCGCAAATTTTGCTATTGCTAGGCTTTTGCAAGATACGTAATAAGCCTGCGGGTTCTCTCCAACCTCGAAGTCAAACGGAAACACACCGACTCTGTCAAAGCGCGTCAACTGTAGTGTTTATAGTTGCCGCAAGGTGACGTGCTTCGTTTTATTGTCAATTGACTGCCTAATGGAACAAATATATCCCATGCGAATTGTAGCTTTCTAGTACTAACAGTCTCTACGCAACGCCTCGGACGGACAGACGGACTGACCGAAACTATAAGGGTTCCTTGTCCTTGTTAGGACTACGAAAGCCTAAAAAAATACGATGACGATAAATTATAATTACGTAGCTTAATAAAGTTGTTTTAAATAAAAAATAGGTAACAAAAATGTATATTAAATAAATATGTAGTTTAAACAAAACACTTTTTTCGGCTGATCGTCACATCCAAACTTAATGAATAATATGCACAGCGATTACGGACTGGCTCCATTTCTACATTATCTGTGGCAGCACATCATTACATTGCGGAGGAATGGTAGAATTCCTCGCCATATTTACGATATTTTAAAATAAGTTTTTCATTGTATAATATTTTATTTACCCTCGTCCGTGCGTCACTGTGGGGTGCCAACTGAAAACCAGCGCTGGGTGTCCAACGCCCTGCAAATGCTGAGATGGTAACCCTTTCGGTATGGGCACGCTCAACACAATTTTATTGTATCTTTGTGTACCTACTATTCTTTTCTATACCTTTTGTTTGTTGTTGTTGTATTGTGTCTGTGTCGAATAAATGTTTATTCTATTCTTTCTATTCTAACTGCACATAATCTTCTAATATATAAAAATCTCGTGTCACGGTGGTTGTGGATGCACTCCTCCGAAACGGCTCGCCCGATTTTAGTGTTTGTTTTTTGTATATTTGGTAGGTAGAGGTCGTAAAGTATTCTTCACCCTCCTGCCCCCACCCTCCATTTTTTATCGCGATTTTTATATGGCAGAACAACGTTTGCCGGGTCAGCTAGTTAGTTACATTCGCGTGATGTTATTTTAAACCTCGTTTGCGGTTCAATTTATAAAGACATTCTCATATTTTAATTAACTTTGTTATGTGACAGTAACATAAACTACTATAATGTGATAAAACTACAAATCAGTGATTTGCGGATTTATCCTATAATTGTGCTGTGTGACCTTGCTTCCTGCAAAATTTCATGATTCTAGATCGATGGGAAGTACCCTGTAGATTTTGATTCTAGATCGACAGGAAGTACCCTGTAGATTTTGATTCTAGATCGATGGGAAGTACCCTGTAGATTTTGATTCTAGATCGACAGGAAGTACCCTGTAGATTTTGATTCTAGATCGACGGGAAGTACCCTGTAGATTTTGATTCTAGCCCCTCAAGGCCCTGCGTTGACGAGAGGCGACAGTAATCGACACTGTCGTCAGGCCCCGCCGTCGCCATAAGGCGACGGCAGTTTCGCGCGCTTTATAACTTTATTATTACTAATAAGAAACGGTTTTATATCCTGTGGAAAGGTTCACATACTCGGGAATGATATTTTTTAATTGTCAGTCTCACAAATTTTCGACCACATTTTTGCACAAACCGTAATAAAAAAAAGTTATAGTAGAAGATTTTTTAGACAACATTTTTGTTAAAATGTTTTGCAAGTGCTGTTTAGGGTCTATTTGTGTGTATATTCATCGATTTATAGGTATTTTTTTATTTATAACATCATAATTACCTATACTTATTTGGTAAAGAAATTTTACGTCTAAAACAGTTACATTATTTGATTTTCGTAATAGGAAGTTTGGGTATGAATATTATAAAAATATTATAGGGGACTCTCAAAAAAAAAAAAATCGATGTTATTAGTTTACTTATCTATTCATAGTGTAACATGCAAAATTTCGTGTAAATTGTTGCAGTCGTTTTACCAGCAATCAAATTAGTACGGGATCAGAAACTATTTCAATCAGGTGTCTGATAACATCATTTGTATATAATTCAACTCTCGTATTACAAGTATTGTTTACATTATAAATTACGACATGTTTACTTATGAATTCAAAAATTTTTACTTTCTGTTCTTAGAGCCCATACAAGCCATTGTCATTGTTTGTAAACAACGTCTTAAGTGTGTCGCGCCGTGATGTTGACGCGGGCCGTGACGTAAGCTTGGCGCGCGCGCGCGAAGGTCCTTAGGGGCTAGATCGACAGGAAGTACCCTGTAGATTTTGATTCTAGATCGACGGGAAGTACCCTGTAGATTTTGATTCTAGAGCGACGGGAAGTACCCTGTAGATTTTGATTCTAGAGCGACGGGAAGTACCCTGTAGATTTTGATTCTAGATCGACGAGAAGTACCCTGTAGATTTTGATTCTATATCGACGGGAAGTATCCTGTAGATTTTGATTCCCCTGCGAGTATCAAACTATGTCGTATCATTATACCCGACTGCCCCAGAAGGAGGGTAATGTTAAACGAGAGTGCTCGTATATATGTCTGTTTCCTTGGAACGCCCTGTAGCCGATTGGGTGGATTGTAACAAATGAAGTATCATTAGATTGGGTTTAATAAAAAATATTTTCTAAAAACCCGACTGCGAAAACAATAAAAGTTCGGTTTTTTGAAAATTCATGATTTTAATTGCATTGACTAAGAATTTTAATTTTTTCACAGCTCCTAGGGACCTTAAACTTACGTATGTGGTATTAATTACAACTTGGTACCTCTACTATATTACCTGAGAAAACGGGTCTTGACAGACTTTTTTTTCTTCTTTTTAAGGTATGGAATCGAATCGAACTCTAAAAAGTAAAAGGTTTCATTTTTCTATTGCCCACTTTTGACAACATCTCCGCAAGTCACATTAAACCCTAAGTCAAGAAAAACATGATTTCACTGACTGTAAAATAAGCTTAAATCAAACGTTGGAAACATAGCTTACCATATTTGTCTGAAAAGTTATATAGTTCAACCAAATGTTTTTCCTGATAGAAGATGAATTTTCCTTGCATCATGGTGCAAAAATGCACATGATTGCTGTGTAAGTAGGTGATCAATATGGCGAAGTTAGAGCGCACACGGAGGCGCGCCAGCAGCGCGACAGGCGTGCAGCAGTATCCACGTGTGACCCGTGACTACTCGCACGCAGAAGGTCCACCACATACTAATAATAGAATTGCACTCTACCAAATCCTGACATAGGAATTAAAAGAGTCATGTGTTATCGATAAAACGTTTACAAACTAACAGAATAAAATTCTTTGCCGATGAGGGGGTCAAGATAAAAGTCGTGGGAGTACATTGAGAGAAAAGCACAGGAACAGTGGTTCTAACGGTGTTTTATGTAGGTTTATGTCCAGTAGTGTACAGCTTGGTTGATGATGATGAAGATAATGACTAGGTCACACAATGAACACAATTAATACCCGAGTGTTTGTTAAGAAACACTGCCACAATGTTTTGTTCGTCCTTTATCAATTGTCCTTCTGCATCTGCTTGTATCGCACTCCTAGTTGCAGCACAAAGCTGGAGCGTGATTTAATTAATGCCAATTTGGCGCATCCTCTCCTCCCGTGCCGGCCATTCCTTTACATAGGAGCTGTGCGCGCCGGCCGGGGCGGGGATTCCTCCGGCGGGGGATATGCTTTGACCCTTTGTTAGGAGGTCCTGCTTTACATACCGTAGCTCACAGGTCGTGCCGGCACAGAGATGTCTTTAGCAAGCCGCTATGTTGCAAGTATTGCAATGTGTCTCACAAGTGAGTCGCTCATTTATACCTCAAGGGTTGGACAGAATTCCGAGCTTTATTTTGATAGGACACACTACATTTTTTTTTGGGCTTGGGAAATCATCCAATGACATCTCGCGCTCTGGGTTAAATAAACTTAAATGTATGGGGCAGCTGTTTTTTTGCGATATTTCGGTGTTGGACCCTTAGTAAAAGTTTTTCATGATGAAGAGAATTGGCAAAGTCTGCATTTATTGTTGTATTCTCCTCTCCACCTTGTATATTGACAGTCAATGGCCATCATGGATCACGAAGAACTGGGCAAAAGTTGAGCACTTTTTTTTTTGTGAAAAAAAAAAGTTCTCACATAAAAAAAAAAGAGCGGGAGATGTCATTGTGATTCTAATGACATCTCCCGCTCTGGGTAGAACGGGAGGGCGTATCAGACTCGTACTGACTAAATCCCACCCCTGGTACTTCCTTGCCTGAGTGCCCAGGGGAGCGGTAGCTCTGTTACGAATTTATCCGCTAGTTTACTAAAAAAATTAATTAATCTGCCAGTTAGATTACCAAAACATATTATTAATTAATCTGCCAGTTAGATTACCAAAACATATTATTAATTAATCTGCCAGTTAGATTACCAAAACATATTATTTTTCTTTTGTCACGTAAACTAAAAATGAGGACGACACAGTGCGTTGAAATTTCGCGTGACTTCACACCTCGATACACTTTGTATCGTTAAGTGACGTGACAAGAGGGAGGCGGCATGGTTGAGGGAGACTTAACAACGGAGTCGCCCTCACGCCCTCAGCAGCAGCCGCCGCAGGAGACGCCAGGGGCTTCCGGCGCCGCGAGACGATCTCCGGCCACCGTAGACCCGGGCCTGCGGACGGCGAGTAGTGGGTAACTCTACACACACAAAAAAAAAAACCCCATTCCTGAACTTTGCTGCGTTTTATCTTTGTCATTTTTTATTGATTTGTGAAAGCAAAAAATACGTGTCCAATATTTTTTGATAATCTAACTTAAAGACTGAATAGAATTAATATTTTTATACCCAGTAAACATCCTTGGAGAGAGGAGGTCATGGCTAAAATAATAACAGCCCCACGGGTCGATCCATCAGGTTAAGCTTCGCTTGCCAGGGTTGGTCCATGGATGCGTGACCATCTTTACATACTGAGATTCCTCCGTGAATCGGAAAGCACGTTAAGCCGTTGGTCCCGGCTGTCAATCGTGGATCTTTGACAGTCGTTATGGGTCGTCAGAAGCCTGAAAGTCTGACAACCAGTCTTACCAAGGGGTGTATTACCCAGTAACTGGGTTGTGGAGGTCAGATAGGCAGTTGCTCCATGTAAAATACTGGTATTCAGCTGCATCCGATTAGACTGGTTGCTGACCCCAAGATAGTTTGGAAAGGGCTAGGCAGATTGATACCCAGTAAATTTCCCTATTGCCAAAAACGATTTTAATTATTAAAAAGCGTTTACCGCCTGTGCTAAAGTTTCTGAAATTAGGTTTACGTTTCACAAAAGAAAATTTTGTCGTTGCCAAAAGCTTGTTCTAGTTCTGGCTGAGCTGTGCGAAATAACAATGTAGCGCCATGCTAATAGCCGGCTGATGAATAAATATCGCGCCCGCGCCTCGCAGCCGACCTCCGTGCGAGAGCTACGATGTGACAGACTAACTTGGACGCGGCTGTTATTCCATATCAACCGACCCCCGCGCGAGAGCTACGATGTGACAGACTAGCTTGGGCGCGGCTGTTATTCCATATCAACCGACCCCCGCGCGAGAGCTACGATGTGATAGACTGGCTTGGACGCGGCTGTTATTCCATATCAACCGACCCCCGCGCGAGAGCTACGATGTGACAGACTAGCTTGGACGCGGCTGTTATTCCATATCAACCGACCCCCGCGCGAGAGCTACGATGTGACAGACTAGCTTGGACGCGGCTGTTATTCCATATCAACCGACCCCCGCGCGAGAGCTACGATGTGACAGACTAGCTTGGACGCGGCTGTTATTCCATATCAACCGACCCCCGCGCGAGAGCTACGATGTGACAGACTAGCTTGGACGCGGCTGTTATTCCATATCAACCGACCCCCGCGCGAGAGCTACGATGTGACAGACTAGCTTGGACGCGGCTGTTATTCCATATCACATAAGCTTTGTTTATGATGACCCATTATTTGCCAGATATGTTTAAGTCCCATGTAATATGAGCAAACACTTTTATAAAAAAAAATCAGGCAAACCTATATATGGGCTGATATAATCATATTTAATAAGATTCTTTAATAGAGTAACTGATAGTCTAAAATATAGCAATGTCTTTGTCTACACCTTGTCAAGAGTCTCAATTTGAAATGCAAATCCAGTCAACTATCGATTCGATTGTTGTAAGACTCAGATGGGTTCCCACTGATCCTCTTACTTCGAAAAACTCGCCCTCTGTGTGTAGAGAACACACAAGAGTTAAATTTGTCGTCACATAACATTCTAGAGGCTCTAAAGTATAGGTAATGAGTTGAACTTGAGCCGTCGTCTGGCGAGGCCATCCGATAGTGTCCGATTTGGACTACGATTAGCGCTTGCCTGCTCAATTACTGACCGGACACACTGGCTTACTTATACCACACTTAGTCAAACCAAATACTATTCTATTTTAGTACTTGAAGGTTCAACTTGATTTGCAGTCTGACAGGTTCTGTTTGGCAGGACTCATTCATTCATTCGAGGCTCATTTACAGACCCAATCAATTTTTTACTTCGCATCTTTGTGTGAACGTTAACTTTTAGGGTTCCGTAGTCCTAACAAGGACAAGGAACCCTTACAGTTTCGGTCTATCCGTCTGTCCGTCCAAGGCATAGCGCAGAGACTGTTAGTACCAGAAAGTTGCAATTTTGCATGGATATATATATATTAGTCACGCCAAGAAAACGAAACAATAAAATCTTGAAAAAGATTTTTTTTATGGTTAATCCAGTACCTGTAAAGTGGGGAGGATTTATTTATTTAGTGTGGTTTCGTTGGATAGGTCTTTCAAAATCATCGAGATTTGTGAAGACTATTTTTCGATTCAGTGATTCTTTTGCGAAATATTTAACTTTGTAGCGTCGCCCTTCGCTAAAATCTATACAAGTTAGCTTTCAGTTTAAAAGTAATAGTCGCCCAAGTTATAAAATGTACTTGGAAAATTTCGTACAAAACACAAAATCTTTGGTAAAACAAAACTTAGATGAAGTTGTTAT